>MU278372.1:0-444229 GCA_022385755.1 Trametopsis cervina | reverse complement strand
ACGCCGGATTTGCCCAGTCCGCTCGCAAGCTCGCGTCTCCTTGCCTGCCTTGGAAGACGCGCGCGTGATTGCGAGTGGACTGGCTGGCGAGTCTATGTCATGACGTGAATATATGCGTGGCAAAGGATGGACAGGCACGTACGTAAATCTCTTGCCGGCACCAACGTGGGCTACGAAAGAGAATAAGGACCAGAAGATCGGCAGCTGGGCGACGAACTCAGGAGCGCACTTGCCGGAGCGGCTTGGGGCTAAGCGTTATCTTGGAGAGGTTCTCTGACGGCCAGCAGACAAGAGCAGACGGCCTGTGCACACGTCTCTGCAGGCCCACTGGCGAAGAGAAAGAGTTTTTGCAAGCAGCAGCGCACATGTATGTGCATAGGAGGAACGAGCAAGAGCGTTTTGGACGACGAGACAATCGAATCCCTCGGGTCATTAGGTCCTAGCAACGCTATATCTGCGTTGGCGGCATGACATTATATACTCCGAGGCCCGCTTACACTTTGCAACGCTCGTACTCAGCTGAGCCTCCGTCTGCCGTGATCGTCGTACCCTGGACAGCCAGCATGCGGTCGGGATCGATCTCAACTGTGATACTGCCTGCATCGCCAGGTCTCGTTGTCGACAATGGCCGTAATGCCTCCTCTGCACTACAGCATTGCACCTCCACTCCACTGCTGTGATCCGCAATCATGCATGCCCTATGGTGCAAGCGTAAGGGAACATTCGTGACTCGCATACATGCGTGGCAAAAGATGTGCAGGTACGTGCGTAAATCCCTTGCCGGCATCAACGTGTACTTATCTGAGGGACAGTCAGGACCAGAGGATCGGTAGCCGAGCAACTCGGCATGGACGACTTGCCTTTAACAGAATACAAGACTTGTCCACCTCGAGCGTACATGCCTGCGAGCCCTTCGATGCAGAGGAAGAAGCTCTGCATTCAGCGGCGCGCATGTACGTGCGACTTAGTAGGGTTGTGTGAGAATCTACACGTACAGGTACGTACGTAAATTCTTTACAGGCACCAACGAAGGTTTTCTAAGAGGGAGAATCAGGACCAGAGGATCGTGATCTGCGGTCAGGAGCGCACCTGCGGGACGGCGGAGGGCCAAGCGTTACCTTAGAGAGGTGTCTCGACGGCACAACGAGTACCTCGCTGCATCATGGCTGGCCAGCTTTTTGGCAGGACACAAGGTGCCTGCTACACGCGGACATCCCAAGCGCACATCACTGGCAATCCACCGATGCGAAAGACGAGGCTCTGTAAGCAGAGAGAGACGCGCATATATGCGTCTTAGGGAGAGAGCAGAGCTAGCGTTCTGCCTGATGGAAGAACCGAAGCTTTCTGACCTCAAAGATAACTACGACTCACCTGTGTCATGACTGGAAAATCTGCATATGCAGGTATGTACGTAAATCCTTTGCAGGCACCGACATCCATCTAAAGAAGAACCAGGAGTAGATAATCGGCGTTCCGGCGTTGAGCTCGGGGGCGCACTTGCCACAACCGCTGGGAGCCAAGTGTTATCTTGGAGAGATTTTCCGACGGCACAACGAATGTCTGCGGGAGAGAGAGCTTTCTTTCAACAGAATCCACGGCCATTCTACGCACGAAGGTCCCTCACATACGGTTCTGCGCACTCATCGGCGCAATGGAAGAGTTTCTGCACGCAGCAACGCGCATATACGCGTCTTAGGAGGTGCCAGAAGGAGCGTTCTACCCGATGAGACAACGTTCACGTCCCAAAGGGCAGCTGCGACTTACCCGTGTGCAATGGTTGAACGGTTCCTCGAATACCTCAATCGTCCAGCTACTACCAGAATATATGCGTCGGCGGTAGGACACGTTACGTCCCCCAAGGCCCGCTTACGTCTTGCAGCACTCGTACTCGGCCGAGTCTTCAATACACGTATGTCCCGGCAGCGTCGTTCTTTGTGGCCTGGATAACCAGGATGAGGCATAGGTACGTCTCCCTGTGTCGCGTACCTCTCACAGTCCTGACAGATGATGTCCAGCAATATCTACCTGATGTTCCAGGTCATTCTTCATGAATCCTTGTACCCACAATGTTATTGTATCTTATCACAGGTCTACAACTAAATGAATCACATCTACTTCCGATTTGAAGGCACTGGCAGGTAAGCTCTCATGCCGAGTACTTCCCATCTCTCTACTAAAAATAAACTTCATCAGGACGGTCATGTGAACGATCTGGCTTCCTGCACATCCCATACGGGCTCTGAAAACCAGCGAGAGCACGGTCAATGCACACCGCTGTGGTACGCACTGACGTCTTGCTATACACATCGATCATCGTTTGACTGTTTGCGGTGTTGTGTGCTGTGCCTCGAAGGTTCGAGCTGGAGTTTGTTTGAATGGAAGGTTTGAACTCGTGCGCAAACTCATGCGTGCCGTGCATACGTACGTTGCCCCGTAGCCCCTCTGTGTGTGCACTGCCGACCCCGAGTGAGTGCCGTACCCATTGCGTGGCTTGCAGTGCCAACGAAAATAGCTTTTGTGTCATACAAAGTGTGTGTAGCCGACTTACGTGCTGCGGAGGACGTCTAATCAACCTGAGCTGACCATGGGCTGCTCACGGCAAATCGTAAGCAAGATACTGGCTTACAGAGTCTATGCACGAACGTTACAGAAGAACCTCTAATAAGGCATGCCCCCGAAAAGGCATACTCTCCACTAACGCATACATTTTCGAGAAAACCAAGTTGGTTTGCGGGGGAAATCAGTGCATAAGGCATAACTCTCCCATACCCCATAAGGCATACCTCCATGGCCGAAAAAAAGGCATACATTATGTGCGCCTATCAGGTATAAATATCGGTTTTTGATGTGCAACCTGCTAAATGTGAGTCTTATCAGCGCCCCATGCCTTATTGTGAACTTTGATCATGTGTATGTAATGTCTACAACAACAATAACTAAGTATGCTCTTAGTTGTAGACTTCAATAAGCTCATAACATATACCTCTATGACTTAATTATGTGCGAAGTACGGGCGCTTACTACAGGCGCCTTTCGCATAGGGCATACCCCCCACTAACGCATACCCTGAGGGCACAACGGAAGGGTATGCCTTATTGGAGGTTCTTCTGTATTGTAATTATGCTGTGGTTTGGTGCAGCGCTGTGCAAGTGGGAACCGGTGGAATGGCCCCAGCATACTCTAAATAGACGCTTCACGCACGGCGATAACCGATCAACCGAGAAAGGCGTGAATGTTCTGAATCGTCTGCGCCACGATGCCCACACTGGCTGGATCTGTGATCCTCCTCGCTTCAGGTGTTGCAAACTATTCTATCCTTGATGTTCCTCGCGTAAATTACATTCTCCATCTGACTGTGCGGATGCGGCGGCGGCACTGGCAATGCTCTAAGCCACGCCGTCTACGCCGCGGCCACAACGATGCGCCAGTTCGCTCGATTGAGCACGTCTTACGGGCCAGCGTGCTCGCTCGCTCGTACGATTGATCTGATCGGGTCTTCCATGACGCGCTAGGTCTAAGCACCTACACTACGCTTTCTCCATCATCAACACAGTTGTGTCGTGCTAACAATGTGCATCTCCTCACCTTCGAGACAGGTGTCCCCGCATCGCCAGGTCATCACGAATATCATGACGGAAGAACGGAAAGATATGAGGAGTGCTGCGCTGGCTAATGCCCGCTATCCAGGAATAGCAGGATCTCGCGAAGGAGCAGAAAGAAGCACGCCTCCCTTGACGACAAACCATCTGAAACCCACCGCCAGAAGCCCGTGACTGCCCCCAATATGGAATAACCTGGGGCACCTGCCCAAACAGGCTGTGGTGGTTCGAAGAAGCGTGATTCGCCCGCGGCCGGCCTCGCTCCAACGCGTATAAAAGACGGGAGGGGCGAGCGACAAGGAGACATCAGGTTCTCCCTGTCTCTCGTCTTTCGTCTACCAGTTGCTTTCTCCGCACACTTCGCTCTCCCCACCACATACCTCTTTTCTCGTAAACCCACCCAACACTTCCCAACAAGCAACCATGGTCGGCTCCCGCTTCTTCTCCGCGTTCACCGCGCTCATCCTCGCCTCTGCTGCGTGCGCTGCCCCGAGCAACATCGTTAAGCCCGTCAGCCTCGAGGTCTTCACGCCTACCGTCACCTCTCCCGCCGCGGGCACCGTCTGGACCGTCGGGTCTTCCCAGGTCGTTGCGTGGGACACGACCAACCTCGACGACGAGGGCAAGCAGTCCGTTGGCACCCTGCTCTTGGGCTTCACTACGCCTGGCGATGCCTCTGGCAACGAGCACCTCGATATCGGTAAGTGTTTGCTGTAAATCCGTGCGATGGCTGGTAGATCCTGATTTCGGTATCTGTCCAAACAGAGCACCCGTTGGCTCACGGCTTCCACTTGGGTGACGGCAACGTCACTGTTACTGTCCCTGAAGTCCAACCCCGTGACACTTACCTCGTTGCTCGTACGTCTCACCCTCCTCATGCTGCTCGTGAACGCTAACATACCTCACCAGTGATCGGTGACTCGGGCAATGTAAGCCCATCCTTCACCATCCAGAACGCCACTGCCTAAGCCCAAGTCGGAGTGGAGGAGGAAGGAGTTGAATGATGAAGCATACGATACGACGTTCCAAGTTCTCGTTGATCATGATCTACCCAGCTATCGGACTTTATGAGGCTATTCTTGTTAGCACTTGGACACTTTTTGCACGTAGCACAGTCAGTTAGTCGCACTCTCGTTTTGTTTGTCGGCACCCCTCATTCTGGACACTCTTGAACAAAATGCATGTTGGCTATGATCTCTTGGATTTTAGGTGTGAAGCTTGTTAGTGTTCTTTTTGGCATTGCGGGTCTTTGGTCTGCGCTGCGCTGTCGGACGGCGTATTGGTGCCTGCTGTCGTAGAGTGTCGTTCAAGCTCTTAGCCTCAGTCGATCTACTTGACGGATTGGGACGGGACGATCATTGTGGCGCGGCTGTGTCCGTGTCCAGGGAGAGGCGGGGTTCGAAGTCACTTCTCTCTCTTATCCCACTCTGATCTCTACACACCTGAATGCTGTTGATGACCTGTCCCTCTCTACGACTCTGGGCTTGAGGTGCCTTGCTCGCACAGAACCTCCTGTTGATACGTCAAAAGGATATCCAATGCCAGCAGCGCAGATCGAGCCACAGACTCAGAGCAGCCAACCCACGTCCTCGCACATTGAGATCGCATCCCATGATCATCGCATCGCATTGGCGTGCCTAGGCGTTGCAGGTCCCAGGTCCAGTCCCACCGACACCTAGTGGCGACAACTCCCAATCGCGCCTCTTGACACAATTACGTGAAGTGCGTTCACGCTTTGGCGGGTGAGTGCATTGTGCCATCGCTATAATATGACACTCTTCGTCATCTGTCTGCGCAGTCAAATTCAACCCACCTCTTCTTCTCAAATTGTCAGATGAAATTGGGACAGGGAGGATCATTGTGTCGTGGTTGTGTCCGTGCGCATCCATGCTTGGCAAGACGAGCCTGAGACTCGATGTCACTCTGATCACACTCCGACATCCACATCCCCCACTGATCTCCTGGTCCTATCTGAGTCTTTCCACTTCCACTGCTCGCGCATCAGCAACTCGACATTACCACGACATCGCTGCATCGGGCTATCGGCTCAGAGCAAGGTGCAGCCTACCACGTCCTCACATCTCATCCACAATCATCGCAAAGTTGCATCGCGTTTATGCAAGGGCAGACCCGGGCATTGCAGTTATATGCACTTCTCGGCCGCGCCTTTTGGAACATAAGAGACCTCTGATGTCGCAAAATGCTCGGCCGAGAACTAGTTACGTTGCGTGCCTAGATATATGAGTCTCTCCGTTGTCTATCCGCGCAGCCCATCCGGTCAGCTATGGATCGGAGTAGCCAACCACGTCCTCATATTTCATCCATCCGAAATCATCGCAAAGTTGCTTGACGCTCTGACGCGTTCACGCATAGGCAGACCTGGGCGTCGCAGTTATATGGACCTGGCACTGATATTAGAGTTATGTTGCGTGCTCATGCATGGTGTCATTGCTGTGATATGTGGCTCTCTTCGCTGTCTACTGCCTGCGCGGTCAAATACAAGCTCTCCGTTCTCCAACAGGTCGGACCGCCGACTGCTGGTGTCCATGACTGATCCATTCACACACGTGCTGCCTCATTGCCCTCCGGTGTAACGCTCCTCTTTGCTCTGTGGGCGCACCGGGTCTTCGGTCTAATGGTGCTCAATGAACGTTGCTGTCGTTCTAACTCTCAATCTTTCTCGACGAATTGGGACGAGATCATGATGGCGCGGCCGTGTCCGTACGTATGTAGGGCAAGATGCGTTCTATCATGTTACTTCTCCCTCTCATCACACTCCGACCTCCACATACAGTACTTCAAGCCCCCTCCTTGAAGCCCCCTGATGACCTTTTTATGTCGGCGCATAAATCCCGTAACGCACATCAGCAAGTTACCACAACCTGTCGAGTGGATGTCATCACTACGTCCACCAGCATGCTCGGATTAAGCTACAGGCTCGGACCGTTCATGCACGTCACCCAAAATCATCTCATTGCTTGCGCGTGCGCGTTCCTGGGCGTCGCACGTCTCAGAACTGTTCAGTATACAGTATCCGAGGGCTGGGTTTCTGTTCCAGTCCCGCCGGCATCGGACGACGCCATACCTCGTCATCTCCTAGCCACGCCTCTTGACATAGATTCGGAAGACTTACATTTGGAGGCAAAAATTGTTCATGGTAGAGCCTCAATCCCAGCCCCGTCGACAACTGACGACTACGCATTCCCCGGGACGCGCCTCTTGACATGAATGAGGACACATTGCGCGATCGAGGACACATTTAATGGGCGGCATTCATCGTGCATTGTGTCATTGCAATGATATATCACACTCCTCATCGTCTGTCTGCGCAGTTCATTCAGTCAAATTCGACCTCTCCGTTCATTCTACACGGTCGGACCGCCGACTGCTAGTCCCTATGGCTGATCTATTCAAGCAATCCAGCGGAGGCGGACTCCGCCTTGGTGATTTGCGGTGGGATGTTTCTCTTTGCTCTGTGGATAAAAGGCAACCTTTGGTTTAGCTGTACACAGTCAGACGGTGCTCAGTGAACGTCGATGTCGTTCAAGCTCTTAGCCTTTACAACTCAATCCGCACCACGGATTTGGACAGGATCATTGTGGCGCGGCTATGTCCGTGTGCTTACAGTCACCGAGACGAGCCTAAGACCCTGTTACTTCTCCCTCGCTTCCCCGACCTCCACATACTTTAACCCCTTGATGACCTGCCAGAGCTCTTCTATGTGAGCGCACAAATCCCGTACCGGGCGTCAGCAAGTTACCACAACATGTCAGAAGGATGGCGTTACTATGTCCGCCAGCAGCTCGACTAAGCAGACTAGGCTACAAACTCGGAGCACATCCATGCCACCCATAATCATTAGTCGACGTGCGCGTACCTGGGCGTTGCGTCCAGCATACAGTACTGTACCCGCGGGCTCCCTAGTCCAGTCCGCATCGGTCCCGGCGACGACAACTTCCGGCTGCACGAATATCAGAGTTACATTTGAAGGGCGACACCCATCGTGCATTGTGCCATCGCCATGATATATGGCTCTCTTCATTGTCTGCGCAGTTGAATCCAATCCAATCCACCTCTTCATTCTCCATCAGGTCGGACCGCCGACGCCCTGGGACGTGCTAGTCTCCGTAACTGATACATTCATCATCCACTCCGTACAGTGTGCAGCGCACAACGGACGCTGCAACCAATGCTGTCACCGTCACCTTACATCGTGCGTACGTGCTGATTGGGTTTACCCCTGGACGAGTGTCACGATGTTGAGGTGCTTCGTTGTGCTGTGCGCCTCGAAGGTGTGTGCGTCCTTCCTTTCCTCTCGGCAATGTCGACTTAGGTCCCGTTCATACATAGTATTTACGTGTAGGGAACGTCAAACACTTCGTTTCCCACGCCCGAGGGGCGCATACACCCAGGCCCTCCACTCTCCATGCCCCTCGACTCACGAGCGCGTTATACAACATATACATATTGCCAATGCATCGACGCGCGCGAAACAACGTTAACGGCGGCGACGATATCACCGCGTCGTCCCCCTGAAATGTTCGGCTGAGTGCGTCCCCGAATCAGCAGGTCCAGCGCAGTACGTAAGTGCTGTAGCGCAACTTGTTCCGAGAGGCGTGTTGGTGGTCCGTCTATCACAGGCTCTAATGCATTTAAATTTGGCAGCGCGCTCAGCAAGAGCATATCTGGCTCGCAGGAGTCCAGGCTACAAGGCTACAGTAGTCCAATACAGAGGCCGTTGGCGCGCGCTCTGCCGCGAGTCTGACTTTACACGTTATTGGCGTACCCTATTCGTCCGACGACGGACGATTCGGGCGTGCTGCGACGGGTCACGTCGTCCGGCAGTCAAGTCTATTCCTCACACGGTTCATCTGAATCGTCCGCAGCGCATAGCCCGCTATGTCACCCAATTTCATCCGCGCCGGAGAGATGGAGGACGTCTGACTTATGCGTTTATGGTCTCGGACCCCTGGAGTCGAGAGTTTGGGAAAGTCTAATTGCCGACAGACAGATGGTGGTGCATTCCGCCATCGTTTGCGATGACTGGATGTGCAGCGCGCCAGGTACGCGCAGGCGTATAAAAGACGGGCGAGGCGGGAGCTGCAATCGTCAGGCTGCCTCTCATCCGACAGACCAGCCCCCGTTGCATATTCTTCCCCTCTGCAATAAGCAAACAACAACGATGCTCGGTGCCCGCTTCCTCACAGCTCTCCTCTTCGCCGCGACCGCCTCCGTCAGCGCCGCGCCCGCCCCCAACTTTGGTCCGGGCCCCGTCGTGCTGAACCCGCCGATCACGTACCCGACGGCTGGTGCAGTGTGGCACCCCACCGAGATACACACCGTCACCTGGGACACGAGTGTCCTCACCGAGAGCCGCAAGTCGGAGAACGCGACGCTGCTCTTGGGATACTTCGAGGGTGATAACTTTGAAGACGAGCACCTCGATTACTGTGGGTTGTTTCTTTGTGAGATTGTATGCTTGGAAGTAGTACTGACGGTGCCCTCTTGGTGGAATAGCGGACCCGCTCGTCGACACCGTCACTCTCGGACAGGGCGCAGCCAAGTTCCGCGTACCGCACGTCATTACTCGGGAGACCTACATCGTTGCGCGTACGTGGTCGTTTTATGCTTTCGTTCTCTGAGTCGGCTGACGCGGTGTGTTTGTGATTGGCAGTGGTGAGCAGCACCGGCCAGAGCGTGAGCCCCGAGTTCACCATCGTGGGCTTCAACCCCGGAGGACCGATTCAGTCCGCTACTGCTTGAGCGGAGGCTCAGTTTGTTGAGCATATGCGCTGTGGAAGTTGATTCGGTAGTGAAATCATGAATGGAGGCTTGCGTAACTTGCGCTCGCGGGTAGTACTGCCTCTCTAATACTATGAGAATTGTTGCGCTTTCAACTTTGGAAGCTCTCATACGAGCATAAGTCTAACGATGCTGGTGAGTATCTCAAAGGCAGAGAAAGCCTACTCTGTAAGACATTTGGCGCGAGTACCCTCGCGGACAGCTCGCCAGAAGCCCGTCCCTTGGCGCCACGTCACAGCGCCGAACCGCGGCCCGCATATAAAGTCCAACACGTCGCGCCTCTGCTTCACCTCCAACCACCACAGCTGAAAGCCTGCGACGCTCGTCCCGTACGAACGCCTCGCGCGTTCCTCTTCGCGAGCGGGTAAGGTCTGAGCTCACTGTACAAGCCCCTCGACCGGTCCTAAAGGACCCTGCGTTAAATGAGTCGTACTCTGCGCAGCCCCATGCACCAGAAATATGGAGGCAGACGTGTTCTCTCCTCTTGCGGATCGCCTATACTGCCCGAAGATTGTAGAGCCTGCGCAGTAGCTGGTGTACAACGTAAGCACTCATAGGGCACGAGGTGGGCGCGCACGGAGTTGGAATGCATGGGTGGGCTTGGCTCTGGTATGTCCATCTTCCGCTATAGTGTGTCCCCTACACGGAGCCCTCTGTCATGCGTGCCTAGGGTGGCATGTAGCCTGCAGCACAACGCTGCCTCTTCCTACTCTCCCTTTGGCGCTCTCAGTCAGCTTGTGCGCTGCACTGTGTGACTTGGATGCATCTGGTCGATATGCAACGGCAGCCTGGCCAGGTCTTAGGCCGCAGGTGGCTCCCGAGGAGCCTGCCACGCCCCCGCGAAGGCCCGCTGTTGTACGTCCGTCAAGGCTGCATACAGTTTATGGGCTGGGGCTCTTCCTTTTGCGCGCGCATATCCAGACTACTGTGCCCACTTTTGGTTGGCTTTGACCGTTGATTGGATGATAGGATGTGGTGCGTGTGAGGAGGGTTCTTGGGGACATGCGAGGAAGAGGATGCCATTCAGTGCAATTCGCAAGACGTCGCGGTGGTCCACCGTGGCGCAACTCAATTCAGACTACTCTTTGGCTGTGGTCGGTTGTGCAATTTTTTGCTTCCTTGTGCCTTTTGAGGGTGCTTTGTTACATCATTCCGAGGTGTTTATAGTTTGTATGCTGTTGCCTTGCTGATAGGTTGTCTTGTTGATAGGTTGTCTTGGGAGCTGGTGGGCATTTGTGTGCAGGTCAGGTATAATGTACAGTAGTTATCAAGCTTGGCCAGTACTAGAACAATGCTCTGCTGTTGTTTTCACTGTCTGAGTGTCACGCCTCAAGCGAGTTTTAAGGCCTTCGTGACGGTACGCATGTATACAACTTAAGCTGATAGGATCTATGGGTCGTGCATAGTTTTCTTGCGCACAATAAGACATTCTTGAGAGTGTTGGCGACCTCCTTCGATATACCATTGACAGCACAGTCTCGTTAACGCGACCGCTATCCGATAGATGTTGCAAGGTTCAATATCAAGGTTCAATCACCCTCTGCGCAGCGCCGATCTTATACCGAACATACTCTTCGGCTCGATAGCATTTCGCACTGATATCCGGTATAAGTACCCTCAGCCGAACCGCAGTCTCTTCTCTCTCTTCACCCACGACACCCCCAAGCTCGCAACGCTCGTCACGCACAGAACGCCTCGCGCGTCCATCCTCACGAGCCCGTTACGTTGAAACCTCGAACGGCACCGTCCTTGTGCCGTTCGCCTCTCCGATCATGCACCCTCTATCGCGTTCGACCGCTGCATAAGCAGAGCGAAGAAGCTACGATCACCCTCCGTCCTGGTAACCCCAGTCTACCTGCAACTACCATGATACAGCCGCAGACGCGTTCAACGGGATAAACCCCTCTGCGTGCGAATGAGTTAGCAGACGGAGCCACTAAGTGGGGCCAGTCTCCTCTTTGGCCGAGGTTGGCATATCCTGCCGTCTTGTAGTTCTCGAGCTACTTCGCGAGCCCTAGTAGACGCAGTTGATGGCGTTGAAGCGCCTGTAAGGCTGTACCTATTCGCTCATAGGTGGCCTGGGATCCACGAGGGTTGGCCGGTTGTGGTTCTCTTTGGAAGATCGTAGCGAGGAGGGTCGTCGGAGTGGGATATACCTGTTTGCGAGACGTTGTGGCTTCGCGCCACGGTGCAACGGAATACGAACGGTTTCATCCATACTCTGGGGATATCCTGGAGTCACCAATTTTTGGACACTCTGCGACCTTTGTGGACGCCTGTCAGATCTGCCTCTGGTTCTCATCGAATAACATCGCTTGGGAACATCTTGTGAGTGTTATCAATTGTGATTACTTCACGACGGGCTATACGTAGTAACATAACACTATACAGGCTATTTCTTGAGCTCTTCGTTGCGAGTAGATAGAAGTATGGCATCACTCACGATTGATGTAGCCTATACTGCAGTCCTCTGCACAAAATCCAGGATGTACCCATTTACTTCCTCCGTCCGTTCCAAATGCGGCGTATGCCCCACACCTTTCAACAGCCTTAACTCAAACTCGCCTACACTCTTGCGCGCCGCCTCAACATACTTCTCCGCCCAAGCGTGCATGTCAAGCTCGCCCTGAATCACCAATACCTTCTTCCCCCCAATCTCCCTCTCCCATCTCGCGCTCTCCTGTGTCCTGCCGAGCGTCAGCTGCCTCACCGTCGGCGTTTGCAGCAGGAACGAGCCCAGGAACGCAAGGTATTCGGGGTACGTGAGCGTCTCGTCGACGTTGAGGAAGATGGAACGAATGAGCTGGATACCTGCGGCTGTGATGACAGAGGCGTCCAGGGACACGAGGTCGCCCATGGAGCTGAGTAGGTTCGGGTGGATGTAATCCTTGTGCAGTGTGCGCGTGAGGAGCGCGCCGCCACAGTAGATGATGCTTGACCAGTAGTCGGCGCCGTAGGCTTCGATGATGTCTACTACTATGCATCCTAGAGATATGAAACCGGTCAGATATTGATATTTCAGATATACGATGCGGCAGAGCTGCTATACAGACCCCCTAAGCTCCTATAAAGACGGATACAGATCAGTCAGCCAACATGCAAATACGCACCAGACTTACCATGCGAACACTGAGGGTTTCACGAGCCCAAAGCCATCGCAAACGGTTTTACACTCTTCAGCGTACCGCAACGATTCGTAGTCCTTAGCCTCAGTCGGGTGTGCGGTCCGCCCGTGCCCACGCATATCGTACCGAACGAGGAAGAAGTTCGCAGTGAGTTGTGGATCGTTGAACTGCCTGTCATACACGGTGCCGTTTCCTGCGAAACCGTGGATGAAGAGAATAGCATGCTTGTTCGGGTCGCCTGCGGCTTCAGCGAAGACTTTGAGCCCGTCTGGGGTGGTGAGTTCTTTGGAATGTAGAGGCAAGACTGGCATTCTGTAGGACTGTGCTTGTACTGTATTCAGGAGCGTAGGGAGACAGTGAGAGAGCTGGGTGGATTCCTCCAGTACTTATAGTTGCGTTGATCATCCATACATAGCACCAAGTGTACACAGTGGGTATGTTTGGCCGAACGGGATACCTCATTTCTCGCTATGTGCGGTGCTGGTCTCAATCCTCCTAGCGAGCTGCGGGCGCATAGGGGTGCCATTTAGTTGTCACTGCGTAATTGCGCGTAATTGACACGCTGTCCCGCAATGGTCTGAACTGTCGTTAGCATGGTGATATTTCCCGATCGGTATTCGAGAGACTCACTTGATCCGCAATATCTGTCTTGCTTTCAGAGTGTTTTAGAGGCAGCTTGTACACCATCCAAGGGTCGTCCAGGACAGACGAAAGCTACAGAGGCCATGGCAATGTCCGCTACACGGGAAACGGACGGGTATTGCAAGGGCTGAACCGGGGTATGTGAGAGTGTCGTTCCGGCGATGCCTATCATCGATAGGAGTTCCGAGTGTCTACATTCATGCTACACCACCTCTTGGCCCGTTGAAATCGGGGATGTAGAACGCTCAGCGACTTGAAGTATGGGAATGAACATTGGAGAAGAGTTTTTGGAGTTCACGTAGACGATTGCGACCTTACTGCACACCACGTACACCACAAAAGAGAGCATCAAATTATCTGGTAAATTCTGTCAGTATATTGTGTATAGGATAGTGAAATATCCGCGGATGTGTACGCACCTGCTGGGTGTTAGAAAGCAAGGTCACCCGCATGAGTTTCGCTGTCCTCGAGCGGATCAGTGTCACAGATTGTCACATCGTGCCACGACCAAATTACCGCCGGTACAGCACGTTATATTGTCACGCAGATTCAGATTGTAAGAACCATCAAGCCACTGGAGGACAGGGAATGTTCAACATGGTAGACTGGGGGCGTCATCCTAGTAATGCGGTTCTTAGTATGTTGGGGGTATCGTTAAGTAGTCGATCATAGTGTACACGCAAGGCCACGAAGCTGTTGTTTAGAACGAGCGACGTAAGTATCATAGTAGCACTGTTCCCAGACAGATTGATGTATGTATGTGAGATAGTAACGAGCAATATGTAATAGTAAACCAAACTAGCACCAAAAGACCGGATGAGAAGAGACGAGATAAGAAAGCGACGACGAAAGGTAAGAGTCTAGAAGTCCCATAATAAAGGTGTGTATGCTATTGGCGTATAATGACACCACATCGCGTGCATTTCTGTTCCACATCCACCCTGTGACCCAAGGAACTGCGTTTAGTGAAAGCATAAGAGGGAGGGAGAACGTAGAACTCACAGGAGAGCAAGGAGTCCTATCGGAAAACATATCACTGAGGTGATGATCCCACACACCCCGTACTTCCTCTCGATGTCGTGATCTCCCCTCGCGCACCTAGCAAATACTAAAAGCACGTCAAAGCAACCACCATGTCAGCCCGTATGCTATTGTCAGAAACAAGTACAACGCACGTTGTTGCTGGTACTGCATCCCCAGTTGAGCGTCCGCTGCCGCCGACATGGCAGGTGTATGTTGCATAGGTATACCCATCTCATTGGGGGGATTACTCTGCCCTATATACGACGACTGTGGCTGCAGCGTTGGTGGTTGTGTAGACACGCCTGCTGTGGGTGTATGCACGGCTGGTTGGGGCATCGGCGGTGAGTTCAGCGCCCCTGTTGGTGTTATCGTCAATGTCCGCTCCCCTTGTCGTTGTTGTTGTTGTTGCATGGGCGGGTACTCCAGCACTCCATTCTGGGCCTGTGTCTGTGAGGGATCCGAAGCGGTGTAGGAGGGCGGCGGGGGCGGATGTATAGGAGCAACCGACGTGGGCGGCAAAGACGCCTTTTCGCTTTCGTCAATTCGGATCATGGTTTGCAGGTTATGGATGGGAGGGGGGCGGGCGGCGGTGTGGTGGGTGGTGGTATAAGGATAAGATGAAGTGGACCCTGCACTGCCCCATTAGAGCAGGACCTGGCTATCAATGTGCAACGGTACAAAAACTCCAGACAGGCTGTGCTAGCCGACGGTGCGCGTGCGGCTATTGGTTGTTTAGACGCCGTCGAGGAGTGCAAACTTCCCCGAGAAATGGCGCGCAGTCCCCGATAGATCGACTAAAATGCGTGTACGGCATGGCGAGGGTGAGAAAACACGGCTGAAAGCACTTGGCTTGTACGAGCGCATAGCTATAACGTCTTATATTGATTGACTACAATTAACGTATACATCCTCTGAGTCTTCAGCTCTAGTTAGGCCTTGACCTTGTGAGAAATAATGCCGCAGGAACCAACTCTTCTGGGCGGGTGTAGAATACAATGCTGACAAATGTGAAAACAGGTTAGGATGGAGGCAAAAATAATGGCACAAGTGTAAAGCGAAAGCAACACAGCATCCTCTGGGATGCAACACCGACTGTTGAACAATTTGCGAAAAGAACGTGATGACTGATAGAAGAGAGGTTGCGCCGGACCAGACGGTGGGAAACTACAGCACGAAATGGAGGTGGCCGGGAGAGATAGGCTGTGTGGGGCGGTGAGATTACGATATCGCCAAAGTTATATAAAGGCCAAGGCGGGCTGTGCATTAGAACTTCTCGCTCGTCTTGTTGTAACCATCAAACTGCTCGACCAAATTGCTGACGTTAGTACGCATAAGACGAGGTACACTCTCCAAGAACCACCGACTCACCGAGTCTCGTGTAATGGTCACCTCCTGCTCTATACCGATCTCCATAGCTGTCGAGGCTTGCGTGTGCGTACTGTAGTACTGCGACTTGCCAGTCTCATGCGGTGGATAGGCATGGCGCTGCTGGTCCTCGTTTGGCTGGTGTCGTGTGATCTTGCCCACCATGAGGAAGGTCGGCATCGTGTTGGTCTCGGCATCAGTGCCCCGCCCGCGAAGCACTCTCCTCGTGTTGAGCGTCGCGAGGAACGAGTTGGCGTACACTGGTAGCGTCTGATAAGCTAGTGGCTGTGAATGGAAGAATGAAGATCTACGCACGCTTGCTGAGTACAAAGTAACACGCCATGAAGATAAAATTGTCTGGCATGATGTTGTACTGCGGAGGGTGTCAGCAGGTTCCGAGAATTCGCAAATATGGGCGCGGCCTACGAGAATCAGTGTCGTCAAGCTTACGGCACTATAGAGAACATCAATACAGTGCTTTAGAGACCTAGAACAGATCAACGAACCTCGTCAATATTCCGGTATTGACGGCGTAGAGTGTTAATCGATTGACGAGTGAGTCGTCCCTACATAGCCATGAGCATTGGATCCTGCGATGAGCGGACTTCACTCACTTTTTGTAGCCGGTCTTAAGGTTTCGCAAGAACCAGCACAGAGCAGCGGCGGTGACGACATCCGTCACTACTCCCAAAATGAGAGATAGACTGCCGACCAGTTTCAGCTGGTCCACTTGCAGCAGACTCGTGAGTCGAAGTCTACGTTCTCTGCGATTAGTATACCAAACATGACGCGAGAAGTTATGTATTACCCTTTATATGTGTAGACTGCGATACGGATGCGCGTTTAAGTTTTGCACGGATGGGAACAGATTGTACAACTCACCTATTGAGGATCCTAGGAACGCATTGGCAATAGAAGGGTCAGTTGGGCTCATGTAAACATGATGTGTCGGCGTGGCGTACCCAGTTGTGCGCACACCAGGACAATCTGAGTTTCAAACGTTAGCTATTTATAACCGTGGTGACGCGTCAAGGCACACTCACAATGAAAGAAGTAACCCAACGATTACCACCGCTGACTGCACCGCATGTTAGACCCTTTGCCCGCATTGCGCTGAAGCACTGTTACTCACATCGCCAGACACGGAGCGCAAATGCACTGGTTTCGTAGGGTCAGACGATGCATCGTGTGATTTAGAGAATCGAGACATACGACTTCACGAACGCTCCTGCAAGAGCCTAAGAGATAATCAGCGGGGGAACATAAAAAGAAAGAATTGCGTTCACGTACACCGAGAGCAACTTGAAACTATGCGAGACGACTTCATTATTATCACGCGACCTTACTGCTGAGCTGATATGTACTCACCACGAGCGTCCTACAGACATCAATCAGCGAGAAGCGACATCAGAACCAAACTCGGATACTCACCAGACAGGCGCTTGAAAGAGGATTGCGACGTTCCCCCAATTGCTACGGTAGATTTAGCCCTTCATTCTCGAGCTACACGAGCATCAAGAACGCACCTTATAGCATACGAATATGCCCCGTGTCCAACGAACGCTTGGTGTACCGCCTCGAGCAACCTATATTCCCCATCCGTTCACTCTAACGCCTCTTTTTCTCCATAGAGCACAAAGCACACGTACCATAGTAGGAAGACCTAATGTTGTGACAAGAAGGGGTGAGTGAAATAGCAGAAAAGCAGGGCAAGAGTGACGTACGAGACCCTTATACCAAAGCCTATCCAATGGGTAGCGTCGCAGATATGTGTACGTTTGCGCACACAGGATGCCAAACAGCCTTTCAAACCCGATAAGACGCGCGTAGATAAGATTCAAGTTGTATACTTACGTGGACGATACTGCAAAACCGACGAAGAGTGCGCCGTAGGTGTTGTCCTTGGTAACGCTAGCCAGAGCACCGAGGTCAGGGACCGACGCGCGCGGAGACAAGTCCCAGGCAGCCGCGAATGAGGTTGAAGGAGGCATAGGCGGGTGTGTGTAACGAATGTGGGTCCCCTCAACGGCACCGGAGTAGAAAAACACAGTGAGTCCGACTCGCAAGAGGTGCAGCGTTGCCCGCGGAGGGTTGAGAGGGGGTCGGGAGACAGGAAACGAAAGAACGACGAAGACAAAAAGGAACAAGGCCGGGAAGCGCGCTAGGCAAGAGAGGGACAAACTCACGCGCCCACTCTCACCCTTGCTAGCTACATCGTGGCGTCACCGGGTGGTCTAGTACAACCTTCCGGCGTAACAGTTTTGCAGTGCCTAGCGTCGTCAATAAACTTACTCTCCAAAAGGGGAAGGTCATATGGATCAAATCAAATTAAAAGAGGGTGCCCCGCAAGATCATGATTCAGATCTATGTACTCTATCTCTCCTCCGTCTGCACAGCTCGTCCGGCTTTGGCCCATCGCCGGTCTCGCCTTGTTTTCTTTGAGGATGAGCGACCGGGAGCTTCAACGAACCCGCGACTCCGTTTCCAGAGCACGGAAAGAGCAAATCCTATGGGGTATTTCCTGGAGATTTCCACCCAACAAATATTCTTCCGTTCCCGGCGCTGTGCTAAAGCAAAGCATGTGGGTACCGTCGTCTAGGTAGAATAGCAGGCCCTTGGAATCTTCCATGGACAGCGAAGCAAGCGGACAACCCTCTGATCATTGCGTATCCTCGGTGCCGTTTTGTGAGGTTGCGTGTGGCATACCCATGGGCACCAGGGACAGCAGCAGTCCTGCGGCGTCTGCGGAACGTTGCGCATCGCGTCGCAGGCCGCGCACGACATGCGCCGGTGTCAGCAGCCGTCTTATCTGTACGTCTCTGCGCGCCCGACTGCGAGGTTGCCCACGAAGTTCGGCGTCATCCTCACGATAGGTCTCGACCCCTGCCCTGGTAAGCGTTTTCACGACCAGTTTACCCACCAGCGCCAAAAGCGCTGCCGGCGCGAGATCGTCCTCCACCTTGTCTCTAGGCCTGTTTAGCAATGTATCGAGCGTACTGGACCCACGCGTAGAAACCAGGGATGCTTCAATACTACGCACCAGCTCCGGGTCGGCGGCAGACAGAAGAGCGCGGGACGACCAGGTAACAGGGGAGACGATGGAATCCATGCGACTGCGATAATCAGTAAAGAGAGACGCATGCAGAGACGGTTGTCGCGAGCCTGCTGCAGCCATCAAGTACGTAATGTCTAGCATGGGGAGCTCAGGGTGCGAGAGCGAATTGAATGTCGGACAGGTGAGCTGTAGGTCTCGGGCCGTGGGAATTTCGGCAGGTGGAACCTCCTGCTTGACCGAATTAGACTCCGTGACAACCGCGGGTTCACCGGCGATGTTGGGATGAAGATGGAAGTGGAGGCCACAGAAACGACAATACATCTCGGAAGGCGGCTCTGTCATTTTGACAGCAGGGCGAAGTTTTTGTTTGCGGACGCCTGGAAGTGAAGATGGTTTTGCTTTTCGTGTGAGCAAATCTTCGTCCTCAAGCCAGTGAAGCACATCCCCGGTTGACAATGGAACAGGAGGGTTGTCGGAGGCATTGGGTGAGTTGGCTAGTTCCTGGGCGTAAGCCGATCGAAGAGCATGCGCACGTCCCCACTGCACATCAAACGAGATTATTAGCGTTATGTATAGCTGATGACTCAGTGGTAATGCAGGTTTACCTCGATAGCTTTACGTCGGCCGTATACTAAGCTGTGCAGCTGTGCTGGCGAAGACACCAAAGTGTACGGGACTTGAGGTGACGGTCGTCCTTTGCTGTCTAAGTAAGAGATGCAAGTCAGATAGTTCCGTTGGCGGATCGGGGCGAAATTGAATCAAGCATGAAAATCAAATCAGAATCTATCCCGATAGTGCACTTCGTAGGAGACTACGCACCTTTAGCCGTCATGGGGAATCGAGGCAAGATAGCTCTTAATTTAATGGAGTAGTCTATACCCAGCGTAGCGTCGGGTAAGGTGAGGAGGGAGATCAGACGTAAGCGGCGTTATATCTTAGCTTTGCTTCAATGCGCGTACCTGGTTCGTTCGGGTGTTCTTCAGCTTCCTCGTCGACTGCGGTGTGCAATGCAGGTTGATCCTCATCATCCCAGCTCGGAAGATTTGTTGATGCCTTCTCTGGAAGTAGCTGGGTATGACGATCTAGCTCAACGTCGATTACTTGTTCGTCACCAAGTGTCGGAGTGATGTAGTGCATTGGATCCAACTTCGTATAGAATTAGGAAATACGATTATTAGCAAGATACTTGAAGACGCACCTCGACCCAATGCTCAACTGTTGTTGGTGGGTTCAGACCTCCCTCGGTTACCCATTCCAGAGTCAGGCAAGCAAGAAAAGGTCTGTCTGTAGTGCTAGTGATGACAAACGGAGGTTCAGATACCGTGATCGGTTGAGAAAGAGTCGATGGGGCGGGGTCCGACATGCACGTAACAGTAAGCTTGGTCATGAACGTACTCAAGTGCAGGCTCTTCATTCACCATTAGGTAAGCTATGCATGGTCTCAGGTCAAACGATAAATACGTACGTAGCTTGGGGAAGCGACAACCAGCCGCCATTTATGTGTATGTTCAGGATGCAGCTTACTGCGACGCTCTGGTTTGTCAAATCAGGGTACAAATGCCTGGGATTTCCGTGAAACGACTCACCAGGCGGGATCCAGACGCTAAAGTCCTGCATGTTTACACGACCAACGATATGGAACCGGCTGCCAAGTCCGGGAGGCAGCACCACGGGCTGTGAAACACCGGGTGTCTCGATTTCGCTAGAAGGGTTGACTGCTTCCACAGCTGGAGGCTCAGATGGAGGCTCGACGATTTCGTCCAGGGAGGCGCGCGCTTTGCTACGATGAGTGTAGTGCATCTTCCACGGCGAACGGCTGGACGTTCCATCGACGGCTATCACATCTACGACCGCATCATCCTCGTACACATGTATATCCCGTCTTCTTGATTCCTTCCCAAGGAATGGGGCCAAAGCGGGAGAGTCAATATGGTGCCCTAACGTTCGCGTGACATGTGCAGCGTTCTCAGTGGTAAGGGTGTCGGGTGCCTGGGATGATATTTCCACGGACTGAAGTTCGACTTCCTCCACTTTGACCCGTGTTGGAGGTAGAATTGGAACAAGGCCTCGGTCACCTCCAACCGCCATTTCGAATAATCTTCGAAGACCAGGTATACTGATTCCAGCAACTTCGGTTCCGTTCGCAGCCACCCACGCCTGCTCTTCTTCAGACTCAACCAAGACAGCGCAACACTGTACACACTCGTCATGGCTTCCGAATTCGCGCTTGTGGCTAAGACGGCAATGGTTCAGTAATCCCTGCAGACTGGAGAAGCTTGTCTTCCCACAGTCTGGACAGGCAAGCTTCACGGTCTGAGGAGGCTGAGTAGTATGGTTCCGCAAGAAGAGCAACTTGCGGGGAGTGGCGAGTTGCCCTCGCTTAGAACCTCTGTGTCGTGTCCCGTACGCAGATTCTGGAGGTACCGTGTCCGGGACAGCTGAGGGTGGCGCCGACGTCAAGATGGCGGGTGTATGCGGTCGCGTTGGAACAGGGGCTTGGCGTAGGTTCTGTGTGTACAGAAAATTGCAAGGCTGTTCAATGGCTTCCAATGCGTCTAGTGCAGCATCCTGAAACCCTGGGATTGTCCACGGTACTATGTTCCTTCGTAGGATCAACAGAGGAGAACGGCGCGATGAACGTCAGACTCACCATTAGACCGTGAATTTTCCAACGTCTGATGTAGTAGCAAAGCCCATGTCATTCTGGATTCGATGACAGCAGATATACGCTCCTGTAACGCTATCTCCAAGTCTACTTCTTCTAGTAGTATCCGTCTTGGTGTAGAAGCAGGCTGAGAGGTGCGAACCCGTTTCATCGGTCTGTCGTCCACCTCATCATGCTCTGACTCCGAAGAGGACGTAAAGGATATCCTCCTATGATGCCTAGCCATACAGGAGCAAAAGATCTGTTAAGGGGTAACCTTGAGTGCAGTGCCTGCGGAAGAGGTGGTCTCAAGAAAATGTACACAAGCGCCCATAATGTGCGCGGTGATTTGCTTCGGACGGCTGCTCAAATTGTTCTCTACACTCTCATTACGCGCAACCTCTTCGAGCGCGATACACGAACATGGAGCTTTCATCCTTTTTGCTAGGCAAAGATGCTGCTAAAGCGAAAGGAAAAGTCATTGATAGCGGTCTGGACGATATCTTCCGGTCCACGGTCTGTCCTGTATGCGTCCTATGGCGTATCATATCTGGCTAACCTCTTCTACTCGAGGTTGTAGCACCTGGGGCTCTCAAAGCAGGTATCAAACCTCCTACTGCGTTCATGAAACCCACTGCGGAACGCAAACGAAAAGACGTACCAGAGTCTCCGCCCCCTCATAAATCTGCCAAGCGGGCGAAGCAAATTTCTTCGAAACCAATTCGTGAGTACATATCGTACTTCTATTCTAGCAAGCCTTTGACATGTATAACAGCTGCCGTACCCTCACCCAAACCGTCAGTAAAGCCGGCGAAGAAAGCGAAGAAAGCGGCTCGCGACTCAGAGGATGAAGAGGCAGCCGTGGTGGAGGATGCATCTCATGATTCGTCAGACGAGGAGACCGAAGAACCTATCGCAGGGCCTTCCTCTTCAAAGGGTGCTGAGGCTCAGAACTCGAGTGACAAGGACGAAGAGGATTCAGACGAGGACGGCGATCCTTCACAGCTTGTCCACGAATCGCTGGCGAAGGGTAGCAAGAGTCAAAGCAGTGCAAAGAAGACGAAGTACGTCCCATCCGAGGAGACACCAGAACAACGAGATACGCGTACAATTTTCATTGGAAACGTTCCTATCGATGTTGTCAAGAGTCGAGTACGTAAACCACCTTTCCTTCGCGAGAAATCACGCGTGGATGATTCTAACATGGAACCTACAGCCTCTACAGAAGCAGCTCAAGAGACATATTCAGTCATTCGTACCTACAGCTAAGATCGAATCAGCTCGCTTCCGCTCCGTCGCGTTCTCCAAACCCACAGCTCTACTCCCCGACGATAACTCTGCCGCGAAAGAGGCCCGTCAGCATAATCGGGACCGCGCTGCCTCGTGGCGGGAATCGAAATCCAGAAACGACGAGGAAGCCGCAGCAGACAGGGGCAAGTCCTTCCTGACACCGCAGGAGAAGAAGCGTATATACGCCATTACGCAGGAGCTGCACACAGGCGTGGACTCTGTCAACGCATATGTCGTCTTTGCGCATCCGCCGCCTGCGTCCGAGAAACATGCCTCCACCGTCATGGACCCATATGAAGCCGCGAAGCTTGCGATCAAGGAAGCAGACGGATCGTTGTTCAATGGTCACACTATCAGAGTCGATACCGCCGCAAAAGGCAAGGGTAAAGGCAAAATTGGTGGTGTAGGGGCTGCGGGTACCGATCTGGTGGGCGACCCCAAGGCGACGGTATTTGTTGGCAGCTTAGATTTCGCTAGCAAGGAGGAAGACGTAAGGGCGTTCTTTGAGAAACTCATGGTTGAGGAGAAGGGAGTTCCGGGAGCAGGCGAGAACAACGAGGCTGAGGAGGATGAAGAGGAAGAGGAAGATGATGACGAAGAGGAGGAAGGCAAAGCGACTACAAAGGGTCCACCTCGAGCAGCGTGGGTCAAGCGTGTCCGCATCATTCGAGACAAGGATACCCTTCTCGGGAAAGGTTTCTGCTACGTTCAGTTCACAGTAAGTCTCTTCACCTACCATTTCCATAACGTAGCTCATAAAGTTTCATCTAGGATCGAGCATGCGTGGATGAAATCCTCGCTCTCGAGGAAACTCGGCTCAAATTCGCGAAACGTAAACTGCGCGTTCAACGTTGCAAGACCCTCCCGGGAGCCTCGAAGCCCGTGAGGCCCACCGCGATCGCCATACCCGGTCAAAAGTCGCCATCCACGGCGTCTGCCCGCCCCGCACGACCTCGTCCCACGGGGCCCATCGTTGTGCCCAAAGGCGATCCCACCCTCGGTACGAAGCTCGCGAGCCTCTCAAAGGAGGACCGCAAGAAGGTCAAAGCGTCCGACGCAGATCGCGTGGCGCGCAGGCTGGCGAAGAAGCAGGCGAAGGCGTTGGCCGAGAAAGGGGTCAAGTCGCGTGGGGACGTTGGCAAGGACAGGGAGAGGGTTCGGAAGCGGCCTGCGAAGGACAGGGCAGGTGGCAGCGGCGGACCTCCGGAGAAGAGGAAGGTGAAGCCTGGAAGGGTCAGGAGCGGGAAAGCTTTGTCGAAGATGAATGTGAAGAAGTAGGCAGCGGCGCGTCCATGTCAACTCGCGCGGTAGCTAAATTTCCATCAACACCTCGAACATCACTGTTGCTTCATTTGTGCTCATGAATGAATTCCAATTCATCTATATGAACCTCCGAGGAGATGAGAGAATATCGCCATTGGGGCGAGAGTCAGGAATGGCATTCTCCAGGCAGATACCATACGGAAAAACAGGGTTAGTAGTAAGGAATAAATCTACAGTGAAACTTTCACTATCCGTTACTTGTGTACGAAAAAAAAAGATGTGATGCATATACGACGGCCGTGGATGACAGATGATAACGATGATGCTGAGATGATATGATGGAAAACAAGGAAACGAAATCGGACATAATACAGGGTTTCTCCAAAGCAAGATGGGCGGGAGAAGATGAGACGTGACGGAGAATGAGAAAATATGAAATATGGAGACACGGAAATGAAACAGACAGAGAGGCTCCACATGCGACCGCACAAACGAACTCGCGCAGGGCGCTGACCTCTTTTGACGAACCGCTCACGACCTGCCGCCCGTATCCGGTACGTCGAAGCGCACCGACGGATGATACGAAGGCGACGGCGACACAGCAGGCTGCTCCTCCTCGCTACTGTCGCTCGCAGCCTCTCCTTCGGGCAGCGGGCTCGTAGGCGGTACGGGCGACATGATCCCAGGACTGTTCACCCCGCTCCTCCTCCCGTTCTCGTTATCCGGGTCGTCCGCCCACCGCACCGACCGCGCGGGCGACGCCTCGCGGAACGAGCGTCGCGTGTCGATCGACCTGAGCGAGTCTACGCGGTTGTGCATGAGCAGCACGGACGACGTCCTGCTATCCACGGGCCTCGCGCGCCTCCCGCGCTGCTCGGGCTCCTCAGTGCTCCTAGACGGCTGCGCGCCCTGGTCGCGCGAAGAGCCAGCATGCGGCGCATCACTCTCCTTGTGTTCCTTTCCAAAGTGCGGGACCCTGCTACCGAGCACGCCCCGCCTGAACGACATCCGCCGTCGCCCACCAACTCTCAGCCCAGACAGTTTCGGCGGCTTCATCTTGGGCGAGCGCGACTTCTGGCGTCCCTCCGGGGATACCCCGTCGTCGTCGCCGTCACCTTCGCCGTCCGACATCCAATCTTCATCCTCATCTTGTTGCCTCTGCTTCGGCTGACGTTCCTGCTGACTCTGCCGCGAATGCGTCGGCGAGAGCGCCTGCTTCGCCCGCGCGCCGGCGTCTTCTATTGCGTCCTCGGCGCGATGCGCTTCGCGCGAGACGATGTGCCGGATGTCGTCCATCGCGCGCCCAAAGTCGGATTCGGGTTGGCGGAGGGCGCCTGCGACGCGCGCACGGACGTCCTGCAACGCGTGGCCCGCGTCCTCCGATATGTTCATAGAGTGGACAGTCGTGTCTTGCGGCGCATACGCGTTCTCTTGTACCTCGACCTCGACCTGTTGTGCGAAATTGACACCATGAGTAAGAATTTCATCCAACGCCGACAGCACTCACCTCTTCGCCGGGTCCCGCCCGTCTCTCAATAACCTTATGCGGGCCCTCCTTCCACTCAGCAAGTATCTCACTCCCATCAGGTATGTTCTCCTCCCTCGCATCGCCGTCTCTCCTCCCCTGCTCCTTCTCTCTCTCCTTCTCCCTCATCTCAGCCTCCGGCTCCATCTGCGTTGGCGTCTGACTATCGCCCAGAGAGCCTCCTGTCTTCTCTGTCGGCGTGTCGGTGCCCTCCACCGTCACCTCGCCCCTCTCGAGATCAGCCGCGTCCCGATTGATCTCGATGTGCTGCCCGCGCTCGGTGCGTCGTGTCTGGGTCGCCCACTCGGGCACGTTGTTGCGTCCCCAGGTATCGTGCCGCGACCACGTGCGTGAGACGGAATGCACACGTCGGCCGAGGGAGAAGAACGGGATTGAGAGTCCGTGGATAAGGATGGAGATGAGGACCATGAAGGCGACGATAGGTTGGATGGAGGCAGACAGGAGCTCTGTCTGGTTGGCGGGTGGCGAAGATGGCGCAGGCAGCTGTTGTGCTGCGAGAGTCGAAATGTAGATCGCGCCTGAGTACGTACGTTAATGTCATGCCATGTTAAGAGATGCGCCCTCCTGCAGAACAGAAACGCGCACCACCATGAGAGAAAGTAAAGTAAAGCGAAACACTCACCGACACCCATGGGCCCAAAGTGGCCACTAAATATTGCCTCCCTGAACGTCTTCACGTCCGGGATCCACTTGTACAGCGCGATCATGACCGGCAGCCTCCTCAACAAGATAACGAGGATGCCAATGACGACGAGGCGCCAGACGCTCAACGACAGCGTCGCGTCCGCGAACGTCGAGAACGGCGTCCACGCACCGACGAACACGAACGCGGCAATGTTGAACAGCAGATCGATGACGGACGAGAACACGGACTCCTCGGTCTGCTTGTTGAAGAAACCGTCCCACGCGAACGCAGCCCCACATGAGAACGCGGCGAGCAGGTCGTCCGTGCCGAGCAGACTGCAACTCCCGATTGTCAGCATCGCAAGCGATACGTACTGTGCGACGTAGGACTGCCTGTCGATTAGGTCTTTACGCTCGCAGAATCGCATAAGGTATCGGAAGCCGACTCCGAGGCACGCGCCGAAGACGATGCCTAGGATGACTTGGTCTGGGCGACATTAGCATTGGTTTGTTTGTGGGACAAAGAGAAGTGAGGTGAATAAGACGCACAGAGCCAGAGAAGCAGGAACCAGTCGGATATGGCGGCCCCGGTTGATTTGTCGATGATGAGGTAGAGTGCGATGAATAGGAATGGATACGCTGCGCCATCGTTACAGCCGCTCTCGGCTGCAAGTAAGTGCCGCAGATGTGCGGGGACGTGCTTATCAGCGTATTTACCACCCACGACGGCTGCTGCCAGGATAGGATCTGTCGGCGTCAGACAGGCAGATATAGCCAGGGAGGAAAGAAAGTTGAGCCCCGGAATCAGAGCATAGATGAGGCCAGCCGATACGAACCAGCCCTGCCAAGGTAAAAGGAAAGGGAGAAGAAATCAGGCCATTTGTCAGATAAAGGAAACTCGGGAAAGTGCGAAGGCGAGAGATGGAGCGTACCCAAGTCATCACGGGTGCCAAGAGGAAGAAGAGACTCTTCCAGTGTTTCTTCATGTATGCCTTGGGCAGCTCTACGCCGATAGCGAACACACCGATGGCGAGTACGACACGCGTGACTTCGAGCGTGATGCTGTTCACCGTCTCGCGGTCGCCGTTCCCCCAACTGCGCGGGTCAAATATATTGGCGCCGTACGGACCTGTAGGTAGACGCTATTAACTGCGCTCGAGGGGCAACGAGGAAGCCACATATTCAGAGACATGCGTACCTATTACAACGCCGAATAGGAATGCCCAACAGGCTTCACCAATATACAGCTAGAATTCACGAATATCTGGTTAAGCATATGACGCAACGTAGGCTCGGATCGAAGGGCGGTGGTTTACGCACCCGTTCACGGATAAAGAGCGAGAACATGCCGAACTGCGGGGTTTGGGGCGATCAGCGACGGGAGAACGAGGAATGGAGATTGAGGCGTACGCACAATAACGACGAAGCCGCCAAGGGCAGCATAGGCGATGTGAGGTATAGACACCTCGAACTGAAGCAAGGAACGCGGGGCGGTCAGCTGTGGCTCTGAGCACGTTCGGAACGAGCCAACGTACTGGGTGGAACCTCATCCTTGTCTACGTTCTTGGTTATTCGCTTGCCTTGGTTGTGGATATATGCGGTCTCAGAATTCAGGAAGTGTTTCCTAGTAACGTCGGAAGGCAGTGCAAGTCAGCGTAGAGTGAGGCAAGTCGTATAAAGAGTGTATCGTCGGAGTGGTCGTCTCAGAGCGTGCAGGTCGTAAGCAAGAGCAAGGGCGAGAACGAGACGAGGCAAGACGCAGATGGGCGTATGATAGGAAGAAGGTGGAGAGTAAGAAAAGGTTTGGCCACAGCGGCTAGTGATGGATGCCGAATACCAAGGAAAATCCCAAGGTGTGTGCGATCAAACTGGCAGGTCTCGGCAGGGGAGTGTGTGGCTTGGAATTCGTCGGTACTGCCTATCGCGGCCGGCGTCCGCTGTGTTCAGTAACCCGAGGAGGAGACAGGGGGCGGCAGTGTGGACCGACTGCACACGAATCCTGTTGGTCGTGGTCGTGGCCGTTCGAGAGCAGAACTGAGGGATGCATGAGCGAAGGAGCAGGCTAATAGGTAATGCTCGCCTTGGGTCTCCAGTCACGCGCGGACCGTCTCAGGGTCCCTTCGTCACACAATATTAATCCCTCGCAACTTGTTCTCGGCAAACGCATGCCGCGGCTCCAGCCAACTCCCCCATTGGATGCGCTTGGCACCTCGCCTCTACCGACGTCCTCCTCCTCCGGAACTACCATCCTCGACTTATCTCGCATACAGCATACATTCGCTCGTAATTGCACCCTGCTACGTCTCGTGCTGAAGTGTAGTGGCGGACACAAAGTCAGACACGCTGTGCACCTGGTCCTCCGTGAAACGCCAGACTCGAGGACCCTGCACAAAGGTCAGTGGAACAAATTTTTGTTGTCACTTATGCAAGTGTACAGCCTCCAATCAGTCGCCGGCATGGAACACAAACCGCATGGGTTCATTTCCGGCGACTTTTGCACAGGCCTGGCCTCGTGAAAGCGCGCTTTTGGCTGGGTGCCTGCCAGCGTCGAGGACAGCGTTCACGACAAGCAGCACATTCCCCGCAGACAAGCCGCCTCGTCGCTCCGTCGTCCCTAGCCCTGATCTGCTACTTTAATCCACGATGGATCTCCCCTTCACCGACATCGATTGATCACCCGCAAGCCCCGTCTGCCTACAGCAAAAATCCCTCGCCCTCTGATCCGTCGACCATGTCCATGGACTTATAGTCGTCCACAACAGCCGGCCGCCGCGGCTGACCCTGGCTGACAGCCTTCATCGCACTGAGCAAGCCAAAGCCACCCTCCATCGTCCGCCGACGAAGCGGGGGCGCTAACTACGTCTTATGTCGGTGATCCCACACCGCGCAGGTTCCATATGGAAGCCGCAGGGTCGGTTGCCTCTCCGAGAGGGCGACAGAGCGGGGTATTGGCCAGCCTCATGGGGGCTCACGGTTTTCAAAGCAGGCGGCGGGCGTCGCAGGAGGTGAGCTTGGGCTGACCGCCAACACGTTTAGTTCGATCGTACGCGCGCACATGACCCTGAATTCCCGTAATGCATGTACCGCTAGCTGAGGTACGGCCGTCATCTTTACGGAAGCTTGGAAATGCGGCTCACACCTCTTTTGATATCGTGTGACGCTGACAAGTGTCGCTCTTCAGTACAGCGGATTGAGCGCTGCGAGCGTGTCCGCTGGACATTGAATGCGGATCTTTGTGGCCCAGTCCGCAAATTCTCACATCTTACAATGGTCGCAATAAGCGTCGAGGTTCTCCCGCTGTCGCCTCAACTCCCGTCTTTGCACCTCAGCCGCCTCCAGGCGCACCATCAAATAACCTGGGATATTCGTCGGAACTTGTGTCCAATGACAGCCTCTCATCACCTCCGTTATCTGGTTACGTTACGCGAGGGTATGCTCCGCTACTGCAGGCGTGTCTTCTAGTCTGCTGTTGACTCGACGTGTCTCGTGAACTTTGCGAATATAGCATCCGCCACAAAGGACTTGCAGTCTGGACAGGCCTGGGCTACAACACAGCTTGCTCTTGGGCTCTGGAAGTTGACGCGTCAATTCGGTCGGTGTTACGCGGACGCTATTCGCACCGATGGACGTTCTTCCTTCACTGCTCTCGTTTCTCGCAGCGAACGTCTGGTCTCGACATGTCTAGCACAACCCTCTTCTGGTGGCCACCTGCAGGCAATTATTGAGGCTCCACTGCACCGAAAAGCCCTGCCAGTCCGGGTAGCAACTAACCGCTAGCTTTCAGCCTCAATGTCAATTCTCGATTCCTGGGCCGTTCTGGGTGCCGCAAAATCCTCCGGTCGTACGATTGTCAATACTGGGAGGCTTCCTGGACTATGACAGAGACCGTGTCTTGCAGAGGACTGTAGCATGCGGCTGAAGTCACCGCGGACCTAGTGTCGTCTTGGATTTGTAGAGTGTCTACTGTTCCGAAACGACGCACGGTCTCAGCGTGTTTTCTTCAGCGCACTGTGAGCATCCGTTCACACCGACCACCGTGACGACGCCGACGAAGTCACGTTATCGCGTTCAATATGTTTTGCAGTGGTCCTGCCATACAATGACCTCATGTTCCTGCACGATGAGCATCCTAACAGGCGGCGCGCGATCATAAGCGCACGTAGATGATGCCCACTGCTATGTTTGCCCGCATATATCTCCATATCTCATCTTTGAAGTGTATGTTTGATCAAGCACACATTCGTACTGTCAGAGAACGTGCACGATCGGCCGCCTCCCGGACCCGCCTCATCGAAGCACGAGCTGAAGATCGTTCGCTGTTGGGATCAACCATCGGACACATCAGGTAATTATGCTCCCTGTCACATTACGCGTCCACAAGATGCCCCGCCCCATCCTCTGTTACTCTTAGACTGCTCTTCACCGCTACCATGAAGGTCGCCGTTGTCGGGTCGGGCGTGTCAGGTCTCGCTGCTACTTGGGTGAGCATATAGCTACTACTTATGATGTCCGCTGATTCGTATATGTAGTTGTTGAATGAATATAGTGACCATGAAGTTCACCTATTCGAAGCGGACAGTCGTCCAGGCGGGCACGCGCATACAGTCAAGTTCAAGAAAGACAAACTGTCTCCAGAGGTAGACGTCGATACGTGAGTTCATCGTCCCGTCATATCTCATTGACCTACCTGAACGCACCCGCTTTCATCAGAGGCTTCGTACGTCCCATCCCCTTCTACTTCGCACCGCAACCTCACACACCAACCTAGATCGTCTTCAACCCAAGCACCTACCCCAACTTCCTGCGCTTCCTCGCCCTGTACCCCTCCCTCAAATCCGCGATCCAGCCCACCGACATGACCTTCAGTGTCTCGCGCGACGGCGGCGCGTTCGAGTGGGCGGGGAACGCGAACGGCGTGCGCGCATTTTTTACGCAATACAGGAGGTGGTTCGAGCCGAGGATGTGGAGGCTGCTGTATGATATCTTCCGGTTCAATGCGTGCGCGAGGAGGCTTGTGATGGATGAGCGGAGGACGAGGAAGAACCGGGTTAGGGGGCGCGAGGACGGGGACGAGATTTCTGTTGGGGAGTACCTGCGCCGGGAGGGGTATAGTGATACGTTTAGAGATGATTATCTGCTTGTGAGTGCTTCGAGACATGTGCTGCACTGAAGTATGCTGACTATTTAACGGGACGTGTAGCCTATGACGGCAGCCATCTGGAGTACACCTGCAGATAAATGCGCTCTCGACTTCCCCGCAAAGACTCTAGTACGTGCTTGTCTCAGTCCTGCTCTGTGAACCACACTTATTTGCTTCACCTACGTCTGATTAGATCCGCTTTCTAAACAATCACCATCTCCTGCAACTCACCGGCAAGCCCTCGTGGCTCACACTCCGCGGCGGCAGGTAAGTGATCCTCTCACCGTACCCTGCATTCAAACAATTCTGACGTAGGCTCTACAGCCGAGTCTACGTGAACCAGATCTTCTCCGCTCTCCCATCCTCCCAGCTGCACCTCAACATGCCTATCCACGGCGTCTCTACCTATCCCTCCTCTGCCACCGGGCACAAAGCCCGTCTACACCTCTCCTCTTCCGCGGTTGAAGAATTCGACCACGTGATTTTGGCCTGCCATTCGGACACGACACTACGGCTGCTGCGTTATGGTGAGGTCACGGAGGAGGAGGAACGGATCCTTGGCGCGTTTGAGTGGAATCGGAACGAGGCGGTTTTGCATTCGGATACTAGGGTGCGGTTTTTATTGCGAATCTTGTGAATGCGGGACATCTGACCGTGGGTTTAGTTGATGCCGAAGGATAGAGTAGCGTGGTCTTGTTGGAACTACTTGACGCTCTCTGGCGACTCTAAGCGTGAAGACGGTACGCAGGGGTGCGAAAATGGAGGGGTGGATCGCCTATCCTTGTGCGTCTATCTTTGCTTTAAATAAACCAAGCCCTTACTGATTCGAACGCATACATTGACACAGGACATGTAAGCACCTCCACCATACACGTCGCGCGTCCCATATACTGACTACTACCAGACTGGATGAACGCCCTACAACATATACCCGAACATAAGCACGGTCCTGTGCTCGTTACACTCAATCCACCGTTCGAGCCGCGCGCCGAGTCCGTTGTCGGACGATACGCGTACGACCATCCCGTGCTTGACGCAAAGGTACGCCGATGGCCTCTCCTTCTATTGGATGCAGCTGACATAACTCAATCCACTTGCCATACTCTTATCTCAAGGCTCTCCGCGCACAACGCGAGATACACACGATCCAAAACACGCGCGGCATATCGTACGCCGGGGCCTGGCTCAAGTACGGGTTCCACGAAGACGGGTTCACGGCGGGGCTGCGTGCCGCGCTGAGCGTCGGCGACAGCACGCGAACAGGCGGAGACGGAGAATGGAGTGAAGGGAAAGATACTCGAACGGTTCGCCCGCCGTTCGTCGTGCGCGAAGCGGACCACGACCCCCGCCCCGTTTGGTACGCATCTGTGTTTGACCTGGTGGAGATCACGGGCTTGAGGAGCGTCGTCGGGCATGTGGCTGGTATCGTACTGGTGTTGATGGGCATGGGGGTCGGCCTTGCGGTGTGGGTAGTGGAGGCTCTCCTTCGGATGACGAGGTGAGTGATCGAAAGTATTGAAGATCATACCGCTGTTGTATACTACAGTAGACTTGATAAATATGCTCCCCTAAGGGTTGCTAGATTTCCAAAAATTGGTTGGGACAGCCCCACACCGAAGTGTTTTGGTACGCTATGGGGCACAGCCATAGCACCTCGCGGACGATTGTTCCTATCCCAACAAGTCCCTCCTCAGTACGCCGCCCCAAGAGAACCGCAAGCGGTCGTGTTCCCGAGAGCCTCCCTAGCACCGTACTCCCAACGTATGCCATATGTACAGCCGTGGGTAGCAACATGCGTACGCTGCTTCGCGTGTACTGGGGCTCGCGAGGCAGTCCGATAGGACCGCCAGACGGCAGGCACGCCGAACCTCAATGAGGACGCCGCCCTGGTCCATCTGCTCACCCATTCAACAACAGAGTCGGGGTACATGTTGCACTCGCGGTTGTCTGTCAAACGCACTGGATAAGTACCCAGGGCGGTAGGTCGGTACAGTCGGACAGACGATGCGTGCAGCTTCTTTACTCTGTCTGTGCAGCGGGGACGCGCGATAGAGGGCACGTTTGCCGGATAGGGCAGCTGCACGGCGGTGCGATGCTGCGTTTGTGGGAACGGTGTGACCGTTGCTCGCGAGGGTGGACGCGCGAGGCGTCCTGGGGTTGACGAGCGTCGCGAGCGTGGGCTTCCCGTGGGTGAGAGAGAGGAAGGGAGCCTGAGGTTAGCGACAGGTATATGTACCCAGTATTGAGTGCGGACTGGCATCGAGCCGAACAGCGAGTTGTGCTGTGTAATTTAATCGTTGCTTCTGATTATCCTCGTTCGAGAAGCTCTATGATGATGGTGTTGAGGAAGGAAGGGAATTGCTGTTCTTGCGGTAGCACTCAGTCACGCATAAACAGTAGAATCCATATAGTGATGTTCAGTACAGCGCAGGTACTAGTGTATAACAGTTGTTATCTATTCAAATGAAAGCTGGTTGTCATGCACCTGAAGGTAAGATAAAAAAAGAGTCATATAACTGTATATACGCACAGGTAACTATGACAGACTCCAGACGTGCTTCACCGCAGACCAGGAATCCGTCATGTCTATGTGAAGTTCGAATCCATCGGCGCGTGGGTTTTGTACAAAAGCTGAAAACTTCGTCGAGTATCAGTCAGAAGGAAGCCCTCAACGAACTTCTTGTAGTGAGCGATAGGATCCGGCATATAGTCGTCGTAGTTAATATCGACGAGTACCACCTCCTTGAGCACATAAAACCTCGAAAGAAGGGATTGCAAACGTTGGAGTCCGTCTATGAGTCCGTCTTGTAGGTCGCTCCAGATCATCATGCTCGCGCCAACAAGCGTCAAACGAGCCACGGTCTCGATAGGAAGAGACGAGACTATGCCGTTTATAAGCGTCCATCTCGAGTGGCCTCCCTGACCAGGAAGGTGCAAAGCCACACGTTCTAGGTTCGTGCAAGCCGACAGGTCCATGTCAACAGCAATGTTCGAGAAATCTATCTCAATATAAAGAGAGTGCATCAGCGGATTATATCAGCAGACTACGCAACTGACTCACCAAAACGCCTGGTCACTGGGGATACATGAATTACTAGCGAACGAACATTCGATCCACCTGCGTTGAGGAATGCTCCAATGTCTCGCATCTGCTCAACCGGGACGCGGAGATCGACAGCGACCAAACTCTGTTGTTCAATCGTCGAAGTACGGAGCAGGAAGTGATGCCAGAGCTTGACAGGAAAGTCTCCAACGATCCTGTCTACCTGCAGCTGTGGAGGGAATATAGACGGCGGGTACGTATCAAACTGGCTGTCGGGGTCCGTCCATGCGTTTAAGTCGGCGATAGTTGGTGCAGCGCTGACTTTGAGGGTGCCGATCCTCGCAAACAGTCTGAATATCTTCAGGAAGTTTGGCAAGTTCTTTGTCATGCCCCCGTTAGCCGTCGTCATGCCATCGAGAGTGAGACTGTCCACTTCAAACAACCGCGGTGGAGGCAAAACGTCGGTCCGCTTCACAGGACACTGCGATGTAATTTCTAGTCGGACCGCATGCAAATGGACATCCTTCAGATTCGGGAGAGCATCGAGGACACTGGAAAGGATTCCCGACGTTACGAAAACCTCCCCACTCGGATGAGGACCAGGTTCTGGCTTGGGTTTCACAAGGAGGGAGCGGATGCAGCTCGCAAAACGCTTGTTGCGCTCTAGCTGTATGAAGGCGACAAATCTCGGGAATTTGTCTGCACCGGCGACGACAATAGAAGAGAAGAGATATCGTGCGCAGGCAAGCCGCCAAGTCCAGGAGATCTCAGAGTAAGTCAGATTTGTCTTCGTCCTTTCTCCGCTCCCGAGGATATAAGATAGGATATATTCGATGATCTCATATGGGAGCTCGGAAGGCTTCCGCAATTCCAACGTCGATTCACTACGGAAGACCATGTGTTGATAATATGCTCTGAATGAGAAACAATATAGACGTACGTACCCAGCAGTAGACTCCATTCACGCACACGTCGACGACCGACGAGGACTGTGTCAAGACCCGGTGGCAAGTTGAATGGATTATGTGCAAACTTGACGAACCTGATCAAGATTTATCTATATTATTAGCACACAGAAGCACTCTGGCACTGGAGGTTGCACTCATGGAGGAGATAACAGAGGAGTGAAGGACAGGTAGATAATGGGCGCTTGCTGACTGACCGCGCGGGTCCGTACATCCCACATACAGCCTGCAATGCAAGAACTGATCCAGACCGAAGGTAGCGGCCTGCTGTACGACATCATCCATCTCAGTGCGTGTCCGAGAAGGCTTGTGATGCAAGGCGAGGACGAAGGGATATGTTTATCGAAAAGTTGGAGTAGGAGGAATATAGTGGTATTTAACGCAGGATTATACTCCATTGGAAGGCATCCCAATTGTGCTGCATGACTGAAATATGCTGACTGCACAAGACTTAAAATATGCTCCCTCGAGGGTTGCTAGGCATCCAAAAATTGAGTGGGACAGCCCCACTGAAAGGAACGGACCGCGCCCAAGTGGTTCGGTATGCTGTGGCATAAAGCCACAGCACCTCGCGAACGAGAATTCCTATTCCTATTCCGACAATTCCCTCCTCAGTACACTGCCCCAAGAGAGCCGCAAGCGGTCGTGCACCCAAGAGACCTCCAGCACCGTACTTCGAGTTATGCCGACGGACGACCCTGAGCAACGCCCGTACGCTGCGTTACTGGGGCTCGCAGGGCAGTCTGATAGGACCGCCAGACGGTAGGCACGCCGAACCTCAGCGAGGACAGCGCCCTGGTCCGTCTGCTCAACCGTTCGACGACAGCACCGGGTGGTTTGTTGAACGGCAGTCGCCTATCATGGCATCCCTTTGGTACTCTTGGTGGTAGGGCGGTACAGTCGGGCGTACGATGCATGCAACTTCTTTGCTCTGCATGTGCAGCGGGGTTGCGCGATAGAGGGTGCGTTTGTCAGACGGGGCAGCCGCACGATGGTGCGATGCTGCGTTTGTGGGCACGATGTAACCGAAACTCGTGAGAGTGGATGCGCGAGGCGTCCTGGGAGTGACGAGCGTCGCGAGCGTGGGGCTCCTGTGGGTGAAAGAGCAGGAAAAGATTCTGTGGGTTAGTGACAGCTTATATATACCCAGAGTTGAGGGCGAGCAGGTGCCGAGCCGAATAGTAGATGCACTGCGTGATTTATTCGTTGCTTCTGATGAACACTCTTGTAAATCCATGTACTGATGATTGGTATAACTCAGGTGCGAGTGTACAAGGACTACTATCTAGATAAAGTGAAGGCTGGTTATGTGTAAGTTCCAAGAGAAAGGACGGGGAGGCATATGACTCCACATACGCACAGGCAAGTAAGACAGACTCTGGACACCCTTCATCGCACGCCGGAAATCCGTTGTCTACGGGAAGTTCAAATCCATAAGCACTTTGGCTTTGTATAAGAGCTGAAATTTTCGTTGAGGATCTGTCAGAAGCAAGCCCTCGATGAACTCTTTATAGCGACGGATAGGATCGGGAAATTCGTCGTAGCTCGTGCCGGAGCGTAGCACCTCGATGTCGTCAGAGTTCATATCGATGAGTGCCACCTCCTTGAGCACGGGGAATCTGGAAAGGAGAGACCGCAATAGTTGTAGCCCGTCCGTCAACTGCTCTTCCATGTCGCCCCAGATTAGCCTACCGATCCGATTAAATGTCAAATGGGTCACTGTCTCGCCCGGGAGCGACGCGACTATGCCATTGGCAAGCCTCCATATCGAATGGCCACCATCATCAGGTAGGCGGAGGGTCACACGTTCTAGGCTCTTGCAACCTGAAAGGTCCATATTGTTGATGTGCGATAAGTCTATTTCGGTCCAAAGGGAGGGTATCATCAATATGCGGGCAATATTAACAGACAACGGAGCCAACTCACCCGAATGTCCATTTACTAAGAAGCAGACATCAATCTCTAGTGAACGAACATTCAACCCACCTGCGTTAAGAAACGCTCCGATGTCCTGCACCTGCACGCTCGAGACATGGAGATGGACAGCAACCAAACTCTGTTGTTGAATTGTCGAAGTACGGAGCAGTAAATGGTGCCATAGCCTGACGGGCAAGTGTCCAACGATCTTCTCTACTCGTAGCTCTTGCGGGAATATAGATGGTGGGTACGTATCCAACCGGCTGTCGGGGTCCGCCCAAGCGTTCAAATCGGTGGTAGTTACGCCTTTGACTGTGAGGGTGCCGATCCTCGTAAAGAGTCTGAATATCTTCAGGAAGTTTGGCAAGTTCTTTGTCATCGCCCCGTTAGCTACCGTAGTTTCATCAAGAGTGAGGCTGTCCACTTCAAACAATCGCGGTGGAGGCAAAACGTCGGTCTGCTTTACAGCATACTGTGATGGGATTCCTAGTTGGACTGCATGTAAATGAATATTCTTCAGATTCGGAAGAGCTTCGATAACACTGGAAAGGATTTCTGGCGTTACGAGAACCTCCCTAGGCAGAGGAAGATCCTGTTCTGAGTTGGGGTTCACACGGAGAGAGCGGACATAGCTGGCAAAGCCCTTGCTGTGCTCTAGCTGTACGAAGGCGACGAATCTCGCAAACCTCTCTGGGCCGGTGACAACGACGGAAGAAAAGAGATGACGAGCACAGGCAAGCCGCCAAGTCCAGGAAATCTCTGAGTAAGCCAGGAGTGCCTTCGTCCTTTCTCCGCTCTCGAGGATATAAGATAGGATATGCCCGATGGTCTCGAGTGGGAACTTGAGAGGCTTCCGCGACAGTAATGTCGTTCCACTATGGAAAGCTGTGAGTTGACAATAAGGCCTGAATCAGAGATAATATGACATGCGCCCCTAGCAGTCGATGCCATATACGTGGGGGTGAACAACTCGAGACGATACAGTAGCTGTGTTAAAGACCTGGTAGCAAGTTTGGTGATTTGTATTTTTGAATAACCTTTGTCTTAATCTATGCTATGTGAGCACAGCAGCACCACGTCAGTAATGCTTGCCCTCCTGGAGGAAATAAAGGACGTGGTGGATGAGAGAGCACAAAGGTTGCAATCGGCGCTAGCTATACATCATTACGGACTCGTTACGGTAGCTGCAAGCACGCTAGTCACGTGGGTTCAACGTATTCATTACAGTGTTTAGAAGCTGCTACTGTACTGACTTCGATGGAGAACTAGTTATTGCTAATGCGAGAGCAAAAAAAAAAACGAAGAGCATTGTAACGCTACATACTTAAAAGCAATCAAGACAAACTCTATGCACATTTCGTTGCGCACTAGAAATCTAGTATCTTCGGAAAGTCTGGGTCCTCGTCCTCAGGGTCTGCAAGACTATATAAGAGCTGCCAACTTCGTTGAACGCCCGATAGAAGCGAGCCCTCGAGGAGCCGCCGACATATGTAATACATGTCGTGGAGCACCACCTCCTTGAGCAAGGGGAATCTCGAAAGGAGGGATTGCAGTTGCTGAAATCCATCTGCCAGCCCGGCAGTCCAGTCGTCAACAGCCACATTGCTCATTCCCCCGAACACCAGACGAGTCAATGTCTCGGTCGGAAGCGACGCGACTATGCCGTTGGTAACCACCCAACTCGAACGGCCTTGGCTGGCATTATGTAAAATAGTCACACGTTCTAGACTCTTGCAGCCCGACAGATCCATATCAACGATGTGCGACATGTCTATAACGATTCAAAAAGTGGTGTATCATCAGTATACAGAGAATATTGACAGACAACGGAGCCAAACTCACTCGAATGACTGTCCACTTTGAAGCACACATCAATTACCAGCGAGCGAATATTTGACCCACCTGCACCGAGGAGTGCTCCGATGTCCTTCACCTGGTCGCAAGAGACCCGGAGACGCACGGCGACCAAACTCTGTTGTTCAATCGTCGAAGTACGACGCAGGAAATGATGCCAGAGCTTGACGGGAAAGTCCCCAGAGATCCTTTCCACCCGCAGCCCTGGGGGAAATATAGATGGCGGGTACGTATCCATGCGGCTGTCGGGGTCCAACCATGCATTCAAATCATAGGCAGATATGACGTCTTGAACTTTGAGGGTACCGATCTTTGCAAAGAGTCTGAATATCTTCAGAAAGTTAGGAAAATCGCTTGTGAAGTCTCCGTTGGCCCTCATGGTATAAGCAATAGTTAGGGTGTCCACTTCATACAACCGCGGTCGCGGAAGAACGTCGGTCCGTTTGATAGCACGGTGCGCTGAAATTCCCAGTTGGACCGCACACAAATGGATATTCTTCAGATTCGGAAGAGCATCAAGGACCATGGCGAGGATTTCCGCCGTCACCAGAAGTTTCATATGCAGAGAAGGATCCGCTATTGAGTTGGGGCATACAAAGAGGGAGCGAATGCAGCTTGCAAAGCCCTTGTAGCGCTTCAACTGTACAAAGGCGATAAATCTCGAAAATCGTTCTGCACCGGTGATGCGGAGATGGGAAAAGAGATAACGTGCGCAGGCAAGCCTCCAGGTCCAGGAAATCTCTGAGCAATTCAAGAGCGTCGTCTTCTTCTTCTTCTTCCCGTCCCAGTGTTCGGAAATGAGAGACACTATATACTCGATGATCTCATGTGGGAGCTCGAGAGACTTCCGTAGTTCTAAGATAGGTTCACTACGCAATGCTGTGAGCTGATGATATAGCGTAAATCGGAGTATACATAAACATATGTACCTGATAATCGACTCCATCTACGCAGACAGCGACCAACGATGAATGTGCTAAAGCCCTGGTGGCGAGTTCGATGAGGTATCAACTTGAAGGACCTAGTCAGGATTGTATCTATCTATGCTCTGTAGGCATAGCAGCACTCCGTCGATCAAGCTTGCACTCCTAGAGAGATAGAGAGGTGGTGGATAGGAGAGTAGAAATATCGGTAGATCGCAATTAGCGCTAGCCATCACAACAGCAACCACGCTGACCGCGCGGGTCCGTCGGAGGCCGATGATGTGTACAACATTTATGCATGAACCGCATATAACAGCTAGTATTCTGCAGTATTTTGCACGGTAGGAAAAACACAATCGCAGCAGCACCCCATATTGTACATACTAGAAAGATGAATACCATACAACCTCAAGCAGTCGCCGCCTCGATGATCGTAGTCGCAACCGTGCGTACTCCTCCACCTTTACGGCACGCCTCGCCGATCTCTATCGCTTTCTTCTTGAGCACACCGCCCTCATCTCTTAACACTTTGACGAAGGCATCAGCCAACTGAGTCGCATCTATCTGAGCCGGGAAGCCTTTATTCGCGTAGATCCCATGTCCGAGCCACTCTACCCTGACCGCGTAGTCGTATAGGTCAAGCCATTGTGGCAGAATGATCTGGGGGACCGCAGCGCTGAAAGTATCAGATGAGTGACCACCGCCATTTGCACAGTACTCAGTCACGTACTATGCAGCCTCATGCACAGAATCTGTTTTTATCGTCAAAGTGTGAATAACTGAAGAATCGACAGACGTACTGGCTCCGCCGTGATTCACAAGAGCTACGACATTCGGATGTTGTAAAACAGCCAGAGCAGGTGGCTCGATCCACTCCTCCATATGAACATCATCCATGGCTTCCCCCAACCTGTCCTGCAATAATTCCTCATACGTCTTCTTGCCGTTCAGCTTCCACAGGACTTGGAACTGCACCTTGTCCGAACAAGTTTTCCGGGCGCGTAGGATGGCCTCCGCGATATTCTCGACGTCAGCTGAGGTATACCAAAAGTTAGAACCCATGTTGATGACGATAGTGCGCTTCCGATCCAGAAAGTTAGTGAGATCAGGATATTGTGCGTGAGAGATCACAGGAACAGGGATGAGGATAGGTCCGGGGTAGACGACGTTCTTCCCAGGCACATGAGGAAATTCCATCTCTTTCACGCTCGCGCAGATCATGAAAGGTAGCTTCTTCAACGGCTTATCGAGGAGCTTCCCTGGGATTCCAGCTTTCGACCTCCTGGACTCGAGGGCTTTGATTCGCGGATGCGTTACGAGGGTGCGGAAGAAGGCAACGTTCAGGGCGAAGTTGTACGGTATGAGGTGGAGAGGCGCAGGATATGGGATACCTGAGTAGGCTCTAGTGACATGGATGAGGAACGTCTGCAAGGGAACACAGGTATGCACACGTACGCGGGAAGCTTCCAAAAGCCTTTAAGAAACGGCTGGTCGTGTTTCGCCAACTCCATCCCGCTATTGGGACATAGTATACCCCACTTCACCCCAGCTACCATGCAGGCATCCATGCCTATCGGCATCGTGAGGTCTACCACCGCGATATGGACCTTGGGCGTGATTGTGCCGAGGATGCCGAGGATATGTTCGTAGACCTCTACATAGAGCTCCGGATTAAAGCCAAACAGCTCGGCGAGGAATCTATACGACTTAAGACCGTCCTTCTTCAGTAGTTGAGCTGGGGGATGCCTATCAATCAGGCCATTGTGCGAGATCTCCGTGAAAAGCTTAAGTTCGCCCAAAGAGTGAAAGGTGAACGTGTGCTGCGGCTTCGCAGAGGAAGAAAGTCTGGTGCTGTGCTTCGCGGCGGGCTCAAATGATAGGAGATGGACATTGAGAGGTGGTGATTGGTTGATATCGAGAGAAAGGAGGTGTTCGATGGTAGCTAGGTGGACGTTTAGCTGCCCGCTGACTGACAGAGCGATGAATACGAGATTGAGAGTTTCTTGAGACGACATTAGTCAGGCTCAGCGGAATCGGGGGACGGAACATGAGGACGTACAGAAGCGGGACAGCAAGACCCTTATGAAGGATGAATCAGAATGAGAGCTTGCGAGAGTAGGAGTGATACGATATGTCTGCTATGGTGCCTAGTCAGGCGTGTCAGCGCTCCACAACGATGCACGAAGGACTAAATTCAAGCTTACTGAACAGCAGAACGCTACAGTGTTCCTTCCTCTTCGCCCAGACCCACTAGGGTCATGTGGGATCCCGGACTAGGCTTTCACTACTCGGAAGTTCTATCTCAGCCGCATCCGGGGCCGACTGTCGACTACGTATGAGCGACATGGCTGAGAGACATGCGAGAGCGGCCGTGAGATTCGGCGGTCCGTTTTGGTACGGCGGGGCTTTTAGAAGAGTTAAACATAGAATGAGCGACGATGTGGTACGATATGAAGGAGACCTGCTGGGGTACGTACCAGTGATGGTGTGATGAGCTCTGCGCTGGTGTCTTCGTAAGTCACGGTAGCTATCACTAGTGGCATTTAAGCTCATAGCATGTGTTTGGGCACCAGGCATACGACATCAGAGCCTATGGGGGAGCCAAAAATCTGCGCCAAAAGTATGGTAGGATCCTCCAAGGCTTATCTGGGACCAGGGTGACATATTACATGCGCCAGACGTACCATAGGTGTCTGCTCTACTGGGTTGCGCTCCCAGATACACAAGCGCTCAGATGAGCTCTCAGAAGTGAATTAAATCTAAAATCATGAGACATGTGTGAGTGTTCGCGCGGACAAAAGTGGGAGGCTGTAGAACTCACCAGATATAGAGACAAGCAGGTAGTGTACGCACATGTCTCCCATGGCACAACCCCAAAGGTCAGTCTTGGACTGGCGAGGATAGTCCCTTTATTGCAACTGCAACTGCAACTGCAGCTGCAAACAAGGAAGCCAGGATGCACCGGGTACTTCCAGACTCTAAAGCTAATACCACTCCAATTCGAGTCTTCGCGATTGACGATAGGAATTTGATTACGGCGTGTTGCCCTCAGTGCGCATGTCATAATGTGTAGGAGTTTGGTGTGATATATCCATTTGGTTCGACAAGAACACGTTCTTAGCGTAGAATTAACACTAAGCTGTAACCTGCGACAAGCTGAGGAAGGGGAGTGAAACATGAGAACGCGGTTGCACGAGCGAAGTTGGAGTGGTTTGCAACTACTCACTGGGAGACCGTAAGTCTGCCACAGCCCTGAGAACTATTACGCAAATTGCACTCTTGCATCCTGTACTTGAACCGTGCTGAGCCAGTCAGTACACAATAAGGCTCAGCTACGTCCCCGTACATCACAGGTATGAGAGACGTCGTGGCGGCACTGAGCTTGTTACGTGACATCGCGTCGGGTCACGAATTGTCACGAATCGGTCACATGCTCTCACACCTTCAGGAGTTCTCGACCCTTCAATTGAATACCGAGTTGTCGAAATCCCGTTCTACCATGGACAGTTCTCAACATGACGACGACGAGTTCGTTCAACAGCTCGTTGTGGACTTGAATACCCTCCTCGAAAATATCAATATCTCAGTGAGCCTCGAAGCTCCTTACGACTTAACCCCATCTCTACTAGTCGCGCTTCTAGAGTGCATATTACAGGACCGACTTCCTATCCCTCGGACCGTACGCCAGGCAAGAGATGAGGAATCCAAAGCGCACACGATGCAGATTTTTCTCGAAGTGCTGCATGCGAGTATCGGCGCAGCAGACCTCAACGAAGAGGAAGACCTGGGGGACGTCGATCCGAGTATGCTCGCGACAGGAGGCTGGAACGAGGTCGTCCTGGTTGGAGATCTGTTGTGCAAGCTTGCACGCACGCACGGACTCTTACCAGAGCTGAGCACGGCTCGCCCTGGAATGCTGTTCTCGGATATGCTCAGTCACACGAAACCGAGTTCGCCTGCGGCCGACGATCCGCAGGACTCCGACTCAAGTTTTGCCTCGTTCTGGGCACCAACGCGGAAGCGTCGCGCCGACAAGTCACAGGCCTCTGGAGTAGGGAACATTGAAACGCAAGCACCCTCTGAGTTCGCTGCGTCCACTAGTACGGCTGTTAGCAGTCCGGCCGTATCTCTGTCCGCGTCCACTACACGTTCCAGCCAAGCCAAAGGGAACTCCACAACCTCTGTGTCCCCCTCTTCATATGTGTCTCCCTCTCACTCCGACACTCCTCCTGGCGAAGCCCACCGCACGGCGGGATCATCGCGCTCGACTCGCGCACCACGCTGTATCCACGAAGTTGAAGATCTGTTCCAAGAGCATGAGCACTCCATCATTTCCGATATCTCACCGTCGCATCCTCTCTTCTGCAACTGCTCATCACGCTCACTGAACTCTTCTGGTGGTGAGAAGAATGCCCCGGTGCGACGCTCCGGATGGATAGCACCCACAGATTATGAAGACGAACTTCGCTCTTTTGAAGCCCGGCGCCGCGACCTCACCGCGAGAACATTACCCATGCGTAACAGCCCTACGACGAGCGGCATGCGCCGTTATGCAGGTCTATCTTTCTCTACGCCAGATAGACATCCAGGACATGGGCTGTCGTCGACCCCTGGCCGAGTGCTCACCCGGCACAACTCGCCGACGCAGCATACTCTTGCGATGTTGAATGAACGGGCGAAGCTATTGGAAGAGCTTGCAAACCTAAAAGCTGAGAATCTGAGGTCGCGCTGAGCCTCTTATTCGGGAGTAGGAGATGCCCCTGAAGCTTTCATGATATTATCTGCGGGCCGACTACGAATCCTAGGTCGTGTCCTTTTGTTCTGCGGGTGACTTTCCGTTGTGTTTCGTTTTGTCGCGGCTATGACTTTCTTTATGAATCAGCATCGATTCCAAGTCCGGAATATCCTAAGCAGTTCATCAGGCTGTTGATATGACCGAGGAATCTGGGTGATGCAGCAATTGAGGTGAGCTTGTCCTGCTCTAATCCATGTCGACGCACTCGATCCAACTCGCAGAACTTTCTAGACTCTGTATACACTATGACCTCACCATCAGACGCTGGCTTTGCAAGACCCCTTCGATATTATGGGTACTTTACGTGACTGGGAAATTTTTGCCTCGTTCACACGGCTTGGTCTGTTGTATTATCACATATCCCTACATTTCTGACCTTCATTGTGTGCTGATCCTGTCTCGACGGCCCCAGAGAGATCGCAGTCAATGCATGTGAGCTGTGCGTTGCAAGGCGCAGCGTTGCCTGATCAATGCTCCGCCTCTCAACACCCCGAGGAACTCCGCCGAGGTGGAGATGAGACGGCGACGGACGGTGAGCCGAAGCTACTGCGGTCTGCTTACTTGGTTTGAAGCAGGTAAGCGGTATGGTCGAGCTGCAAGCTGGCCTACGTAACCCTGCGCTCCGCATTTGTAACTTATGCGCATTACGAGCGAGATTGCGGGTGACTTCCGCGCCTGGTGCTGGAGCTCTATATTCACCTGTCTATTTAGGTGAGACAATGCGTGTGCTCTGAGTTTGTCAGGCGGGTGCGGCGGCTAGACTAGTGCAAATTCATCGCACTGCCTGGTGGTGTACGCCTGCCCGCCTTCTGCTGTTGGTTATGAAGGCGGAGAGTACGGCACAACCCTGGTTTGCCCTGCAAGCGTTATTCGCTTGTGCACCTTCAGTGTAGCTTATATTGGTCATGGCGGTGCATCTGTGCTCATGCACACCCGAGCCGGGCTGGGTCTGCGTCGGGGCGCCGAACGGCGGGCGGAAGTGATGCAATTGGAAGGAAGCTGCAGATCGTACCCCAAGAAGGGAGGTCGCCACAAGGTCTCGCAGCCGCGCAGGTCACTGCATATAAGGCGGATGCAAACAGCCCCTAGTTCTTAGGCTCCCATTCCCTTTCTTTCGTTCTTCTTCCTTTCACACTTTCTTCCCCTTACTACCCCTTCAACCTATCCACTTCGCATTTCTTCCAACCTACGACGACGATGTCTCCTTTCATGACTTACTTCTTGTTCCTGTTCTTCGCACTGGCTGCGGTCGTTTCTGCAGCTCCCCTCATCCCCCGAGACGACTTTGTGCCACCTATTCTGTACCCCCAAGCTGGTACCGTATGGACAGTCGGGCAGAAACATAACGTCACTTGGTATGTCACCAAGATATGGCTTCCTTCACCCCGTCCGCCGACTGACCCCACTGCGCTGTCTATGCCAGGTCTCTCAACAACGTGCCCTCTCAGATCACGAACCCGAACGGTAAACTCGTTTTGGCTAAAGGCGGTTATCTCATTGGTCTCGGTGAGTTATACATGTTCGATGCTACGGAATAGATGCTCATCTGTAAAATGTGTTCTGGTGTAGACAAACCTATTGCCCAGAACTTCTCCATTGCCCTCGGTCGCATTGAGATCACTGTTCCAGATGTTCAGGAGCCTGGTAATGATTACGCCCTCGTTCGTGAGTATCAGCACGTTCCTAGTCGTTGTGATGAAATGTTAACTTGGACTGCAGTTTTCGGCAATTCGGGCAACTCGAGTCCCAACTTCACAATCAACAAGTAAAAGACCGTTTGCTTGTTCGCATTCTGTAGTGACGCAGTTCCACGAAAAGAGCACGACCAAGATGGTACCTCCCCATGGTCACCAACGAAAGGACTCTGAATCTGAACATTGTTTCTTGTTACGCTTTGACATTTTGACATCCCACATTTTTGGACTTGTACATACCGGACCTTTACGTTCCTCCTTTTCGTCCCGTAGTTTGCCTCATCAACATCACTAGTTCTTCTAGCCGTGTACAATATCACGAACTGATACACCCTCATCGAGCCCCATGCGCTTATGCTATGAGGTTGCGCCTTGCATGCGGTTACTGCATTGAGTGACGATAGCATACATGACGCTGTGCAGCAAACTAAGGAGTTGTCATTTTCATAACAATCATACATGAATTATCGCTACGACGTCAGGACGTTCGGGTATCTGAAGAATTGAAGTCAGTAAGAGTCGGAAAGGTTTTGCCAAAAGAAGCGAAGCGTGAAAGTCTCAGTAAAATAAATGGTCGTCATCCCTGCTTGTCTAGAGCAGGTTGGACTCATTAAATCAGTAATTTGAATCTTCGACAACACTTCGCAATGTGCATATAACTCCAAGAGCGGAAGACTCGTGCTCACCTACAGTACCAGTACTTGCCATGATGGTCGTTGTGGGATGGTAGAAATTTGCATGTCCGAGCGCCCGTGTACAGCAGTCCTCCACGTGACCGCGCAATCGCGATCACGCACGCGACGCGCCCTCGTGTCTTCCCACGGTTGGGTATCGCGTATCGACTAATTAGCGAGCACGCCTGTCCATGAACATACGCAAGTAAATTATTAGTGGCCTGCAGATCCTTTCAAGATGTCAGTCCCGCCTACACCAACGACGGGGAGCAGGATAGCACGGCCCATTCCCTTCACACCCAAACGACCTCTCTCAGCCATATCCACAGCAGGCTTGGACGATGGCACGCGGCTGCCGCGATCTACGACACCGAGCGCACTGAACACGACAAACACGAAGCAGTACAAGGCGACGTTATCCACCGAAGCGAAGACACATGCCAAATCGCGTTCTACATCAAGACCGAGGCCGCTCTCACCGACGAAGAAGCCGTCTACGGATGCATTGCTCGGAAGACCGAAGACACCCACGACACCTAGGAAAGGTGCACCGAGTCCGACGCCGTTTATTAGCGAGATGGACGTAACCAGAATTGATCCCGAAGAGGCCCTTATCGACTGTGAGACGGTGGAAGCGGGCGATATTTCTGCGGACATAGTAGAGTCGATGTTGAATGATTATGGGCACGAGGACAAGGTGCTGGTTTCTGTCAGGTGTGTTAGGGACACGAATCGCATATACGAAGTGATGCTTAAGTCAACAGAGTGAAGCCTACGGACGCTGCACCTGCATGGCAGTTCGATCGTAGTCGCATAAAGCTCGACCCGTCATTCGGCAAGGCCGTCCAAGATTTCCATTTCGACGAGATCCTTACAGGATCAGAGAACAAGCCAGTTTACAACGCCGTTGCACGGAGTCATGTTTGCGCGGCCATGGATGGCTACAACGCCGTCGTCTTTGCGTACGGTCAGACAGCCAGCGGAAAGACGTTCACACTGGTAGGTTCTTGTTTGTGCATACAAGCTGCTTGAAAAACTGACATTTGATAGTCTGGAGACGAAGAACAGCCGGGAATCATACCCAGGGCGATGAAAGACGTGTTCGGATACATCAAGCGAACACCGACGAGAGAATATCTCCTTCGATGTTCTTACCTCGAGATATACAACGAGTCGATTCATGACCTGTTGGCGCCACCATCCATGAGTGCCGCACAACAAGTGCAAATACACGGCACAGGCCCAAATCTCGTGCTCGCGCCGCTACGAGAGGAGGTGGTGACGAGCTTGAAGGGTGTCAAGGAGGTGTTGGAGAGAGGGGAGGGGAACCGACGGACGGCGAGCACGGACTGGAACGAGCGAAGTAGCCGGAGCCATAGCGTGTTCAGGGTTGTTATCGAAAGCAGAGAAAGGGGGCCGAGGGAGGATGGTGGGACGAGTGGCCGTCAGACTCCGAGCGGACGACCTTGGTCTAGACCGCCTACACCAGGTGGAGCTGTATTGCAGGCGAGGGGCGGGAAGAGTGTACAGACGTCTGTGTTGGTGAGCCCACAGCACCTCAATGTTTCCCGGTTAATCTCACTGCTATTGGCAGAGCTTAATTGATCTTGCTGGGTCTGAGAGAGCGACGTCAGACAAGGACAGAACCCGAGAGGGCAAATACATAAACACAAGGCAAGCTCAGGTTCGAACTATGCCTGCTTCCTGCTGATCGGAAACCTATAGTTTGCTCACTCTGGGTACTGTGATCGGAACCCTCGCTGAGAACTCTACAAAGGGGAAGACGTGAGTACCTCAAGTATTCGACTCAGAACGCCAGCTTACCATGCACCCATAGTGACCATGTTCCATTCCGGAACTCCAAACTCACGCGAATGTTGCAACCTTCACTATCGGGAGATGCACGAATTTCCGTGATATGTACGATCAACCCTAATAAAGAGTTCATAGCCGAGTCAACAAGCACACTCCTTTTCGCCCAACGAATCAAGAGGGTACAGGTGCGTGGCGATGTGGTAGCTGCAATGGTAGGGAAGACTGATGAAGGCTTCGTGACTTGCAGCTCAATGCTCAGAAGAAGGAAGTCGTCGACACAGATGCTCTTCTCGAGAGGTACAGGAAGGAGATTGAGGAGCTCAAACAACGATTGTCCGAGCGGGAGAAGGAAGCAGTGACCCCTGGACGGAATCGCAGGCTGTCGGCACGCGAGGTCTGCATAGTATCTTCCTCCTGCACCGACCGTCGGTATACTAATTTTCGACGGATGTGCAGCAACTGGACGAGTCGAAAGCTATGCGTGACCTTAACGCGCGTATCCGACAGTTGACCAAGCTGATCTTGACAAGTCAGACAGTCGACGAATCAAGCTCGCGACCTGCGAGTCCAGTCAAGGTTGACTTCGACATGACACCATATCAGGTGATTTCGCATTGAAAACTGTTCTTATATGCGACAGTCTAACCTCGGTTGTGATAGCTGCAACAAGAACTCCTCGCAGCCCGTCGGCAGATCGAGACACAGGCGACCCAGATCCTCTCGCTCGAAGAAGCCCTCCTCGCGCGCCCCGTCTTGCCAGCCGACGCGCCCGACAGCGAAAAGGACAAACTGCTCGCCGACCAGGCCAAGACGATCCGCGAGCTCGAAATTGTCGTGAAGGGGTACGAAGACAACCTCGGCGAGCCGCTGCGCAAGGTCAAGGAGGACGTCGAGAAGGAGTGGGCGGACAAAGTCGCGCACGAGGCTGCGCTGCGCGAGGAGAAGGCCGTGTGGGCGGACGAGCTCGTCAAGCAGCTCGAGCGGGAGAAGAAGGCGCGTTTAAAACTCGAGGAGGAGCGCCAGGCCCTCGCCGCGTTCGTGCAGAAGTTCGACTCGCTCGCCACCGGCGGGCTTGCACTCCCCCTGCCGCCCACAAAGCTGCGCCCACCATTGCCGACGCCTGGAGGAGCGGCTGCGGTGTTTGCGGAGAGGCAGCGGTATCGGGAGTCGTTGGGGATGACTATGAGCACGGTGATGGAGACGGACTCGCCGATGCGCCCTGTAATACCTGCGGAGCCGAGTCTGTTGGAAGAGCAGTGGGACGCGTTGGATGATATGAGCTTTGAAGCAGCTGCATCAGATAAGGCATCTAGGCTGGGGTCTGTGAAGGCGGTGTTTGGGAAGATGAAGGAGAACTTACCATTATAGGAGTGAGTAGGATTATAAGGTTCTATGGTTGTCGCTATTATTTGCTGTCGTCATCTTTGTTGTCTCTGCTATCCTCGAACTGTGATCATGCTTCTGTATTATACCCTACATTAGTTGCTCTGTTTGCTATGTCATTGTTTGTTGGATTCTGTTGCTGTATCATAAGGCAACTGGGGTATAGGATCTTCGGTGGAGGAGAAGTATCATTAAGGCAATTGAAATGGATGGTATGGATCAATACAGGTTTGGGGTGATGATCATACAACTATTCGGGAACATTAACAGACCACTACTACTCTATTTTGACATCTTTACAATTCTCTAAACCGCGTATCCCTGCAACGACCTTATCAATGACACGTGGATCGACGTGGAAACTTGTCACTCACGCCATTGACGTATATCGTCTGTCCATTTATCCAGCTCGCCTCATCCCGCGACAACATCGCCAACATAGGCGCAATCTCGTCCGTCTCCGCGATCCGCTTCGCCGGGTGCAAGCCAGAGAAGAATTGGAGTAGCTGTTCCGACTTGCCAGTCGTGAACAGCTCGGTGTTCGTTGGACCGGGCGCAATGCAGTTCACGTTGATACCGCGCGCGCCGAGGTCCTTGGACAAGACACGGGTCATCTGCTCGATGGCGCCTTTCGTGGCAGCATAGAGCAGGTAGTTGGGAGGTATGCCGCTGAAGATGGTGACCGAGGAGCCAATGAAGAATACGCGGCCGCCTTCCAACGCGCAAACCCATCAGCATATTATAACTGCAGCTATTTCGATGAAGAGCGGGTCGGAGGAAGAACTCACCAGTTTGCATGTGTTTACTTGCAGCCTGCACCATGAAGAGCGGGATCTTAACATTCACGTTAAAATGGTCATCGAACGCTTGTTCGTTGACGTCGGTGAGTGCCATGTTGTTCATCAAGCCAGCATTCAGGACCAGGATGTCAAGCTTGCCGAAGTGCTTAACAGTCTCCTCGATGATGTTACGTGCGTCGTCCAGCGAGGACATGTTGCCCTTGAGCGCTACGGCCTTGCCGGGAGTGGTTGCGTGTATCTCGTCGACGAGAGCATTTGCAGCGTCGGCACTGCTGTTGTAGTTCACGACGACTGATGCGCCGTCGGCGGCTAGACGTTTGACGACGGCGGCTCCAATGGCGCGAGACGAGCCAGTGACGAGGGCGACCTTTCCTTCAAGAGCGTTTGTGGACATACTGCTGTACGAGGTGGTCTGAACGGGATATGGGTTGTGGTGAAGTAGGGACTGGATGAGTGTTAATGAGAGACTTCACGGTGGCGATTTATACGAGAATATATACCTGGGTAATGTTGCCGTTGCAACACACGTCATGTTCTGCCGAGCGATGACAATTCTAGATGGCGGACAAAGAAGTGGGTCATCTAGCTAGAGCACGTGACATTTGATAGTGAGAGCAGAGATCAGTCAGAGATCTCGCAACAACTTTCACCTTCGTGGCTCTGCCGCGTACAGCAGCCGTACTATACTGGCTGCCGTGCCTCTTGCGTAATCGGTGCATGGAGCATACTCTAACGTATTTCCGCGCATACCAGCACTTAGGCCATGCTCTCACGAGGTGGGAAAGGGAAGCCACAGCGACCACATGTGGCGAGTGTTTCATTCCCACTGAGGGGCTATGGTGTTTCCCAGCTCCTTTCCTTCCCTGCGACCGCGTAATGAGCGATATTCACGGTGGTCAGCACGGACGCCCCAGTACGAGTTACCGACAACGTCGGAACTTAATGATTGCGAATAAGTGGCACGGAAGAAATGCAAGCTCGGATCCACTCAGTCTTCCGAGCTGAACATTTTGACTGGTTTTTCTTGGTGGCAGGTACTGGTGAGTGGGTATGAGCTCCTAGCATGTCGCAGAAGGACTCACTATCATCCAGCTCCGGAAATGTATGATCCACAAGGCTCCGTCGCCGGGCTGAGGGGGCGGGGCAGCAGATACGGGGTGCTGTACGCCGCCGTCTTCCCTCTGGGATACGTCGCGTAAGGTCACACAGTGACACTTATAGTCACGCTCCCGACCGGCACCCAAAAAGGTAAGAGCTCGTCCAACACTCGGATACGGCGGGTGGACCTACATCCAACGATGGTCTCAAACAAGATCTAAGAATCTCTGGTGATAGATCACGCTAGCTCCAACATGGTGATGCATCTTGTGTATCGATCCTTACACTTTCTTTTGTGCACTGCACCTATTATACCGCATATCCCTGTGTGCGCATCATGGCAAGTTATACTGAGCGACGTCATATACATCTGAAACACGGCTCGGACTCACCCCGTTAACAAATATCGTCTGTCCGTTGATCCAACCCGCCTCTGCCCGCGAAATCATAGCGACGATTGGTGCAACCTCCTCCGCCTCTGCTATTCTTTTCGCAGGGTGTAAATTGGTGACGTACTGGACCAGTTCCTCAGACTTTCCGGTGGAGAACATCTCTGTATTGGTGGGCCCTGGTGCAATGCAGTTAACGGTGATTCCCCGCGTGCCGAGATCTTTCGCTAGCACCCGTGTCATCTGTTCCACAGCGCCTTTTGTTGCCGTATAGAGTAGGTAATTAGGCGGAACACCACTGAATTTCGTTGATGACGATCCGAAAAAGAATACGCGGCCACCTAGGTGCGCAGCCCGAGTCAGTACGGATGCAAAGCAGGGAGAAGACCGAAGCAGAGCCTACCAGGTTTCATGTGCCTGCTCGCATTCTGCACCATGAATAACGGCGTCTTCACGTTTGCGTTGAAATGGTCCTCGTATAGCTTTTCGTCAATTTCATTGAGCAGCCCGGTCTCCCCCTTCGCAGCATTGAGAACTAGTATGTCAATCCTGCCAAAGTGGTTCAATGTCTCCTCTATGAGATACTCCGCGTCGGCCACCGAAGACATGTCGGCCTGGACGGCGACTGCTTTTCCTGGCGTGGAAGAGCGGATCTCCTGAACGACCGCGTCCGCCGCTGCAGCATTCGTGTTGTAGTTCACGACCACATACGCGCCGTCAGCCGCAAGCCGCTTGGCAATGGCTGCTCCGATCGAACGTGAGGACCCTGTAACGAGCGCAACTTTGCCTTTGAGAGGGAGATCGGACATGACTGACTTGGGGCTACGAGTTGTGAACGTGCGGATTGGTAGCGGGATTGCAGGAGGATGCATAGAAGCATCTGTTGTATATATGCTATTGCGCTCATTCACTAGGAGCACAGCCCGGGTGGAACGGATGCCAGGGTGGGTTCTGCTTGGCTACTCATCAAATCGATGCCGGTAGACTATGCGTAAGAGCCAGGTGTCAGCGATATGCTGCTGATGAGGACCATTTATAATGAAGCATGCTAGACGTGAGCTTACCAGAGGCCTATCATATGCATGCCGGACAGTCCTAGTGCCAGTCGTTCGCGCCCAGAAAAAGCTTACCGAGCGCCCCATGTGTCAAATAATGGGGTTTGTCGTGGCTGAGTTGCGTAATTACGGGATGAAGCAGGAATGCAGCGGGATGGTGAGCCTATGCGTCGTAAACATAGGCTACAGGGACGTTCAAGTAAGCTGGTCTTGTAAGACAACCTGTAAACATCGAAGCCTCGGTGTACACAGGTGACTTGATGTGACGGTGCGTGACCGCCTCTTCGGTGTGTATCTGCTTACAGAACCCGCTATAGCGGGTTCTGTAGCTACACAACTTTATGTTTCTATTCGTAAGTAGGACGTCTTACGCGACCGGCTTACGAGCCAGCTCACTTTGACTTCGCGAGAAAGCCATAGCGTTGCGCAGATGACCACCTGAGGCATGGCAGATAAATACGACATTTCTTACACTGCGGCGGACCGGCTGTTCCGGAACGGTGGAAATAACTATTATTTGCTATGTTTTAGAATAGGTATCCTCTTACCGACGGGGCTGAACGCGAGTAAGCATTCCTTGAGAGCCACTTCGCTTTCCATCTACTTATCATGAGCACGGTTTTTGTCGTATTTCTGGACTGGAGAGGACTGAACTATGTGGTTGTACCAGGACTTGACACAGTGTACAAATCAGCACCACTATAAACAGTGTGTTACATGAATCACTCCAAAAAATAAAAACGAAATTGCTTGCTCTTCACAAGCATGCCCGTTTACGCCCCTCAATACTCACGTGCCGAACCGCAACGCCCCCCTCGCATGCAGCTCCGACATATGCTTCCTGAACCACGCTTTGCGCCGGTCGACTGTGCCCAAGTCATCAAAGACCGTTTGGCAGTCGAGCGTGCAACGCTCGAGCGTTGGCACACCTGCAAGCACCGCACTAACGCGCGCGAAGTGTTGCCCGTGCTCGACGTCGCTCAGGCCGCCGTGCAGCACCAGTGTCACACGCCGTAGCGGCGGTAACCCGTGCTCCCTGTCGTCCACATTGTGACATTGTGGACGTAGAAGTAGAGTGTCGAGGATGGCGTGCACGACGTCCCAGCCTGCTATGCCCGAGGGGTCCTTCATCCAGAATAGCACCTTCAGCTCACGCAGGCGCGGCAACTCACCGAAGGCGACGGTGACCTCAGCAGAACTCAAGCGCCACGGTGTGAGGTCGAGGTGGAGCTCCTCGAGCCCGCGCGGGGCGGGACGCAAGTACGTGCCGAGGGTGGCCTCTGAGAGCGACGAGAGCCTGACGTGAAGAGCGCGCAGCGTGCCTTCGTGCCCGAACGTCGGGGAGCGATGCAGGCACTCTCTCACCCCCGCACTTACGGCACTTTCGAGCACGAGAGCGCGGGCAGCGAGCCGCGCGGGTAGGCAATCCAATGCGCCGTCAACGGGAACGGGGACGTTCCGCCGCGAGTGCGCGTTGCTGCATATAACAAGCTTAGAGACACTGCCGAACCAGGCGAAACAGAGCAGAGCGGTTTGACCCCGGGGGCCGTAGGTGAGCATGAGCGTGTCGAGGTCGATCGGCGCTGCCGCCTCCTCCTCCTCTGCGCACGCCACTGCTAGTGCGGACGCGTGCGCTGCGAGTTGCACATTGTCAAATATTGGGTCATACAACTCGACCGTGCGTACATGGTGAAAGCGGCGGAGGAGAGTGTGTAAGAGGCTCGGATCGCACCCGCTTGATCCTGGTTTGCGGGGGTTCTGTACCATTGTCAGCCGGAGTTGGCGAACGGCAGCGGGGAGGAGGGGCTGCGTGTCAAGCCACTGCAGGATGTCGAGGAGCCCCTTGTGATTTGTACCAGGATCTGCTGTAGGGCTTGCTTCAAACTGTAGGGAGAGTACCTTGGAGAGGTACGGCTGAGCGGCGGTATGCCAGTGTCGGCAGACGAGGCTGAACGTGAGGAAGCACTCCTTGAGATCAGCTTCGTTTGTTGTGTACCCGTTGCGTGCCGTCCATCTACTGTACTTAATGGCTGGAAAGGAAAAGAATTGGGCGACAGAGTCGAAGATGATGTAGAGGATGTCAAAAGGGAGTACGTTCCATAGCGGGGATGGCTGCGCAGCTTCGGATGGTTCGCCTGAGGGGTCCTGCATTTCACGGCTGAGCTACGAGCGTGGACGACGGATGCGAAGGTGAGCAGATGGGTCCTTGGGCATGCAACAGTTATATAGTAGGTTGTGTTCGGTTCAGCTTGCTCTGACACGTCCCAGGTTTTCTCTTGTAAACGCGAGACAAATCTAACGACAAGCGGAGATGAATTTACCATGTAAAGAATACGTTAATTTACGGTATTAGATACTGTACGGTGTGCGCGGACCGGATCCGCGCGTGACGTCGCGTGCAGTCACGGCGCGTTGTAACTTCGAACGCGCTCGCGAAACCGCGCTTGCATTACTACAGCCACTATACTGCTCCATCTCGCTACAACGGCCTCATTGATTGACAGTAGCTGATAGTGCTATGGGTATCAAGGGTCTCACGGCTCTGCTCGCGGAGCATGCACCGAGGGCTATCCAGGTACGCCTCTTCATATGCTGCTTGTTAGCCCCATCGAGTCTCACGTACCATGTACACTACTCGCCCGCTCTTTGCAGGAACATGACATCAAAACACTCTTTGGGCGCAAAGTCGCTATCGACGCGTCCATGTCTATCTATCAGTTCTTGATCGCGGTACGGCAGAAAGATGGTGAGCTGTTGACGAACGATGCTGGGGAGACTACCAGGTACGCACCTTCCGTAGCATTTTCTTACGTACTATCATCGATCTTGAGACCGTGTGGTTTTGCTGTAAAGCCATCTCATGGGGTTCTTCTACCGTACAATACGTATGGTGGAGAATGGCATCAAACCGATGTACGTGTTCGACGGGAAGCCTCCTGAGATGAAGGCTGGTGTGGTGCGTGTTCTTTCATGCACTCATCTCCTTACATCTTGTTGATCACAAATATTAGCTATCAAAACGTTTTGAGAAGAGGGAAGAAGCGAAAGAGGAGGGCGAAGAGGCGAAGGAGACTGGAACGGTGGAAGACATGGATCGGTTTTCAAGACGGACGGTGAAGGTGACAAGGGAACATAATGAGGAGTGCCGCAGGTTACTTGGGTTGATGGGCATTCCATTCGTAGTCGTATGTCTTAACTTTCTGCTCTTTTATTTCTCATACTCACGGATGTGCGCAGGCACCGTCAGAAGCAGAGGCACAATGCGCAGAACTGGCACGGGGAGGAAAGGTGCGCTCATCGTATGCAACCCGATAGACACCTCAATTTACACAGTTGAAGGTCTACGCAGCGGGGTCAGAGGACATGGACACGCTCACGTTCAACTCGCCCATACTCTACCGCCATCTTACATTCTCTGAGGCGCGCAAGACGCCTATCAGCGAGATTAACCTCTCAAAGGCCCTCGAAGGGCTGGACATGACCATGTCGCAGGTGTGTGTTTTCTGACGACGAGCGTGATCATGCGAATGACGCTCTGTTGTTAGTTCATTGATCTGTGCATCCTTCTCGGATGTGACTACCTCGAACCTATTAAGGGCGTAGGACCTAAGTCCGCACTCAAACTCATACGGGAGTACGGCGGGCTGGACGGAGTGATCAAGCACCTGAGAGAGAAGTCGGCGGCAAAAGGGGAGGCTGCTGAAACTGAGGTAGAGGAACCCGAGCCAGAAGAGAAGGAGGCAGACCAGGACGATAGTGAGGCAGAAGAGAAAGAGAAGGAAAAGAAGAAGCCCAAGAAGAAGAAAAGGGGCGGGGTCATTGTGCCAGAGGAGTGGCCATGGGAGGATGCGAAGCGAGTGTTTGAGAAGCCTGACGTGAAGCCGGCGGATGAGATCGAGGTACGCGGTCGTGCTCTCGACATTCTAAATGCCGAAATACATCCTGTGGCGATGCTAACGTGTTTGGTGCGCCCCTACAGGTCGAGTGGAAGAACCCCGACATCGAGGGTCTCGTGGACTTCCTTGTGAGGGAGAAAGGGTTCAAGTGAGTCTCATCGCTTGTTATCGTCCATATTTTCCGTGCTCATCGCCATCCCTCCACCCACAGCGAGGAACGCGTGCGCAAAGGAGCTGAGAAGCTCACCAAATTCCTCAACGCGAAACAGCAAGGCCGGCTGGACGGGTTCTTCACGGCCTCTGCCAAGCCCAAGACCTCCCCGAAGAAAGACGACGCAAAGAAGGGGAAGGGGAAGAGCGAGCCGAAGGGCACGAAGCGCAAGGTCAGTAACATGGCCATATCTGCTGCCTTCTGTTGTATGAGTGCTGATCCAGTCGACAGGCCGACGACAAAGGCGCGAAGGCTGGCAGCAGCAAAAAGTCGAAGAAGTAGAGGGCGGCTGCGTTTCTGATATCGTTTTTCTGTTATGTATTCAAATTGCTTTCGTTGTTTCTTGCCTGTTATCTCCACGTGTGGTGCTAAGACAATAATAAACGTATGGATCCGCGCGAGTCACGGGCTCGAGCCCCAGGGTCGCCGCAACTGTGCGAAGGGGCGGCTCGGTCTGAGTATTAAAGACAACGTGGTAGGTTGCGTTCGTCCAGTTGACGCTTTGATTCTAACCACCATGACCTCGGCGCCGCAGACCACAATGCTCACAGCTCTAGTCCCTCAGGCTCCTGTGCACAAACGTCAGATAGACATCCCGCTCGAGGTCATCGAGCACTTCCTCTCCTTTGTCAACATCGACATCAAGAAGACACACCTCGCCTGTTCTCTTACATGCAGGAAATGGCGTGCCGCATGCATGCCATTTCTCTTCTCCTCTCTGTCCAAAGGCTACTCTCGTCGTTTGATCGACCTCCTCGCGCTCGGCCAGGCTCACAGGAGCAGAGACTTTGTCTGCTCCGTACGCAAGCTTGTAGTATCTGAGGGGATCATGACGGCGAAGCTTTTCATGACTATCCTCAAGACGTTTCCCAAGCTGAGACATTTACAACTTTCTTTCCCAATTTTTGAACTCGGTCCGTCATGGGAGGTACCTGCCGGCCACCCAACATTCGAGCTTGACGCACTTACCATCGTAAAGGGTTTCAACGACCGTTACTACCGGCATGATATCCTGCCCGACTTGTTTCGTGCCTTCACGCGCATCAACACGCTAACTCTGGAGGGTGCATGGCGCTTTTCTGCTTCCGCGGTGCGAACGTTTTCAGTCCCGCTGCAGGTGCACAACATCGCTGGTGCCGCCTCCGTCCACCTATGGCTCCGCCTATTGCGCAACACGAAGACCAATGTAGACCAGACACTACAAAGCGTACAGGTCCACGTCGAGTCGGGCGGGGCAGAGCAAGTCGGACAGCTACTCAGTGCGGGTGGGGCGAACGTGCGCTCGCTTCACGTCTACTTCGGGGACGCACTCTACGGTGAGTCTGCATGGATCCGTCAATGGTAACGGTCGCATCTCTGAGCACACGATAGATGCACGTCCTGGGGACATCCTGAAGATCTCATCCTGCCGCCACCTTACCCATGCGATCTTTGACTTCAGTGCCATGACGGGCAACTATCAGACATCCTGGCAATTCGTCTGGAACCTCGTCTCCTCGCTTCCTCCAGACTCATTTACGAGCCTGAGATTCGTTGAGCTAGAGAGACTCATCGTGCCCGACGTGCGAACCGGTGACGAAAGCGGGCTCAAAGGCTTACAGGCTGCTCTTGTTCCGCTGCATTCCTTAAAGGAGGTGACTATCGCCAGCACAAGTGTTACGCTTCGCCGAAGCGTCGAGGCGTACAAGTCGTTTGTGGGTAGATTGATGTTGCCCACGGAGACTGGTTATCGTTTAGCGTTTGAAGATCCGCGATATTAGAGAGGATATTGACAACGTCCTGCGCAATGATACTCAAACCTCTGGCGCGAGCAGGGAGCCACTTTGCTTTGAGTCTCTAACAGCGTTTTTGCGTTCCTTCTCTCTTTATTATCAGGACGGGAGCCCTAGCTCACCACTCTTCACACGCGAACCCCGGTCGAGCCATCCGAATAAAGTTGTTGCAGGACTATCCTGACTGTTCGTCGTATAGTACACAATAATGAACATCTGCCCATGTACGAGTCAACAGGCACAGCAACCGTGGGACTCGGTCTGAGCGTTACAATAATAAAGACGACGCCCTCGATTGGATTCTATCAGTGGTCACTTGAACTGTAACAGCCACGACCCCGGAGTCCACAATGGTCCCAGCTACAGTCCCTCAGGCTCCATTGCATGAACGCTATATAGACCTCCCTCTCGAGCTCGTCGAATACATCATCTCCTTCCTGGCCGCCGACGACGAGTTCACCCACGTCAGCCTGATTCACTATTCCCTCACATGTAGGAAATGGCGTGCCGCGTGCATCCCGCTCCTCTTTTCCTGCGTCTCCGTCCCCTCCTGTCGGCTGACCGAGCTCCTCGCACTCGGCCAGCTTTACAGAAGCAGAGACTTCGCCTGCTGCATACGCAGACTTACACTTGACGGCGAGGAGATGAGCTCGGGCGTGTTCATAACTGTCCTCGAGACGTTCTCCGAGCTGAAACATTTGGAACTTTATGACACGCACACCGAATACGCCTCGCCTCGGCTACCTCCCGACCATCCGACATTCGAGCTCGACACGCTCATTATAAAGTGTATCCACGGCTCTTGTTGGTCGCTTGATGAACTGGTCGAATCGCTCCGCGTCTTCACACGCATCGACACACTAATATTTTGGGACCGGTCGAGTGCTCATTCCCCGCATTTTGGTCCACTTGCACTTGTGAACGCAGCACCCGCCCTCTCGCTACGGGTACACAAAATCACTGGCGATCTCCCTGCTCATGTATGGCTCCGCCTGCTGCACTATACGAGGACCATTGAAGACCATACCCTGCTCGACGCGCGGTTGCGCATCTACCACCTTGAAGCAGAGCACGTCGGTCGGCTGCTCAGCACAAGCGGTGCGAATATGCACTCGCTCCACATGCACTTCTGGAACCTTCCTGACGGTCAGTCTGTTGAGTTCACATGTGCATACATCATAAAGGCCACCGCTCTGATAACATGACAGATATTGTACCTGTGGGGGATGGTCTGAAGCTCTCATCCTGCCGCAGCCTCACTCATGCGACCTTTCAATTCCCAGATGTCGTCAGGGGTAATTATGCAGCGTTGTGGCGGTTCGTTTGGGACCTCGTCTCGTCGCTTTCGCAACGCACGGTCACGAGTGTGAGGTTCATCAACTTACACGAGGTCATCCGGTATGACACGCAAACCGGTAATGAGTACGGGCTCAAAGGTTTACGGGCTGCCCTCACCCTGCTACATGCCCTAAAGGAAGTGGTTATCGACGTCTGGGATTCTCCCTTCCCGATGACCGAGGACTGGGCTTTCGCGGTAAATTTGCTGTTGCCCAGGACAGGCGCAGCGAGCAGTTATCGCTTGGTGTTCGATCAGTTCCGACCTCCGCGGGGAGGCCGCCTTTGCATGCACGACTATAATGACAACTGGGTACCACAAATGATAAGACATAAACCGATTGGACTTTCTGCGATTTCAAGTCCGGGCGGAGAAAGCGGGCGAGAGGTTTCTGAGTCTTTCAGCGTATCCGCGTCGTGCCTAAATAAATGTGTGGTACAATAATTGTAATCTACTGGGACCGACAAGTCAGCTGTCGATATTTGTACAATACACTAGTGCAATACATTATGACGCAAGTGGACGTTGGAATAATTCGTACACGAACCACCGGCTGAGCCCAGCCTTTTGCATTTTGTCCCCGTTACGAAATCGTCGCGGCACTACCTAAGTGTTGTGCCAGACTGCAATAACTCGCCCAGCACTGTATCAGGATAAGATAGAGAATACGGTCGAGGATAATAGGTTCGCTGACTAATGAGTGCGAGCCCTAATCGGGCAGGTGTAGTCCATATGCGGCATGTCCACCGTCTCATTCTCTCCCCCTTTCCCTCCTTTCCCAGATGCAAACTGCCTGTGTTTCCGGGTAATATAGCGTAGTACCAGCCAACAAGCTTCAAGTACAGTACTAACTAAACAAGAATAAACACTTGCATTTGCGCGAGTCAAGAGGCCCGCGACGCCATGTAGGGACCCATTGATCGCAGTAACCGTGGGACACGGTAATAAAGACGACGCCCTCAATCGATTGTATCAGCGGTCACTTGGACTGAACAACCACAACCCCAGAGCCGTAGTCTACAATGCCGCCGGTCTCAGTCCCTCGGGCTCCTTTGCACGAACGTCAGATACACATTCCATTCGAGCTCATCGAGCGCTTCCTCTCCTTCGTCGCCACCTTTGACCGCAACAAGAAGACGCACCTCGCCTGTTCTCTTACATGCAGGGAATGGCGTGCTGTATGCATGCCATTCCTCTTCTCCTCTATGTCCGCTCACCACCCTGATCGTCTGATCGCGCTCCTCACGCTTGGTCGAGATGATAGGAGCAGAAACTTTGCCTGCTCTGTACGCAAGCTTGAACTCGCTGACGGGATCATGACGGCAAAGCTATTCATAAGTATCCTCGAGACGTTTCCCAAGCTGCGATGTTTATGGCTTGATGGTGTACGTTTTGAACTCGCCTCGTCCTCGGAGCTCCCTCCTGGCCATCCAACATTCGAGCTTGACACGCTCATCATCGACGGGCGTCTCCACGACCCTCCTTACTTGCTTGATGTACATGTACTGCTCGACGCATTTCGCGCCTTCGCGCACATCAATACACTGTATCTCTCGGGCCCATCGGCGGAGACCTCTTTTCGCCCCCCTCCTAAGGAGCCGCGTTCTTCCCTCCAGTTACAGGTGCACAACATTGCTGGTCCCGTCCCCGCCCGCTTATGGCTCAGCCTCCTGCGCTGCACGAGGACTATCGAAGACCAGACCCTGCAAACCGTGCGGATCGACGTTGAGCATAGCGCGACAGAGGAATTCGGAGAGCTACTTAGCACAGGTGGCGCGAACCTTCGCTCGGTCGACATTGGCTTCAGTCGTGGACCCTACAGTGAGTTTGCGTGTGTGCATAAATTGTGCCGGTCGCAGCGCTGAGCACACGCCAGATGAGCGTTCTGGGGATCACCTGAAGCTCTCGTACTGCCGCAATCTCACTCATGTGGCCTTTAACTTCGGTCTTACGCTGGTCGAAAGTCCCTGGGCCTGGCCGTTCGTCTGGAATCTCGTTTCCTCGCTTCCGCCAGACTCACTTACGACCCTGGGATTCAATGGTTTAGGGGAAATTATCTTGTCTGACCAGCGTAGCGGTGATGCAAGCGGGCTCAAAGGCTTAAGAACTGCTCTTGCCCCGCTGCTTTCCTTGAATGAGGTGACTATCGCTGATAGGACTGTGGCACATACGTTCAGTCCGGATAAGTACAAGTCGTTTGTGGAGGATTTGCTGTTGCCTACAGAGAGCGGCTATCGCTTAGTGGTTAGACATCTGTGGATTCAGATATAGTGACAACGTCCTGCGCAATGATACTCAAATCTCTAACGCGAGCAGATCATGACGGCGGTGGACGTACACACGTGATGTTATCGGTTCTTCTCTCTTGTGCTGTATTATAAAACGAGCGGTTCGAGGCAGGATATCTTGAGGTACGAAAGTTGAAACCCTGTTTGGTCTGCCCCGGGAGAGTAGTTCGAGGCCAAGTGCCCGAATCTGGTTAGCGCCACAAAGTCGTCGCGTATGCTCAGCGCCCATCCTTGTGATTATTGGCCATCGCTTACTCTCGTACCACTCGCCTCTCGTCTCGTCTCGTCTCAGAGAGCAATGAGCTGCCAATAGCCCTTCATTGAATCGAACTACACATCAAGCCTGTAATCAGAGAGCATCGTACGCGCACTCCGACCCGTGGTGCAAAACCTGAGATTGCACCGTACACCCGCTCGGTCCGTGCAAGTCACTATCCTATCCGTATTGCGCCCTACTAACCCTCCTCTCTCCTCCACTCCAGACCCCTCACCTCACCTGGTACACACAATGGCGACGCTCGACTACGTCGACATCCCATCATCCGCCACGCGTCTGCACTCACTCACGCCCTCCGCCTCCATGCGCCCCCAACCCAAGATCACAGTCCCCCTCCCCCACCCCTCACACGCACCGACACCGCTCCTCTCCCCATCCACAACCGACTCGCCCTTCTCGCCCTCCTTCACCCTCTCGCACGTCCTCCTCGCCGGCGCGATCCCCAACGCGCCCACGACGCCCCGCGCACGCACGGACGCACCAAGACTTGTATCCACGAAGGACCCGCTGTCGATCCCGATTACGACGGTCAATTTCAAGAGGTTTGTAGGGAAGGCGGGGCCGGTTTTTTGGGTGCAGGATCGGTTGGAGGAGGTCGTGATGTGGAGGCGCGGGAATAGGTATACGGGGGTGTGGATTGCTGGGTATGCGTTCTTGTGTGCGTGCCTTTCTGCTTGGGATGTGTTTCGTTCGGTCGTGTGCTAACGTTACAGTGAATGTATGGATCACGCAGGCTACTTCCCGCGGCTGTTCCTCCTACTACCACTTCTGCTCCTACTGGGGACACTCCTCGCTTTGAACCCCTCACTACAGCGCGACGCACCAGAATTGCTCAAAGGCGTACGCCTGCAACCGCCGCCTGCATCCACGAGCGAATGGAGCACCGATTGGCTATCTAATGTTCAGGCCATCCAGAACCTCATGGGCGTATTGTGAGTCTTCACCCTCTCACACTCCGCACACATACAGTGACCCGCGAACGCGTCCCAGCTCGGACGCACACGACCTCGTCTCCCCCGCAATCACACACCTAAACTACACCTCACCCTACACACCCGTAATCCTAACCCTCACCGCACTAGTGTGCATTGTCCTGATCCCGCTGGTCCAGCTCCTCCCCCTACGCCTCACATTCCTCACCCTAGGCCTCCTCCCCCTCTCCCTCACTCACCCCTTCACACGCACATACCTCCTCCCGCTCCTCCTCCAACTCCTCCGCCCGCGTCTCAAAGCCTGGCACGTGCGCCTCACGCGGCTCATCGACAACGACAGGCTCGAGGACCGACACTGGCGGTCCGAGCTGCGCGAGGTGTTCCTGTGGGAGAACGAGCGCTGGGCGGGCGTGCCGGGCGTAGATGATGGCGGCGCGGTGAATGAGTCGGGATGGAGTAAGGCGAATTTGAGGCCTGGGGAGAGAAGGGCGTGGACGCGTGGAAGGGATGGGTGGAGTGGGGTCGCGGAGGACGGGAGCGGGGATGTCAGGTCAGTCTACCGTGTGTTCCGGTGTGATAGTGAACTCATGGTTAACCGGCTTGGATCCTCCCTGTCCGCTCATATTTAGCAGCAACCTCACGTTCTCGCTCGCCCCGGGCTGGCTGTTCGTCGAGACGGAGGACTGGCGGCCCGACTTGGAGGGGACGTGGGTTGCTCCTCTCGAGGCAGACGACAGTACGTTGCATCATCCTCATCGTCCTCATACTCATCGCCGTGGCGTATTCTGACCGAGGGCTGTTCACGCAGACGGCTGGGTGTACACGAACGACACATGGATGGATGCGCGCAGCTTACCGCTCGAAGAGTGGCGGCTCGCGAACGGACTGACGCGGCGGCGCCGGTGGGTGAGACGAATATATTATGATCCTACATTAGCGGCGTGACTAGTTGATACACTTAAAAAATCTTTTTATCTATCTATCGTGATTGACCGCGCGGACCTGCCGATGTTGCGTGCGACCCCGGGACCGTGAAAGCGTGTTGCGTTGCGAGTGGATTGGTACGACAGGCGTGGCGTGGCGTGAAGAGGTGGAGATGTGATAGGAGATGGAGATGGAGATGAAGATGAGAGCATGGATGCGCGAGAGATGGAGGTGACAACATGGATCATGGATGGGTGGATAGACGTGCGCACGTGCATCTGCGCGGATAACAAAAAGCAATAGCGATGGCAAAGCGAGGGCTAGTAAAGTTCGTTCATACGGCGAAACCCTGCAATAATACTACCTATCAGCAGGCTACGAAGACACGATGAGGAGAAAGACGACGCACCCCATTCACGCCCAAAATCTGGCCATTAACCCACTGCGCCTCCTGCGATACGAGGAACGCGACGGACGGACTGATATCCTCCGGGAGCGCAAGCCGATTCTGCGGCGTGACGCTCGCGATGTACTTCATCTGCAGCGGCGACTTGCCCGCGCGGAAGACGGGGGTGTCGACGGGGCCGGGTGCGACGCAGTTGACGGTGATGCCGCGCGACCCGAGGTCTTTCGCGAGCACGCGCGTCATTTGCTCGATTGCACCCTTTGTCATTGCGAAGAGGAGGGCCATGGGGAGGACGCCGGAGGCGCGGGTTAGCGCGGTTGAGATGAAGATTATTCGGCCGCCTGCGGTGAGAGGTCAGCGGAGAAGGAATGGGAGAGAGTATGAAGAGGAGGACGGACCTGGCTGCATGCGCTCGGCGGCGGCCTGCACGAGGAAGAGCGGACCCTTGACATTGGTGTTGAAGTGGACGTCGTAGTCACGCTCCCGGGTACTCGCGAGTGGCGTGTGGCCCATGACGGCGGCGTTGAGGACGAGGATATCGGGAACGCCGAGTTGGCGGATACATTCGTCCAGGAGGTGCTGGCCGCCCTCGATGGTGGACACGTCCGCCTTGACCACGATGGCCCTGCCCCCCGGACTCGCACCATTGGCCGCGGCATTGTTGATCTGGTTGGCGACGCGGTCGGCGTCGACGGCGATCTTGTGGTAGTTGATGATAACGTCGGCGCCGTCTGCGGCGAGCCGCTGGGCGATGGACGCGCCGATGGAGCGTGAAGAGCCGGTGACGATGGCGACCTTGCCTGCGAGGGGCCCGAGGGGGACTGGGGGGTGCATTATCATGAGTGCGCGCGGGAGGGAGGAGGGCGGAAGGGGCAGCGGCGGGGAGGATGAACTGGAAGGAGGGGAGGACACGCGAGGCTTATGTAGTTAGTCGCTGTCGGTGGCAGAGGGCCAGAGATCGGCATCGTGTGTGTTGAGCGCAGCGGACGTGGATGTGGGGCTTGATATCCAGTGTGGGTCATCCAAAAAGGAACCGCAATCGCATTCGCAGCCTTCGGTAAGGGCAGATGCACTAAGCTGTGAGTAGCCATCTCGTCCATGCATTATTGCATCCCTGGTACGTCCCTGTACACGACATACACACAGCTCTCGCCTAGCGAACAGCGAACAGCCACGGAACTGTGCGCCTATTAGAGCGTTGAGTCGAACAAATACGGACATCATGTCACCCACAATGCGTTCAGACTGCAGCCGTGCACTCCAGATGTCGGGCAGGGTTCAGTGCTCACCCATGCTTGCTGTTTACACACACATGCAGGGCTGGCGTGGGCATGTACACAGATGTACACTTGGCCAGTAGATGCAGCCATGTCCCCGCCAGACCCCGCCCGACATCGTGGCAGGCCTCTGCAACGATAAATCGGCGTCTGCCATACATCAATCCCGTATATTTCGGAGTCGATTATACCACCGCGGCGAACAGCGACTCACAACACACCGATCAGGCGGCCACCACCTCCACCCCCGTCTCCCACTCACGTAAAATAAATACCCATCGCGTGCCACCGCACTGACCATGTACGACATACCCTGACACCAACTTGCCACCCCGTCAGCTACTACGGCTGGAAGCACCCTCGTCCCCGACTGCCCGCTGTTTGCCCTTGCCGTCCATCATGTCCAGCATCCGACGTATCATCTCCCCCTGCATCTCCACGGTCGCCCGGAGTTCTGATATCTGGGAGGATATCTCCGCGCGATCTTTTTGCGCATGTCGTTGGTTTAGCGTCGTGAGAGGCATCATCGCTTCTGCCGCGAGCGTGTCCAGCCGTACGTCCCACGTCGACCGGTTCGCACTCCGCGGGCCAGGAGACATCGCCTGCGGCGAACTCACAACCTCTTCTTCCTCTTCGTTTGCCTGCGCATAGTTGAAATAAGATGCGATGCGATGTCGCTGCGCCGATGGGAACGGGACCCACCTGCTGCTCCTTCATGAGATCCCACACGATGCTGAACTCCCGTCCGAGCACAAACGTCGGTAGTGCGATCAACAGCAGCCCAAAGACGAGCAAGGGCACAGTGACAAGCCGTCCCAGAAACGAGCGCGGCGTGATCTCACCATACCCCACTGTCGTAATGGCTATCATACCGGCAGAGGTAAATTAAAACGGCGCACGAGCCTCCGTGCCGGAACACACTTACTAACTAGCACAAACCTTTCGCACAATCAGTCAGTACACATGTCACGCAAACAAAGAGGCACGGCGACATACCAGGCAGCGGCAGGAATGGACTAAACCAAAGCGGCGGCGGAAGAAGCAGTGGGTTTGGGGGTGCTCGCCAAAACATAGGACAAACCACTTACTGCAAACTGACTAGGGTCCCCGTCAGAGTTCATAAACACACCAAGCGTCTCGTCCCACGTTCCGCGCTCGGCGAAATACCTGCGTGGTGTTAGTTAGTCACTTGGGGCTTGGTCTGCGGAGGAGCCGTGTGGGGCGGAACTCACAACAGCGTGCTGAATACAACCAGAACCATGGCCACGAAAAACGCGAGCGCGAGCAGCGCATGTTCCGAGCGGCGGAAGGATAAATACATTACTTCTATAGTCCTGCATCCGGGCGTCAGCGTCCCGAGTGTCAGACGAGAGCGGGGAAATATATGCACGCACAACAGGATGGCATTGTTATACCTGAACGGCCGGAATACACGGAGCAGCCGAAAGGTGCGTAGTATGGTAAATCTGAAGAATGTCGACTGCATGAATGAGGCTCGATCGACGCTCCGCGGGATGTGCGACGTACTGTGTCCTGGCCCAACGCAATCTCTAAATAATACGGCAGAATACCCAATAAATCTATAATCCCAAAGAAAGCTGTGGCGCACCACATTCAGCATATCGCCAATCCGCGCGAGTAACTCGCAACCGACTCACAGAACAACCACTTCGCAAAGCTCGTCCACGTATTCGAGTGCGCGACCGCGCGCGCCCCATACTCGACCGTAAACAGCGCAACGAGACTCGTCTCAAGCCCAAACCAGACCTTGCCAGATATAGCATGCGAAGTGGGGATCGTCTCGAGGACGGTGACGGCCGCCGAGAGCACGATGAGGAACGTCGTCGAGACGTGCACGACGAAGGCCGCCTGCGACGTCGTCGGGTGCTCGAGCAGCAGATACAGCTCGCGCTTCCAATGTGGTTTTATCCCCTGCGCTGCGACTTCTGCGTTCTCGACGAATAGGACGTGCTGGATGCGAGGTGAAGAGGCGGCGGATCTGCGCGTGCTGGGGAAGGAACTGGTTGAGGAGCCCGCGCGGAAGAGGTGCGCGCTGGAGCTCATTGAGACGGTTTCGTGCAGGAGCTTGGAGAGGTCGTGAAGGAGAGAGTGGGAGGAGGAGGAAGAGACAGTGTGCAGCGGCTTGGAGGCGATTCTTGGCTATGGCACTATTACCGCCATAGTATGGCGGTAATTATGGCGGTAAAAGTGTAACTTATATGAACTTATAATAATTCTGGAAATTTCGCACGCTGTCTCGACGATTCAGATTTCGACGCAAGTTGAGCGATTTCGAAGAGAAAAAAGCGCAAGTATGCTCAACTTGACGGATAAGTTTCACATCCTCGAAAACCGCAGAGTAATTGTCGGTAATCTACAATGAGGCGTGATCCTTACTCAACCGGAGATCACACAAAAGACACAACCCCGTGTTGAGAAAATATGCACAACTACGTATATATATATATGTTGAAACTGTTTACTGAATCAAGTTACACTACTGCCGCCATTGGAGCCATAGTAGACAGGGATATTACGTTCGCGCCGAACTGCACAGATTCAGGGGAGGGACTTGCAATTCGAGTATGAAGACCAACTGACAGGCCCCTTCATATTGAAGAATAAGCTTACTAAATGGGTTTTCCAGTATGTTCAGCTTGTAGTATTGCCGACATACGTACCGCTGTGCTCTTGAAGTCAAATAATAGAGAATTGCTTTCTGAGGAAAAGGGCATCCCACTAGCAATCTCAGTTGGTGCTCACATATTATCTCTCCAACCCGGGTGACGCAATCCTGCGAGGACGGAAAGGCTGTGTATACATGAGTGACATTCAATGTGCGCGTTTTGTGAAGTTGAGAGTTTTCCAGAATTATGTTACACTATTACCTGCTTTCTGCGCACTGCCGCCACCCACGGACGCGCTCGTTCTCGACTGATCGTGATTCGTGATTGGGTTTTACATTCCACCATCAAATTGGGGGTTATCGCGAGGTTATCGCTTCAAATTTAATTCCATGTACAGTAACGCCAGAAAGTGATGCACCCCCCCCAAATCGGGAACACAGGCCAAAACTGGGCGCTTACACCGTCCATGCTCACAATGTTTGAGCTCTCGTAGATTAGTGAACGGTTCTTATGATGGAGAATCTTCTTGGTTCAACAAGGATACACGTAGACATTATTTTGCGAAAAAGGATGAGTCCACAAAACAACGTGAGGGTGATTTCCCGATTTGGGGGGGTGCATCACTTTCTGGCGTTACTGTACTGCGCCACCCGTGGTCCCACCATCATATCCATATCCACCGTCCAACCTGTGAAGCTCTGCGCGCAGACTGAGAAGCTCCCTCGAGTCATCGTCGCTCTATACACTATACAGTTCCGCAGACTGAACTGAAACTGCGCTGTGTCTTCTTGCTGGCGTTTATCTGATGCTCTGCGCTGTCCAAGAGTGGGCCGCACCAGAACTATAAACTATAAAGACGGCCGTTGCAGCAGCGCCTTCGGGCTCTCACGACAATAACTCGTCTTTGTCTACTACCACCATCTCTTGGACCACCCCAGGATTTTGGGATTTTGGATATATACACAGGTGAGCGTCGCAACGCCAGCAACACCTCTTGACCCCACCACTCATCGTCATCCTCGATAGCCTACGCCACTGCCAAATACAGTATACGCAATGCCTGAACCAACCCCACCAACGACGCCAGAATCATCGCGGACACCGACGGAGGGCACACCGCCGCCGGAGCCCCGCCGCCTCGAACACACGCGTGGGTATCAGCAAGAGCTCCTTGAAGAAAGTCTTCGTCGCAACATCATCATCGCCCTCGACACCGGCTCGGGCAAGACGCACATCGCTATCTTGCGCATGAAGCACGAAGTCGAGCTCCAGAGCAGAAAGGTGCGCATCAATCACTTCACTTTCCCCCGCATACATGCGCTGACTTGTAGCTCTACCTTTGTCGGTCGTTAAGATCTGCTGGTTCATTGCGCCCACCGTCGCCCTCATCGAACAACAGCGCGACGTCATAGCATCCGCCATCCCCGTCCCCGTCTGCCTCATCTCTGGCGCGTCCGAGCCCGACCAATGGCGCGACGCGGCGCTCTGGACAGGCGTGCTCACCTCGCACCGCATCGTCGTCTCTACCCCGCAGATCCTGCTCGACGCTCTTCGTCACGGGTACGTCAAGCTCGGGTACGACGTCAGCTTGTTGGTCTTCGACGAGGCGCACCATGCGCAGGGCAAGCATCCGTACAATGAAATTATGAAGGGATTCTATGTGCCGCTTCCTCCCCGCCAGGAGGGCGTAAGGCAGGACTATGTGCGGCCTGCTGTGCTGGGGTTGACTGCGAGCCCTATCTACGGCGGCGGAGACCTCGCACAGGCTTTTGGGTGACATCTTCGATCTTCTTTTCCTTTGTTGTATGGCTGACTGAAAGGACTTCTTACTCATAGCACCATCGAAGCCAACCTCGACAGCACCATCCGCTCGTCCCGACACAACCGTGACGAGCTGGCCAAGTTCGTGCACCGGCCCGTCTTCAAGCACGAAATCTACCCGGCGGTCGAATACGGCGAGGACCTGCCGTCGCGCAACCTGCGCGCGCTCCGTGCGGTGCTTGGGCAGCTGAACATCGAGGACGACCCTCACGTGGTTTCTCTGCGCTCCCAGCTCGCAAAATTGCAACCTGGAGAGCAGCGTAACCGCGTCGATCAGAGGTTGTCCAAGGTGTTGCTCAAGAAGGACACGTTCACCCACCGGGGCCTGCGCGACCTCGAGCGCACGGCGATCGACCTCTGCTACGAGCTCGGCTTCTGGGCGGCGGACTGGTATGTCTGGAAGGTCGTCAACCAGGTGCGCGCGTCGTCTGTCCTCCATTCGGGCATCATGGCCGCCTGGCAGGCGAAGGAGAAGGCGTATCTGCTGCGCGTCCTCGCGAAGCTCCAGCTTACACCGGTATCGTTTGAGCCGACCGACATCCTGCAAGGCGTGTCCCCGAAGATCCACCGCCTCATCGCATGCCTCAAGGAGGAGGAACACGACGTGCGCGTGCAAGGCGGCGCATACAGCGGCATCGTCTTCGCACAACGGCGCGCGGCCGTCGTCGCCATCGCAGAGATCCTCGGCGCGCTGCCGGACATGCGGGACGCGTTCCGTGTCGGCTGTCTGCTCGGGAACTCAAGCTCAACCCGCCGCCACGACTTTCTCGACATCACGCGGGACATCATCCGGCTCGACGCGACGCAGACGCTCAAGGACTTCAAGATCGGCGAGAAGAACCTCGTCGTCGCGACAGCGGTGGCTGAGGAGGGCCTCGACATTCAGGCGTGCGGAAACGTCGTCCGCTTCAATCCGCCCGAGAACATGGTGTCGTGGGCGCAGAGCCGCGGCCGAGCTAGGCGTGAGAGGAGCACGTACGTGGTCCTGTTCGGAAACGACCCGATCACGCATGAGAAGATCAAGCAGTGGGAGCAGCTCGAGCGGGATATGGTCTCTCTTTATTCCGACCAGGACCGCGAGCAGGAGGAGCCGGCGGACGAGGAGGACGAGGACGCGATACGCTTCCAGGTTAAGTCTACAGGGTGAGTGCGCAGTGCGTTGCGCGAATGTGTGAACGAGCTGACGGCGGTGAAGGGCGCTACTTACGTTGGACTCTGCGATTGGGCATTTGTATCACTTCTGCGCAGTGCTGCCACACAGCGGACATGGGCAGCTTCTGCCGATATTCGACCTTGACCCGCCTGACATGATGGAAAACTGGCACTCGCTGGATCCCCGGCCTCCCGCTCCGCCTTACCAGGGCCCCTGGGGCGTAACATGCATCCTTCCGCGACAGGTTCCTGCAGAGTATGCTCGCTTCCTCGTTGTGTCGGATAAGCACTCACGTTTCCTTTGCGTAGGCTGAGAAGATATACCACTTCGGTCGTCTACGGCTCCAAGCGGTCTGCGCGCAATCACGCGGCATTCTTCATCTACCACAGGCTGTACATGCAGGGCCTGCTGAACGACAACCTCCTGCCTCTTACGAGCATCATCGAGCCCGACGAAGATGGCGCGGTCAAGCTGCTGCTGGCAGAGGTCGAGCAGAGGGCCGGCATGGCGAACGTCCCGATCCAGATGGACCCGTGGTTCGTCCCTAAAGAGGAGACGCGCTGGTGGTATAACGAGATCACCATCGAGGGTCTTCCGCCCCTGTATATGTTCTCGAGATGTCCCTTGCCCGAATTCGCCCCCGACGAGCTTCCCACGTTGTACGTGCCTGGTCAGGGCAGTCGATCCGTCAAGGTCATGTCGTGCGAGGCCGAAGTCGAGGAGGACGGTGCGATCGCGGAGGCGACAGAGTACACGCGCCGCATCTTCACGGCGCTGTACGCTTCTCGTATGCCAGCCGACAAGAAGGATTTCTGCTATGTCTTCCTCCCCATGGAGCAGAGCGACAGCGACCTTCAGTGGCAGAAACGCCGAAACTGGCAGAAGAAGCGAATAGAGATGTCGACGCGCTCCCGCGTGGAGAACGTGGACCGTGTCAACGCGGATGCCCTGGCGCAGAAGTACGATTACCCGCTGGACGTCGCCCTGGTTCGTTCCAACGAGAAGTATGACAAGATCATGCAGTTCATCGGATGGCACTATGGTCCTATCTCTCCGGAGGCGATCGAGGAACTCGAGGACCGATACGAGGGCTTCCCTGAATACGAACTCTCCTTCCCCCTCCTCTTTGTCCAGCCGTTCCCCAAGCGTGCTAATTTCCTTATACCACTCGAATCCGCGGACAGCGGTCTCAGCCATGAGCTACCACTCCTCCTGCACCCCAAGCATGCGACGATTGATATGGTCACTGTTGAAGGGGTGCAGTACGCCTTCCAACTTCCTTCAGTCTTGCGATTCCTATCTATTGGCATCACCGTCCATAACATGCGAACGACATTGTTTGCTTCCTCTCCGGCACTCGCTTCCATCCCTTTCGAACTCTTGCGCACTGCGATCACGGCCCCTGCATCACAGGAAAGACAGAATTACCAGCGTCTCGAAACTCTGGGTGACACTGTGCTCAAGTACACGGCGAGCATACAGCTGTTCTCTCAATATCCTCTCTGGCATGAAGGCTACCTGTCTCGTCGCAAGGATCACGCGGTTAATAACAATCGCTTGGCAAAGGAGGCGATTAGACTCGGATTGGAGAAGTGGATCATACGGGATCAGTTTGTGCCTAGGAAATGGCGGCCCCGTTACGTAGACGAATCAACTCTGCCACAAAAGCAGGCACGTCAGCAGGCACATCCCATCGAAGAAGCCAAAGCGACGGCGGCGGAGGACGCAGGGGACGCGGACCTGGAAGTAGACGCCGACGCGAAAGGCAAAAGCCCCGCGGTCCAACAACGCAAGAAGAAAAAGCAGACCCAGCAACTGTCGACGAAGATGCTTGCGGACGTCGTCGAATCTCTGATCGGAGCGGCGTACGAACACGGCGGGTTCGACCTGGCCATAGAATGCCTCAAACTCTTCGGGCTTGGCTTCACACAATGGGACAGCATACCCGTTTGTGTAGAAAAGTCGTTGTCGCGAGTAGAAACTGTGGACGACCTTCCTCGGCAGCTCGAATTGGTGGAACAGATGCTCGGGTACAAGTTCTCGCGACCTGTCCTTTTGGTGGAGGCTCTCACGCATGCTTCTTACACGGGAGACGTAGTCGAGACTGTCTCGTATGAAAGACTCGAATTCCTCGGCGACGCCGCTCTCGACATGGTCGTTACCCATTTTCTGTATCACGCGGAAGGCAAGAACTACGGGCCTGGACACATGCATCTGCGCAAAGAATCTCTGGTCAATTCTCATCTTCTCGCCTACATATGCATGAAGACGTTCGTCAACGTAGACGCCACGATGCCGGCCTACAGTCAGGAAGAGGGCGTCTTCCTCACCCGTGACACGCAACGCATACACTTGCACCAGTGCATGCTGCATTCCAGCCCACTCGTCTTGGACGATCTGCACGTCACATTCACTCGGTACGAGCGGAACGGCGACGCCATCCAGCACGCCTTGGTCAACGACACCATATATCCGTGGGCAGCGTTGACGAGTCTGCAGGCACCCAAGTTCATCAGCGACATGTTCGAGAGTCTTATTGGTGCCGTCTTCCTTGATTCTCATGGGAACTTGGACGCCGTGAGAGCGGTTCTGCGGACACTGGGCTGGATGGAGATCATGGAACGCATCGTCAGAGACGACGTCGACGTCCTCCACCCTGTGTCCCGTCTCGCCATGTGGGCGGACAAGCAGGAAAGAAAGTGGGAAATCAAGACGGAGAAAGCTGCGGGCCAGGTCAGCTGCGCCGTGTTCATCGATGATGTGGAGGAAGTCAGAGCTACGGAGAAGTACAGAGGGAAAACATCCGTAAACGAAGTGCGCTTCGCTGCAGCCGAAGGCGCCGTTCGACAGCTGCACGTTATGCAGCAGGAGGAACCCGAGGACGCAGATGATATGGAATGGGGCGACGTTCCGGAGTACGTGATTTAATCGGCTGGTAGTGGTTTGTAATGCATCTCGGAAAGTTATCGCAGTCGCTCGCGCTTTGAAGACCTGCTCTCAGCTTCGGTTCCGTAGGTTTGATGATACCACAGCCCTAGGGATGATACACTATTCTTAGGAATGCGCATTCACATGGACACGGATCTACTACTATGTATTCTTCGCTTTGAATTTACGTGTGGACAACACCCCTTACGTTTCATGTACTTCACTGTCTAGAGATTTTGTGCCCCGTTTCGTAATGTTCAGCATGGAATTACAGAATCTCGTTTATTGTAGACATTTATGGTAATTTACAGTGCGCTACGGCACTTTCCCAAGGGGCCATCCGCGTTCAATTCTCAAGTCTCCTAGTGCTCGGTCTCTTCCCAGGTCCTGCCAACGGTCCTGATAAGGTCGGCCTCAGTTATTTGCTTCCCGCTAGTGAAGTAGCCAGCAGCGATCTTTGCATCGATCTCGACACGAGAGTCTGGCGGAAGGAGATGATCTGTGTGCGGAATGAGTGCTGGATTGTCTATGCATCGCATGACATTACGAACCTGGGATGTCATAGCGCTTGATGATGGGAATCCCCGAGTCCACGATAGCGTTGTATTTCCTGTAAGGTGTTTAAGAGCATGTACGCGACCCGCGTGATACGCAACTACTCACATGTCGCTCATTGAAACCATGTTATCAATCTTCTTGATGCCGAACCAGTGCAGTACATCAGGCATGAGGGCCTGGAAGCGCATGTCCTTCACACCAGCAATGAGCTCAGTGGACTTGAAGTACTTGTCGGCGGAGTCGCCGCCACGTTTACGTAGGTTGTATACGAGATACCTGGGGCGAGTCATGAGTGGCATGCGCACTAGAACAGGCGACAAGTACGTACTTGGTGACCTCACCGAGCGCACGGCCTTCCTTACGGAAGTAGACCACAAGACCAACACCACCGCGCTGCGCTGTGCGGATACATTCCTCGATGGCGTAGATCAGGTATGGCTTGCAAGTACAGATATCAGATCCGAAGACGTCCGAGCCATTGCCTGAGAGGCAACTGTCAGGGCTCGCTCGTTTCTGCATTCATAGGAGTTATGACTTACATTCGTCATGTACACGCAGAGTTAGCTCTTTGGACTCGTCCGATAGGAACGCGGGATTTCCAACTGCATAACGCAATGAGATACGGGATAGGATGGAGAGGGAGGGTACATACATATATATGCTGTCAGATTTCCGATTGGCGGGAGGAAGACCTTTATGTCCGGACGAGTGATGAGCTCAGGGTACATTCCACCGGTGTCCTCAAAGAGCGCACGACGGAGAAGGCCCTCAGATCTAGGAAGCTCGTCTCAGAAAGGATCTTCAAAAGAGGAGGCATATACCTATGCTCACATTCCGAAGCGTTCAGCAATTCCAGGTAGCCACCAAACCGGTTCAACCGCAGCCTTGCTAATGCTGATCTCGACACCAGGGTCAGCATCGCTGATGCTGCCATCCGCATTGTGCATCGGGTTACTCTTCAACAAAATCTTCCCGTCGATCTTCAATTCGCCTTTCCTTGCCGTCTCGTCAATCTCACTGAGTTTCATGTGCGCGCGGGTGACGGCGATACTGGGTCGGACATCGAGAGAGAGCTCCTCGAGCTCACGTTTGAAGACCTGAGGAACAAGATGTCCCCACGGATCGAACGAGACGATCTTGTACGGGTCCGCCCAGGAAGGCTGCGGAGGTACTGACACAGCAGGTTCGGTCTTCGAATAGTCTGGCTTGTGCGTCGGGTTGAGTGTGCCCATGGCGATGGCAAGGGCACGATAGATAGAGTATGAGCCGGAATGTGCACCGATGGCATTGCGTTGCTTGATGCTTGTAGGCAAACGAGAGCATATTATTGCACCGCGGGTGGCAGGGTCTGGATGACCCCAAGAAAGGGGGTACGGCTGGATACCATGCTGATCGGGGTAGGCTACGGCAACATCAGCATATACCGACATGAGAATATGTAATTAATACGTACTAGTCAACATGACTCTAGATGGGTAAAGTAACTTCTCCCTCTCCTTGTCCGTAAGTGGCTTCTCCGGCGTGGTCGCACTATTGGTGGACTGCACAGTGGCCAGTGTGGAGAGTAACGAAGGATTGTTGAGAGAAGAAGATGGGCTTGCAGCCGCAGGAGGAGTTTCTGACTGAGCACGCGGAAGAGGTATCCCTCCTTTCTGAGGCGACATTGGTGGGCTCGATGGATTGCTCACCGGGAGCTGACCATTGCTCATGTTATCCAACTACGCAACGTCTTTAGTAGAGGAATGACCTGCGTTACTGGCAGCGGATGTCGCACCTTGGCCTGCAGCACCTGCTGCGAGACTTGCAGAGTCTCGAGCTGACGCAGAATCTGAGTGAGGATAGCCGGATCAGTAGACATGATTACAAGGACTACAGAAGATGTTTAAGGCCTGTTTGCGGTTTATGTAGGCTACTGCACGAGGTGAACGCGCGTCGGCCTCGAGGGCAAAGAAGAGAGAGAAAGAGGGGCGATTAGGATTCACATCTGCTTTTAAGTCGTCCATGAACCGCTCCGAACTCGGACCAGCAGCAGCCACGAGATAAGTGGCCTCCCGCGTCTGGTCCTATGCCGATCACCCACGCGGAGTAGATTAGTCGGCTTATCTCTTATTCGCTCTCGCGCACAACTGTCCTGAGGCGGTCAGTCGATGCGACTTCGACCGTAAACACATAAGCCTCAGAATAACAAGCTGACCATGTCCGAAACTGAGCATGGGAAGTATTGAAGAAGCCACTAGTCCTCAACTACCCATACGTATAACCCCACTGTGTGGGTTAATGCATGCTATTGCGCACATGCAAAAGTGGTGTTAGTCATACCACAGCAATGTTGAATGTTAACATTTAACAGTATCCTGGTACAATACATGACGTGGTGGAACAAGTGTATGAATGATAGATAAATGGACGGGTAAATTACATGTGCTTCCCGTTTGTAAACGTGCTTCCGCCGCCCTTTTTGAGCTTACGACTGGTTGCGAATGCCACACTGTCGATCAACGAAGCTACGGTCAACACTCCTCCAACGATGGCGCATGTTCTGCGTATGTATGCTGTTAATATACATCTACGAAAATTAAAGGAGATACTTACGATGTCAAAAAGTGCGCGAACGATTGTCGGGTTTCTTGGTGTATTATCAGTATGGGTGAGATCTCGTAGTTGAAGAATGCGCCTAAAGTGAGAGGTGGGTCAGTACACCTCAACAAGTAGCGCAGTTCTCCTTACCCGGCATGCCCGTCATCCCGTGCATTACATGTACACCTGCGTTGTTATTTTCCGCCAATCCCTTTGTCAAGTCACGCTCAAAGTGTGTCGCGCTGTATTGATGAGTATTGATCTACGATAAAGGATGAGCTCGAACAAACAGTGAATAAGCGATGGTCAACATACCGTCTTGCCATCGAGGGTCTTGAACTGGGTGGAAACGACCTTCAGGAAATATTGGAACATGTACTGCGCTTTGGACGTCTGTAACATTTGTCAGGTTATGTGTATCCACCACGAGATGGCTCACACGAACCCTCATTGTGGTGCCATCCAACGGGTTCAGAACACCCAGCTTCTTCTTCAGCTTGTTACCCATTTTAGCCTTATCGAAGTCGAACTCGTCATCGCCCTGGAATGCAAACGAGTGGACGGTATGAGAGAAGTCGTGGCGGTTACCGTCCTCCTTCAGGTACGGCACGAGCTCGTAGATATTCTGTGCCGCCGTGCGGAATGATCGTCCAGGTGAAAAGTGGATGTTACCGACGACCTTGTTGACACGAACGACGCCTGCAATGTTGCAACCTTCGTGGGCTTGTTCCTTCAACTTATCCGACCACCCCTCCTGCGCACACTGCTCAATTGCATCGGGCGAATTGAAGCTCCAACCTCGGTTGACATACGCCTGCCTGACATCCTCGCAGGTGTTGCAGCACCCGTTCTCCGGCTCCAGACCACCGTAACACGAACCACAGTAGCCATTCTGCCTCTGTTCGTTGATCTTGTCAATGTCGTTTTGCAGCTCTGCTATCCGTTCTCCAGGGACTCGCTCTCCGTTCGCCAACAAACGAGATTTCACAATACTATGTGTAATGTCGCTTTGGGTTTCGCCAGAAATGTCCATGACGTCCAAACTCAGGACTATGGTGGAGTCAGTGTCAGGATCCCGAAGCAAAGCAACTGGGACGTACGGTAGCATGGCACTCTGGGGAATGTGAGATTTATTGTGACCGTTAATCGCTCCCCACGGCTTTTGTCGACTGCAATCGAAGAGTCAACGTTCACCCGTCGATAGTCGATAAATTCCATCATCGTGATAGCGAGGATCAAGGCAGCAGAAACCAGAGTCACTGTACTTAGTGTCAGCAAGTGAACATCGTGCTAGACGGCCGGGGAGTACTTACGCATTGCGCCGGTTCGTGTCTTGACCTTCACATCTTCCATCGTCTGTCCACTCGCTCGTTAGAGTCTATTGCGGTATTACGCAGCAGCCAACCCACTTTACCGAAGGCATCTAAGCCTTTCAGCCCGCCGAATAGACCCTTAGCCATCCTGAGTTGACCAAAACCACAGATAAAAGAACCAGAATAGAGGACACCCGAGTGTAGACCGTCTTGCGCTCTCGCACAAGAAGAGGAAAGGAGGATAACACGAGGAAAGCGAAGGTGAGACGAGTAGATGTATACGAATAGACGCGCGCTGCGAAGTAACGACGTGTCACTACGCATGCACATGATCGAGGATGCACTCGCGCTTTTACCGCCGTTTCGCCAGTATTTGGCCGCTGGAAGGTCACCGACGCAGCCACGTTGGTATTTGGGTCGCTCCTACATATACACAGACGAAGATACACAAGATACAGATATACCAGGTCTATTGCTGCGACGCAATGCGGTCCACGCCCTGTCTGACCTTGCCAATCAAGTTCTTGACGCCGTCTCTTATTCCGTCCGCCTGGACGCTCACACCAGGACCATCGCCACTGGCACGATACACGCCAGTTCCGGCTCTGCCTCCGAGACTGACGTTCACGCCGCCAAGATTAAGGTTTAGCGAGGGCATATTGTTGGCAGACTCTGCAGGCGGCTCGAACACGGATGACGGCCAGTTCGACGATGCCAGTCGGATCATCTCAACGAAGCTACGAGGATCAACTATGTAAGCATGACAGTCAACAGGCTGAGAAGACAAACCTTGATGAATTATGCACGCATGTACCTCCAAGTAATAGTCGTGTCCCAGCGGCATAAGACCCACTGGAGGACGATTCCTGATTGAGAAGAGACACAACACGTGCTTCTTCGTAGGTTGTTCCACCAACTATAAAGATGATCACATCCTGAGGTCTGTAGGGTTGAGATAGTTGAGTTGTTGCGAACAAACAGATCGTAGCATACAGACCTCTGCAGACCGGCATTTGGTCCGGCTCCCTCTAAAAACGGTAAACTTGCGTCCCGTACTCGGCCTCTCAACAGGTTCTCAAGTGTTTGGGAAAGATGAGGGGTATGCTGCATATAAACATTCTCAACACCCTACATAGACACCACGGTGTGAGTTATGTTACGAAGTCGACAAAGATGCGCTACCTTTAGACCCTTCAGTGCAGAACGGCCTTTCGCAAGTAATGTCTCTGCGGAAAATAGGTCGTCTTGCCGTTGATCAGAGCCGGCAATATTCAGGATAACATAAACAAGCTGGCAAGGGCCATCAGTAAGTGCTATTGCATGTACATAGAGAACAGTGCTTTACCCGCGCGTCTTCTCGTGATACACCATTCTCCAGAGCCAAGTTGATGAGTGAAGCAACGCTATTGGCCTGTGACTTCTGGTATCGTATGGCGTACAGCATAATCAGGCGAAGTTTGTTCCAGACTGGGATAGCCGGATTGGTGATAATAGCTTGTACGCTCTAAGCATCAGTGTAAGTCTCCAAAGCGAAAAGAAAAGCACCCTGTTCACGAGCTTACTCTGAGATCTGCCCCAGACCCCGTGGCCAATCCTTGCTCAACCTCTCCTACCTCGAGCAACTTGTCTCGTTCCACCAGTCTACTCAGTTCGCCCACAAGAGCCACATGTTTACTGACGTTACCGCCTAGTTTACGGAATTCGGGATACTCCTCGACGAAACGTTTCATGTCGGTAATGGAATTAATCGAGGAGGGGCTATTTGCTAGCGAATGTGACTGGTACGATTGAACGTATGATTTGAGCGACGTTCCGAGGTCCCCAAATGTTGCTAAGTGATGAGCCTGAAAGAAGGGGTCGGTAGAGGGCGTGAGGGTCACTTCCTTGACACGTATTCTGTCAGCAGAGCGAAACTAATGATATGGACGGAGTGACATTTACCTTGAGTTCAGGGCGTATGTCTGGGACTAAACTAAGGTCGACTCGCCCATTCTGTATCCCGAGAAGCTCGTGTACCATGGCTTGATACGTCCACTGGGAGAGCAGAGGGGTCACCGGGTCATTCCGACGGTCCAAAATCAGGAGCAAAGGCGGTACTTGAGTCCCGCGAAAGTCAAATAGCGATGATTCTGATTGAATTCGATGCTATACATGTCAGGAGGTCATCTCACTCCTGGGATGTGAAACATGACGGTACCTGCACCTCGAACCCCAGCTTCTTCGCCATAGGGCTTGACTTCTCATACCGTATCACAGGCTTCTTCTTCAAGCTGAGCAAGACGGCGATTATACCCTGTACTGAGCGATCCAGAGCTTTCGGGTCCCAGGTATTAGGGGAAGAGCCATATGGAGGCCTTGACGGTGCCGGGGTATAATTGAGCGAAAACAAGGATGGTAATATTGGGGAGAAATCTGCAAAGTATTCCTTGAGACGCAGTTCAGGCCATAAGGTAGGTTGACGCTGCGACCCTGCACTCACCTGCACTTCGCGTACCACCTCATACTCATCTACGTCCGCCAAGCGTTCGATGGACGTTTTGCTCAGGATATTGCTGAAGTCTGTCACGATGCGGATGAGTGCCGTCGAGAATACATAGAGACGGACACCTACTGACAGAGGAAGTACTCTCCGTATTTGGGCTCCCTCAACTCAGCTTCCAACGCTTCGAGGCTATCTTCGCTGGGCTGCAGAAAGCATACACACTTCATGTGGGCCATCCGCTCTCGCTTTTTGTTATCTATCCGGTCTGTCAGATAGACCTGATGAGATAAAAGCGTCGACTGAGTAGATGCGAGCGAGACGATAGGAGTCTAAATAGAGGGAATGTGGTAGCTTTGCGATTGCACAATTATACGAGGCGTACTGTATGTGTATCCAGCAGAAACACCTTCATCGCACTTGGAGTAGACACCATCTTTGTGATGTATGTTTCGATAGCCTTCACAACGTCCATATTGATAGGTCAAGCCGGGTGTAAGTGCCTTCACGTTGTTGGTCTGCGCTTCGGTCTCCAGCCCCCGTGTCGTACGGCGGCGGATAACGAGACACTGTCGTCGGCAGTTCCTTAGATACACGCCGAGGTTTACCGGCCTATGTATATTCAAGGGATTCGAGCCAGCCAAAGAGGAGGAATGTTATAGTCGTGATCAAGTTAGTCCAAACCTTTGAGAGCGAGCGCGCTCAATGCCAGCGGTTGGTGATCAACATAGACTCACCCATTGTCATCGTGGACATGACTTCATCAACCAGCTTCGCTGCCAACGAGCTTGCTCGTGCACTGGCCGAACAGACCTCTAGCATCGAGAGTTTTGCTATCAAGGAGGGCGGTAGCACCGAGCTAGAGGCTGCAGCTGACATCCAGCTGCTGGAAGGGAACACAGTAGAAATATATTTGACGTCTCAGGGATATCGGGTGAGTTCAATTATCTATCATCTGTCTGTAATGAGATAATCATTACTTGGCCCCAAGTTCAAGGAGGATTCAATGGTATATGAGACTATTGAGGACGCTCTCCAAGCAGTCAGTCCTATGTACACAGAGGCCAGACATGCAAAGCTATTCGCGAAACTATCCCAACTTGCCAATACTCAATAGCACTATGCACTGCTGACCTCTGCAACCGCTCTCCCCCCCAATGCTAACCGACCTTCCTTCCTGCTCTGAAGTACCTCCTCATACAAGCTCCTCGTGAACTCAAGATCGCCCGCCCTTACCTTCTTGATCAATTTGCCTATCCACTCCCGTTCCTCAACGTTCCGTATACAGTTCGCCCACCATCTATCCATGCTAACTCGGATGGTTTCTGTGTTAAGTTCATCATTCTCACTTTGCTCGTTGAGGACGTGCAGCAGGAAACCTGCGTTGAGACGTTCTAGACCAAACTCAGAGAGGCTTTTCAATATGCGAGAGATTCTGAGGTTATTATGAGAAGAGCCTATGTACAGCGTGAGATGTTTGCGCGATGTGTCGTCGCCCACTGACTCACGGACGAGATTTCTGTAGCGTTCCATATACTTCCGTTCTGGCTCTGATCTTGCCAGGAGGCCTGTCTCATCGGACTGTAGTTGCATGCCATAGAAATCCAACATTACACGGTACGATTCAAGGACTCGAGATACGATGTCCTTGTCCGCGGCCATCGCTCGGATCTCGTGCCGCTGTAAAGGTTGGGCCTGGAAGTTAACACCGTGCTCTTGTATAGGAAAACTGCGGCATAGTGGTCGTCAATGGTAAGGGGAATGCCATAAAGATAAACCTACAGCCATTGGATGAAGCCATGGCTAGACTCGAGCTTCCTATAATCCCCTCTCCATCTGCATGAAAACAAGTTTGTAAGGAATCAAGGGCCAACTGATCCACCGCTTACCTGTCGTGTATTTCGCTAATGAGGAGGTTGTCGGGCTGGCACCTACGTTTGTTGGAGTAGAATTCGAGGTTTCTAGCTTGCGATGCATCATCCTCAATGTCTCTATATCCGTCCAGGAACATGCGAATATCATGAGGAAGTGTGTTAGACATTATCGGATATGATCTGCGCGCTAGTAGATGTAGAACTTTGCGAGTTAGCTGGTGGTTTGACATTGTGCGATTGGCCAGGGTTACACGGTCATGTTATCAATAATAACGCGAGCTGTGGACGCGACTGCTATTAGCGTCAACGCGTCTCTTATGAGAATTAGAAAGACTGAGTAAGTAGTTAGGAAGCGCGTTGTTGAAGAGCTTACATAAATGCGCACTTGGACTACAATCTGAGTTTCAACGGCAAGCTAACGCGCCCTAGGCGCGCGCAGTAGACACCCTTCGACACACTCTCACAACAACTGTGCATAACATTATGGCACCAAAGGCCTCCACCTCTCATCTCACCCCTTCAGCCATGCTTGCGGAGGCGGTAAACTCTTTCACGAAGGCAGCCAGCCTTGCGGTCAGTCATGAATTTGTTCTATTGACTGGCAGAGCTCATCACTCCGAACCTCGCAGTTCGCCGCCGCAGAAGAACAGACAAAAACGGAGCTCAACCAGATCAATGAAGAGCTGCTTACGATGCGGCGGGAACGGGATAAGAACGTGAAGGCTATGAGCCGGACCCAACTCCAGGAGAAGGAGTGGGAACGCCACGGAGAGCTGTTGCAGACATCGGTGAGTGCCAAGATGGCATGTGTTATGGAATACTTATTTGTCTCAGTTAGAGAAGTCGGAACTCACAGTATGCAACTATACCTGACCTTCATTTGCGTTGTGCTCACCCATAGCGGCATAGATCAAGCACCAAACCGAAACCATCAACCAACTGAGGGACGAGGTAACGCAATGGAAGAATCAACTCGCTAGGCTTGAAGAGACATCTCGGAGAGAGATTCAAGACTGGAAGGAGCAGTATCTCCGAGCCGAACAAGAACGCTCAAGACTGTCCTCGCGCATCGATGAATTGGTTGCGGAGCAGCTACAGGTGCGCTTTTCTTTTTGCGCATGTACTGATTTTCATTAAACTTGGGAAAGAATGCAAACCGTCAATCAGTCTCCAGGGCTTCAACGTATATACTTGCCGAGGCTATGGACGCAAGACGACAACCGCCCACTATGCGTAAACCTCGACCGAGCCTACCTAGCGATATCGAAGACATGATACCTTCCAGTCACAAGAGGAAAGCTAAACCTCAAAGCGCTACTGATCGCGAACGAACGTATGTCGACGCACAGCCACATAAGGACGTAAGCAGAAGTATACCTATTCGAAGCCCCAAGAAGAGGCCGCTCGCTGAGGATTCTCTATCTACTCGATTAACATCACCGAAGAAGGCCTCTTCCAATAAAGCTGATCTTATTGCACGAGCGTCGGCCTCTCGTGTTGACCACCATGCGATCCAGCAACCACGTCAACAGCTTATTCGCCGTGTTCATGCCGTGGTTGAAGTACCTGTAAAAGAGGAAGTTTACAGCGACGAAGAGGTCGCGCTGGCTTCCGACGGGTCAGACTGGCAACCTGCGAAAGATAGCTCGGCCAGACGAAGAAGACGATCATCCGTCAAGAGCAAACCGTACGTTGAGATTGATGAGGACGAAGATCTTGTTGAAGACGACGAAGATGACCAGCTACTTATCGGGGCCGAGGTAAGTCGCCGTTTTCCCTAGCTATAACATGTATTCACGCCATCTCCTAGGACAACCCTAGCGAAATCTATGGTACTCAGCGTGTGCTTGTCACTGAAGAGGTTCATCCAGATCAGAAGATGCATAACAGGAAACCTGCTATACCCCTGAACAAGAAGCGTAAGCTCAATGGGGAGTCACTCGGTGTCCAGCAAAGCACGAGAGCAAAGGGCAGTCGGAAATGATAACTCTAGCGAGTACACTAGGCAATGTAATTATTTTTATTATATGATGCTACTTCACACACTTGGCGAGGTTCATTCCAGCATACACCCACAGAGGGCATCCTCAGCCACCCACCACTGTTCTTAGAAGGAAAAATAATATCTCCAGCGGGATATTTGAAGAGCAGCCAAAACCTCAAGTTGACAGCACAAAAGGTATGTATTATGCTGGTATTACTCATGATATTATGTATAGTATGCGAGGTCCTTCAAACCGAAGCTTGAATTCCATCATCCCTCAAACCACAATAGCAAGGACGGAGATGAGGACAGAAACGTTCAAGCGAACGATGACATCGACAACGACGCCAATGAGCGCGTATACGGCAGCATCGATGCCAACCAGGAGACCACCAACAAGGGAGAGAACAGCGCATACAAGAGCACCAAGTACCTCACTGCAGAACCATGAACATAAGTTGATGCCACTGGCATAAAACAAAAGGCTTACCCAAGGCTGCAGAACAGAGGCAGGACAACACTCAGCACAGCGGTGACATTGAGGTCCAGAATAACCTTGATGCCACCGAAGATGCACTGCAAATCAACTATTCAGTATGCTTCCTTCAACAGCAAGAAGGGAAGGCTTACGATGATGAGGTCAGCCACGATCTTGGCGAGGACAGAGACGGTGACTTTAACGGAAGCATCGACAGCACCAGCCAGAATGACATCAGCTGAAGCACCAGCGAGGGCCTTAACCTCAACGAGGCCGTCGTTCAGAACGACCGTAATGCTGGCCACAATGGGCTTGATGACCTCCGCAGTGCAATTCTCCTTCTTGATGTAGTCTACGAAGGGTGAGCATTTTCATAACAGGTAAATGGATCGCAGCAACTCACAGAACTCGTTCACATAGGGGGTCACCTTGGCCTGCACGTCAACGAGGATAGCGGCGACACCACGAACTTCAGCAGTGCGAGCAACGACGGCATTCGTCACGACGTTGTTGTGGTCAATTAGGGGGGCAGCCAAAGAGGAAACGGCGCCGAAGGCGAGGGTAGCGAAGACAGCGATGGACTTGAAGGACAGCATCTTAGCAAAAGAATGTGGGAGTGTTGGAGGGTAAGTTAGGGATTGTGTTTTTTGACTGAGTCGAAATCGAACGGTGAGTCGATAATTTTCCACTGTGCTGAACACCGTCTTTTATACCTCAGAGACCCCTCGCCAAGGGTGAAACGGATATGACGGTCTTCATCTCATTGGCTGCATAATTATCCCCAGAAGTGTGCAGCTCCGAGGCTTCTAAAGCCACCGACAGCCGCGCCGGCGCGCGGGGATCAGATCCTGCGCCGCAGGCGGCCGTCGTAGTCTCATTCAAGCTCGTTCCTTCAAGACCAGTTCTCGTCAGAGGTCGTCTCTATACTTCTACAAGCAAGTTGCTCGAACACAGTGAAGTAACCCTCTTCCAGTGAGGTAGGCCATTGCTGACCTGGGACAAAACGGAGACCTCGCTAAGCGGACTGGCACACGCGCCATTCCCGCACTGGCGCGCTGATATGTAAAGCTGATACCCGATTCAGCTCGCGCCGATTGCATTCCAGATGCGTGTTTGTCTTGTCAATTCACCATTGGTGCGCGTACTCGACCGCGTCTGTCTCTCATCCCCATGTCAGGCCGCTGGGTCATTCGTTACGGAACGTACGCCATAATCCAGAATATTTCTTACCTAAAGTATGCTGCCCGCTGTCAACAGTTTATGCTTCTGTGGTGTTACGAATACTCCTATTTGTATATATTACAATAGTCCAGAACCTATAAGCCTGGCTAAGTGGGAGAACAGCGGGCTCTCGGAGGCCGCAGACTGCGCCTCGAGCATGGCATGACCCAACGTATAGCACGTAATACGCAGGGTCAACGAGGACTCTCCTTTATTAACGCCAACAGATTTCGCGAAGCTTTGGTTAATTTGACCCTAAGACGTGTAGATTCAATGGGTCTCAAGGAGGTCCTTTGTCTGCGATATTTGAGGCCTTCCGGATCGCTCTAGCTTCTGTAACGCTTCGCATGCGGTACAAAAATAACTGGTGGACGTAATGCCGGCGTGTTCAATCTGCGAGCCTGGGCTGTTTCGTAGGGTGCCGTTCGCGAAAGCGAACGACTTTGTTGCCTATATATGGCGTGAAAAGCACATAAACGCCCGAGATTACATCGGGAAACAGAATTTTTGATTGAGGCGCGGCTCAGAGGAAGGCGCACTGTCCCGGTCTAGTCCCAGCCACATTATCACTTAGCTTTTCTTACTGCTCCTGGAGACTACATGAGGAAACAGCTTGACCCACGAATTCCTATTCTCATTAACAACAATGTCAAGAAGAACCACAGATCCTTCATAGTGCTTGTAGGCGACAAGGGAAGGGACCAGGTATGTTAGTTTCGGCGACCACCTCGCCTTCACTCTCGCTAACTTCTTGCAGATTGTGAACCTCCACTTTTTGTTATCTCAAGCCCGCATCTCTGCAAGACCGTCGGTACTATGGTGCTACAAAAAGGACCTGGGGTTCACAACGTATGTCACCCGTTTCTGAATACCTTTCAGTACGCTCACACAGGGCTATCAGCCATCGAAAGAAGCGTGAGGCGAAGATCAAGCGCGACGTGAAGCGTGGTATACGAGAGCCCAACGAGCAGAATCCGTTCGAGATCTTTGTGACGGTTACAGACATTCGCTACACGTGAGGTGATCGCTCTTGCTGCATGCGATCCTGTTATAACGTTCAATCAGATATTATAAAGAGTCCCAGAAGATCCTTGGTAACACCTATGGCATGTGTGTTTTGCAAGACTTCGAAGCTATCACGCCGAATCTCCTGGCAAGGACTGTTGAGACTGTGGAGGGAGGAGGACTAGTGGTCTTACTGCTCAAGACGATGACTTCTCTCCGTCAGCTGTACACAATGACGATGGTGCGTGGTGCTATAATTCATCCCCTCGAATATCCCAACGATATATCTACAGGATGTACACGCGCGTTACAGGACTTCAGCCCATGATACGGTGGTAGCCCGATTCAATGAGCGTTTCATTCTATCACTTGGGTCTTGCGATGACTGCTTAGTCCTGGACGACGAACTCAATGTCCTACCGATATCGCGGGGCAAAGACATCAAACCTATCGAGGAGGAACGCGGCAAGGGCAAGGAGGAATCGGAGCTGAAAGACTTGAAGGACAGCCTGGCAGACACAAAGCCCGTGGGAGATCTGCTGAAACTCGCCGCCACCCTCGATCAAGCTCAGGCTATTCTTACTTTCGTGGACGCTATAGCAGAGAAGACTCTTTCGTCTACTGTTACGCTAACTGCAGGACGTGGTCGCGGCAAATCAGCTGCTTTGGGTCTTGCTATCGCTGCTGCTATCGCTCATGGCTATTCGAATATATTCGTCACGAGTCCTAGCCCGGAGAATCTGAAGACTTTGTTTGACTTCATATTCAAGGGTTTGGATGCACTGGGTTACGAAGAACATCTCGACTACGATATCGCGCAGAGCACAAATCCGGACTTTAACAAGGCTATCGTGCGCGTGAATATCTTCCGTCAGCATCGTCAGACCATTCAGGTATGCTCGCCTTACTCTCCACAGCGATGCTCCGGACTCATTGTTTCATTCAGTGGATACAACCAGAGGATGCGCATGTACTCGGACAAGCTGAGCTCGTAATTATCGACGAGGCTGCTGCTATACCACTTCCTCTCGTCCGCAATCTTATCGGCCCCTACCTTGTGTTTATGGCTTCCACAATCAACGGTTATGAAGGCACAGGACGCTCCCTCTCCCTCAAACTGATCCAACAACTCCGCGAAAGTACCCGACCCTCCCTCACGAAGGATGTCGCCCCCGACGAAAACGACAATGCAGCGGCCTCCACCTCCAAAAAGGCCGTAGCGAAAGCTGCCCCGAAAGCACGAACCCTGCGCGAGATCAAACTCGAGACACCGATCCGATACCGCGCTGGCGACAAAGTCGAGAAATGGCTCAACAGTCTGCTGTGCTTAGACGCGTCCGTGCTCCCCAAAGCATCACATCAAGGCTGCCCACATCCTTCGGAATGTGAACTCTTTTACGTTTCCCGCGACACCCTGTTCAGCTATCATCCTGCGTCGGAAGTGTTCCTGCAGCGTATGATGGCATTGTACGTCGCAAGTCATTACAAGAACCAGCCCAACGATCTGCAGCTCCTCTCAGACGCGCCCGCCCACCACCTCTTCGTCCTCCTTCCCCCCATCAAAGACGACGAGAGTCATCTCCCGGAGCCTCTGGTGGTCATGCAAGTCGCACTCGAGGGCAAGATCAGCAAGTCCTCCGTGCTAGAAGGCCTCAGCAGAGGGTATCGGGCCGGCGGCGACATGATCCCCTGGCTCATAACGCAGCAATTCCAGGAGAACAAGTTTGCGTCTCTCTCGGGCGCACGCGTCGTGAGAATCGCTACGCACCCGGATTACGCCAGCGTGAGTGGATCTGCGACATCCCTATCACACATCTCCATTAGACATGATTTGCTCACACGCGGAGATGGTTTTTCTTTGATTAGATGGGCTATGGAGCGCGCGCGCTGCAGGCGCTGAATTCGTTCTATAGCGGAGAGTACTTCAATCTCGATGAGGCTGCCAGAGCCGAGGAATCTTATCCTGATCCTTCTCTCGTCGACGAGGTTCGCCGCATCCTGCTTTCCATACCCGTACAACTTTTCACGCAGATCCCTTAGACGAGCACGTCCCTCCTGACGGACAAACCCACGGTGCGCGCTGCGAACGCGATGCCGCCTCTGCTCCAGCGGCTCACCGAACGAAGACCCGAGACCCTGGATTATCTGGGTGTATCGTACGGACTGACGCCGCAGCTTCTGAGGTACGTGCCAGCGGAGATTTGCACGTTCGCTGAAAAACTTCAGCGAATGCTGATATGGATATGGAGGGTGTTGATGGGCTGACCCCGGGTTCGTGTTTTTCTGCAGGTTCTGGAAACGCGCAGGTTATGTACCCCTGTACCTTCGCCAGACCCAGAGCGAGCTCACGGGCGAACACACGTGCGTCATGGTGCGCGGCCTGAACTCGTCGGCAGAGGACGAACTGCAGTGGCTCAGCGAGTTCGCGAAAGGTGTGTTTCATCTCTGCACATATGATGTGAATTTGTTGTTGACCGCGTGTGGGCGATGTGTAGATTTCAGACGCCGGTTCTTGACACTGCTGTCGTTCAAGTTCCGTGAGTTTGGAAGCGTTACGGCCCTCAGTGTGCTCGAAGCTGCCAACGCGGGTGTCAAGAAGCTGGACGAGGATGCGTCGCGAGGTAAGTTTTTGTCTCCGTCCCCTCGCCTGTCCTTCTACGATGCTCATCGACATCGTTTTATGCCACAGAGCTCTCCGCGACAGAACTGTCGCTACACCTGACGCCGTTCGACCTGAAGCGGCTCGAGTCGTACGCGAACAACATGCTCGACTACCACGTCATCCTCGATTTACTCCCGACGGTCTCGACGTTCTACTTTGAGAAGCGGCTCGGGGCGGAGGTGCGGCTCAGCGCGGTGCAGAGCTCGATCCTGCTCGCACTCGGTCTGCAGCGCAAGACGATCGAGGAGGTCGAGGTGCGTTCTTCCCTTCATCTTGCTCTGTCTAACATACAGTCGCGCTGACTCTGAACTAAATGAATAGGCGGAACTGCAGCTCCCCGTGAGCCAGGCACTCGCGCTCTTCGGCAAGCTAGTGCGCAAGCTCAGCAAGAAGCTGCAGGACGTGCAGAAGGCGGCGATCAGCGCTACGATCCCCGACGCCCCGCCCAGCATGCGCGCCATCGCTGACCAGCCTGAGGGCGGCGCGGCGACGAAGAGCTGGAAGCCGGTCGAGGGGAACCTGGATGCTGAGCTTGGCGCGGCGGGCGACGAGGCGATGAAGAAGATGAAGGAGAAAAACAGGGCGTTGCTTGATGCGCTGGATCTGTCTAGGTACGTTTTCTGTTCTTTGAGGACGGTCGGTGCTGGTGTGCGAGTGTCCTGTGGTTCTGCTTTTGTCGCAGTGAACAGTGAACAGTGAACGCCTCAAGCTGCCTTCCGTTTGAACGTAGTGGCGAGCCTGGATTGACCGACTCTCTCTTTTGTTTCTGTTTTTGGTTTTGGTAGGTATGCGATCGACGACGCACAAACGGACTGGACGGGCGCGGAGGCGCAAGTCGCGGCGGGGGCTACTGCCACTGTCGTCAGCGTCAAGAGCAGCGCGAAGGATGCGGGGAAGAGAGAGGTGAAGGAGAAGGACACGGGGAAGAAGAGGAAGGCGCAGGACGATGTGAGCGCGGAGAAGAAGAATGGGGCGAGGAGGAGTATGAAGAAGGCGAGGCGGTAGGTGTGGGTCCCTGTGTGTTGCTTGGCGGGGACGATCAAAATGCTTGGTATTCAGGCTGATATGTCTGTGCTTAATGTCCTGTACGAGGGCGGTAACGATGATTTGTTGTTGATTATTCGATTTATTCGATGTGGGTCGTGAGTGTATGCGCTTCTATATATCGCAATAGTAGTATCAGCGTGTCCGTGCTCTTCAAAATGTTTAGATGGTGAGTCGTGCTCTAAACAAACCGTTTGGATAGAGAAGAGACAAACAATGCCAAACGGCTCAGTGGCGTCCTCCAAGACTCTTTCCATGTGCTCCTCTATGGTCTGTGTGCAATCTTCACTGTGTCTAGGCCACACTCTTATTCAATCCAACGTATCTATGTGCTTTGCCTTTGGCCGGGTCTTGTCACGAACATATCTCACGCAAGACAACTTGATTCCGGACACCAATCGTTGCACGGGTGATTCCAACGACATCCTCTCTCGGACCATGTAAAACATAGTAGGAACTCTGTTTATCAGTGATAGACACGAGTTTATCGTCGTACTCCTCTCCCGGATGCTTAAGAATCATGTCAAGGTTGAACGTTGAGCAGCCTACAAATAGGCAACTCGAAGAGGGGATGGTTGACTTCCAGATGCTGGAACCGGACGCTTACAGCACTGACGGTATGGACAGAATGCGAGCAGAACAAGGGATGATCGACGCTGAATGTTAGCAAGCGCAGTCAACAAGAATAGACTCGGTGCATAACATTCTCCATTTACTCCCAGTTGCCGACGCCATCTTAAGATCCAGCTGAAGCGGGTCGGGTCCCGGACGCATAAGACACGTCCACGGTGCTACACGGCTTTTGCTTCTCTGACCACAAATGGTATGCAGCCGTGAGAGTTTCCAGTGTCAGGTACGTCGATAATGGCGAAGCTTCTTGCCGTTCCCAGGCTGTACAGCACTTATGGTTCGAAGCGATGTATTCGACATAATGGAATAATCACAAGGAGGCAGACAGCGGCGGCGCCGATCGCATGCAAGGTGTTTGACGGAAGAAGAGATCCGTGCTGTGCTGAAAGGACATCAACAGAAGGCTGACTGTCGCCATCTGATACACAGTGTAATGGTCAGGGTGGATGGAGAGTTAGTCACTCACTCAGACGAGCTGTTTCGGCAATGCTAAATGGTGAGCGTGTATAAAAGGTTTTCGAGATCATTTGGAAATTGGGGCGCGGACGCAAATAAAGCTAGACGACTGCTAGACGTGACCCCGCGATGATGGTGATATCATGCGGGGGTGGCTGTAATTGCTTGCAATCACTCGTCGCGCGTTTGAGCACACTGGGCTGCCTCGTCGTCGCAGTACTTGGCGGGCTTGTACGGTATGTTACTGTGTATGCCGAGCAACATGCACGATGCAGTTATGCGCCAGGCACAGACGAATGATGGGCGGGAGGTCATGGGAGAAGGAAAGTGATGAGATGTTTCGGTATGGATTGAGCTCGAAGTGGATCTCCCAGTGTTGGCTCATCTGCCCCGGGCCCACCTTCCGATCAGAATGCGACATGGGCAGCGTGACGTCCCCAGTGGGAACACGCATGTATATATAAATACTGCATATAAGCACCCCGCCGCCGTCTGCTTGCTCGAGCGACCTCCCGTCCAGTGCTCACTGCTCCCGCCATGGCTCCCCGCTTCCTCACCACCCTCATCCCCCGCAGAGAGCAGCGCCAGAGCGGGAGACCCCTCCTCCAGGTTCTGCGCACGATCACCTGGATCCAGTGGGCACAGCTCTTCACAGGTCAGTCGCCGCCTTTTCATTTTCCTCCTGCCGAGTTGCCTCCCCCTCACACGCTCTACCAGGCTGGCTCGCATGGACGTGCGACGCCGTCGACTTTTTCAGCGTGTCCTTGAGTGTGACCCGCCTCCAGAACCAGTTCCATAAGCAGACTCACGACATCGTACGCCTCTTCTGTCATCTCTTGCGCCTCCGCAGTCGATAACGATAACGCATCCACAGACGACCGCAATCACCCTCACCCTCCTCCTCCGATCCGCCGGCGCCGTAAGTCTCCCCTCTCTCTCTCCCCGTCCAAACAGCGCCCACTAACCTCATCGCGCCACCAGGTCATCTTCGGCATCATATCCGACCGCTACGGACGAAAATGGCCCCTCGTGTTCAACCTCTTCCTCGTCTCCATCCTCGAGCTCGGCTCCGGCTTCGTGCAAACCTTCCAACAATTCCTCGCCGTGCGCTCGCTCTTCGGTATCGGCATGGGCGGGATCTGGGGACTGGCCGCCGCGACGGGTCTCGAGAACCTGCCCGTCGAGGCGCGTGGACTCGCGAGCGGTGTGCTGCAGCAGGGCTACGCCGTCGGCTACCTCATCGCGGCCGTCATCAACCTCTTCCTCGTACCGGACGTCTCGCAGACCTGGCGCGCGCTCTTCTGGACGGGCGCGGGCATGAGCGCGTTCGCGGGATTCTTGCGCATGCTCCTCCCCGAGAGCGCCGTGTTTTTGCGCGCGAAGGCGGCCAAGGCCGCGACGCGCGGCGAGGGACAGAGCGCGACGAAGATTTTCTTGAGGGAGACGAAGGAGATGCTCAAGAAGCATTGGCTGCTGTGCATATACGCGGTGCTCCTCATGACAGGTGCGCTCGTTTTGCTGTCATTCGACTTGGTGGCATGTGTTGAGTGCGTGACGGGCAGGCTTCAACTTCCTTTCGCACGGCTCGCAGGATCTGTACCCCACGTACCTCCAGGACTCGAAGGGCTTCACGTCGCACGACGCGACTGTCGCCACTATCATCGGTAACTGCGTACGTCTCCCCTCTATTCTTTGCGTTCCCAGTCAAATAAACTCACCTGTTCGCTCTGTAGGGTGCTATCGCGTGAGTCCCGAACAAACCCCGCTGATAGCATTTGACACTGACATCATACATCCCAAAAACAGAGGAGGCGCGATCGCAGGATGGGCGAGTCAATACCTCGGGCGTAGGCTGACGATCATGTACGTTTCGTCCCATCTTACCCAATCACACCGCTGACTTGTGACCACTCGTACAGCATCTTCGTGCTGCTCATCGTCGTCTTCATCCCGCTGTGGATCCTCCCATCCACCTTTGGTGCGCTCGCTGCCGGCGCGTTCTGCATCCAGTTCGGCGTGCAGGGTGCTTGGGGTGTCGTACGTTCCCTCTTTCACTCGAGCAGCGATGGATTCTGACGCTTTGTGGTTTGTGGTGTGTGTAGATCCCGATCCAGTTGGCTGAGATCTCCCCGCCTGCGTTCCGTGCGACGTTCCCTGGTGTTGCGTACCAGGTTGGAAACGTGTGTTCTCTTCCTCCTCTTCCTGCGTTCCTGTATGCTGATGCATATGCTCTGCCCTGCAGATGGTATCGTCGGCATCTGCCCAGATCGAAGCCAGTGAGTATCCTCCTTTTGTCGTCTTCCGCGAAATGTGGATTAATTGTTCGCTCGCAGCCGGTGGAGACCACCTCAAAACGCACCTCGCAGGGCACGCGGATCCCGTGCCGGACTACGCAAAAGTGCAGGGCATCCTCATCGGTGTCGTCTCCGCGTTTGTGCTCTTCATCACCATCATCGGGCCCGAGTGCGTACTGTCCATTCCTCTCTTCCTTGTCTTTCCTTCATATGAATACGAATGCTGACGCACACGCGTACAGGAACTACGCATCACACTTCGAAAAGGCGAAACTCGCGATCGAAGAGGGCGGCGGACGCGACGAGCTCGCCGAGCCGCTCGACGCAGACGAGCCGGGCACCGAGGCGAGCTCGCCGCGCGCGGGCAGTATACGCGTTGAGGATGAGAAGCGGTCGACGGAGGAGATGCCGGAGAAGGTTTAATGCCTTCTGCTGCGTTTCAATGAATTGTGAGTCGGGTCGCTGTAGGTGAAGGGTTGGGTGGATGTTGTAATGACCTGTGTGACGATTTGTGTTACGCCTTTTGTGATATTGTATCTGTACCTGTAGTTTCTCGTGCTTTTATTGTTAACGATTTCTTTCTTTTCTTGAGTGTGCTTTCGTGTGGGCGAGATCCCGAGCTGAGGTGTTGGGAGCACCAATTCATGTGGTTTGCATACTGTGGCTCGGACACTGGCTATCTGGTGAGTACACCTTCCTCATAGTCAGCCTCCCCAACTGACATACGTCCTTCTCCTCCAGTTCTTGAAGTGCGGCTGGCAAGTGGTTTGGCTTCAACACTTGCACAACCAAACAGCCTCCAACAACGCGCTCCACTACGCGTCGCGTGTCCATATCCGGCAACTCTCCGCTTTCGGCCTCGCGTCCCGCTTCGATGTGGCGCCGACGGGTGACATCGAAGACGAGGGAGGCTGGCTGGGCAGTATATAAGGAGGCTGGGGTTCGTCTTGGGGGCAGGAAGGTGGTTGCTTTCGACCCTCCACCACCACTCCCCTCCCGCCACTACTTCGTCCGCTGCTTCGTTCGCTGTTCTAGGCTCGCGCTGCCTCAGGCCTTAAGTCCACTCGAGCTCTTCACCAGGCTCTTGAGTCTGGCACCTCAAGCTCAAAGCCTCGCCGAACTGCAAGTGGTCGACACCTCAAGTATATGCGGTCAGAAGCCTCTTAACCTTTTCAGGCCTCCAACTCAAACTCATGGTCTCGCCAAGCTCGCCGCCTCAAGCCGCCAACCCTGGCTCGTCCGTCGTCGTCGTCGTCGTCATCTGTCCCTCTTTTCCCAACATGGTTCAGACCAAGGTCTGGTACTGCAAGACGTCGCTGATGGCTCGGAAGACAGCCGCTGTCCTCGCGTGGAGCGAGTCGGTTACGTTACTTCTTTGTGAGCACGTTTCTTTGTGAGCACGTTTCTTTGTGAGCACGTTTCTTTGTGAGACCTTGGCTGACGAGGACGCTGCCTTCGTTCTTTCTAGGTCGTCTCTCCTTTGCGGTTTTTACCGCGCATGTAACGAAGACACAGGTTCGCGGTGCAAGTTCGCGGTAGTGTCGGTCCAGGTCGTTCACGGTTATCATACCACGGATCGCCTCATCTGTGTCCAAAAGAATATCAAGCTCTAGGGTCAGCTATCCGAAACATGACCGGATCCAGTTGTCAGGCAGCGAAGAGTCTTGCACTTGCGGTCAGCCTCATACGACCTTCGTATTGCATACCGTCGTCGTCTCGGTTCATGTTCACCCCGCGATCAAAAGACAGCGACTGTCACTGCTCCCTATGCAAAGCAGAAACCTCCCCAACGAGGCAAAATGGCATTTTGTGCATTCAACCCTTTCTTCTTGGCGATCATCTTCATGGGCTGACGTAGGCTGCTTCTTTCCGGCGTTGACATCGAAGTCCATCGGCACCCAGAAGAGCTCATCCTAGTGTGGAAGAGTCCTGAAAGTAAAGTAAAGAGCCCTGCGCATGCATTGGCAGGCATTCCCAACCTGCCTTCAACGCTTCCCATTTAGGCTTCAAGATTACAATCTATACTTGACAAATCCCCCTACAAATGCTTTTGGTGGATACATCAACCTAAACCATCTAATTGATCTACTGAGAGTTGTTTATAACACAATTCATTCGCGTGGGGGAACACCACTATACTACAGGTGAGTGAGGTCTTCATTATGATGAATGAACTTACTTCTAGTGCCCAGTCGAATTCAACATGGACTCCTGCCTTGGAGACTAAGCCGTAGCACGGCCAAGGCGCTGGTCTCGTGGTCCATGGCTCTGCCGTCGTCAAGTCGCCCCCACTGGCGCCCTTCCGTACGGCTTCTACAATCGTTGGCCCCGTCGCAAATATCACCCGAGGATGTTACTCTGGTAGACATACCAAAACGGACACTCACCGCTGGACGTATATGGTGAAGCCCTGCCCATTGTCTCAATGAACGCCTCGAGTCAGCCTCCCAGACCACTCTCTTGGAATCGCCTACCTGCTACATCTCCTAGTCTGGCTGCACGGTGTCAAGGAAGCAGATAATCACAATTGTTCGACGCGACCCATGATGAAAAGGTCACACGGGGTAGCATTGCTTGGCGATCGATCTTCACAAGTCTTACCACTGCGTCACAACATTCTATATCTGGTAACCAGGCTGCATCCACTTCTGTCCTCCGAATCCCTGCACCACCTTGAGTGTGACTGCACGACTGCGCATGGGGTCTTTTTCATGATGACCATGATGTTATGGACCAAACAATTGCACAAATCGCCATACCAAACATCACTGTTGCCTGTCATTCTAAGTACTGTAACATAACTGCACATTCGAACCACATGCGAGCCTCAAGCTCATTAGCTAAGCTTCAAAGCATATGTGATGAAGTTACACTCGATGATGATATATATTGTTTGACAGACAGGAGATGGACTTACCGGGATGTGTTTGTACCGGAGCATGCCATGAGACTTGCATGTTGCATCACACACGTAGCAAAATGACGACTGGATCATCTCTCATGGTGCATACAACGACTACTACATAAACTTCGACGTAACTATTCTTGTGTGATTGTCTCAGCATCGGAAAGAACCTTGTTCCATGCTGCGAGCACTGTATTGGCACTCTTAAAATCAGCCTGTACATATGTATCAGAACATTGGGCATTGCAAAAAAAAAATTAGCAGCAAAACACGCACAAGTGCTGTCTTTAACTTATTCTTGGTAGCGGTGACCTTGTCGCGGCCGCCCTTGCCGTCCGGCAGCTTCGCCAGAACACTAACCGCCTTGGCCTTTATGTCTGCAATGTCTTTGTCGAGTGTGGATGCAACCCCACGCGACGCGTCTTTTACTTGGTCTAGGTAGCTTGCAACTGCCTTGTCGAGATCTGTCCTCTGTTGGCTTGGGCTGCCGAGGGATCTCTGGATGACAGTCTTTTTCTGCAAGAGCAAACCGCCACATTACTACAACTGAAGCATGGAGAGAAAGCGAAATATGTACCCTGTTATTCACACTCCCATCCAGGAAGTTCAAGTTGGCGATTTTGCTGATGTTGTCAGATGCACTTGCCAGAAGGTCGGCCTTCTTCAGCTTGGGGTCCGCTGCAGTGAGGGCCGCGATAAGCTCACACAGACCGGATTTACTCGCTACACGGTCCAACAGCTGGATCTCGACGGTGTGGTCTGTAGTGGTCGCCCGCCATCAGTCCAAGTTGTAGCATGCATGATAATAAATGAGCACGCACCGCATTGGACTTTGGGAGGCACATCGTTACCCTGTTTTTTTTCTGAGTCTGTAGGACAATACAATCAATAGGAATGTCACATACCTCAAACGTCACCTTGGTCACGGTAGACGGAGGAGTCAGCGTGAACGCTGCTTTGTTCGGCAAGCAGGAGTCGTTGTTGACAAGGGATCGGAAGTTGGCCCCACAAACTGCGTCTCGCTTCTCGTATGAATGGAGCATCGGATCCAGAGGTGCAGCGAAGGAAAAAGTAGCGGCGAGGAGGGCCGTGAGGACAATCGTGAAAGAAAGCATCGTGAAATAAGGGAATCTGATGAAATGATTAAAAGAGAAAGAGTTATGTGTATAGTCAAAGAGAGAGAAGCGAGTCGTCAAAGGGGAACGGTGGTGATACTGCCAGAGTATGCAGAACCATGAAGACCGCTGCCCTGCTTATAAGGATACGTCCCGGTCCAGCGCCTCGATGGAGGTTCCAAGTGCATATGTGGTGGAACGCCGATGAAATACAGGACTTGAGCCTGGACTGCCTATTTGGTTAACGATATTCAGATGTTGATTTCGGTTCATCGTTTGCGAGAGCGGCTCACCGCGAAAAGCACAGGTGTGCGTGATAGATCCATGATCGGGGAACATGTCTGATGTGGCTATTTCACTCAGACCTTAGCCCTGGGTCGACAGTCTCTATTAACAACGCCAAGACCTCGTACCTGATCAAAATCCTCGGTATACCATGATGAATGCCTGATGAAAGCTCGCTGTGGGCTCCTATCGCGAGTTGACGAACAGCGAGGCTGTTCAACATTTACTGCCAAATGCAGCGCTAGGTGTTCAATCGCATCGGTCAGTGGCGGTTTTGCGCGATGCGATTGATGTCAACGTAGGGCTTGGGACCAATGAAGGATGTCATGCAACAGATCGTAGAGTTCGAGTAATGGGTCGTGGATGAACCGAGCCGTTGAACGACAGGAGCCTTCATTGAAGTTTGAGATGGTGTTTGCCTGTGCCTTTTGTTCGACTCATGGTCGAGGGCAATGCCGACACAGACAGGCAACCAGAAGATGCGAATCAAGGTCTTGTTGAAGCGTCTCAGCACGAGCACGAGTCCGCCGATTGGTTTGTATTTATTGCTATGTTCGCACTTAATATGTTAGTTTCGCATTCGTTTTGGACACCGTATAGCCTTCTCATAGCGGGACATCTTGCCGATGAGTTTATGGCATCCTCGACGGACAAATCTAGCATATAAAGCTTCAGGGTGACTACCGAAGCAGGAGTGTGAAAGTGCTTTCGCCCACCGAATGAGGAAAAGCCTATGCTGTTATCGGTGGTTCATGGCGCGTACGGTCTCCGGTAGCATAGCGGATCAGGGAGGTTGACCAATACGCCGTGCCCATGTTTGTGCGCGCAAGACCTACGATGTGACCATCGAAGACGCGAAGAGAGGCTGGACGTAAACAATAGGGCTATGAGAGGTCACGGGCGTATGAGAAGCTGCGTAGACTCACGGTGACCGGGCGACGATGCGTAGCCTACTTGCGACAAGGAACGTGACGGCGTGAATGCAGTGCGATGTAAGACACATGCAAGCCTCAGTGGCGGCTGGCTGTAGGGCTGACGGGAAGGAGCTGCATGATCGGTTGGTAGCATCAGTAACTGGCTTGTGGATTCGCGTACTTGTCGGTGTACGGGGGGTAGTTTGTAAATGTTTCGCCACGTTAGCCACCCAGCGGTATGCACAAGGTCTGACTGAGCGCAGTCGTACCTGTAACACTAAAGCTCAGCAAAGAGGACGGGGCTGCTCGGTAAACGCACACGCATTGTTGTGGACAAGTAGAAGACTGAAAGAGGTGAGGCGAGGTCTTCGTGGCTGGAGGGATCACCGACTTCAGTGTCCTCTGATGCGCATACGGGAGAGTATGTGCCTGGATGGCCGATGGTAGTGGTAGATGAGAGACATGCTCATGAGGGGTGGAGACAGTACTTGTAGAAGAGCGGAAGAGTCCTAGGATGGGAGGTAGACCAAGAACGGTCAGCCACTTCGGATGAGGTTCGACATGCCGGGGTTTTGATCTGGACGGTAGCCAGCTTCGCCTCAGCATGCATAATAAGTGATAAGGTGTTCAGCGGGCCAGCCTGTCCGGTCACGATCAGTAGCATTGTGCCGTTTCGGCTGCCGTCAGCCTCTTCAGTTGCGGTTCTCCAAGTGCCGTCTTATGCCTTGTCGTCGGAGTCGGGCTGACTCGGAGACCGATGTGAATAGACTTGAGCAGCCCGATAGATATAGCACACCCAAGACGAATGCATATTTGAGACCTTAGTGAGTGATAGTCTTCACAAAATGTAAGTCGCTCTATGAGTCGCAGGTTGCCTCGAGACGAACACACCTTAGTCTTCCATGCAACAACCAGTGATCACGAGCACTCTCCAAAAGGTCCTCTTCTGTCCACACTCCACAGATCTTTCACGAATTCAAGAACGCAGTCACTTTTTTTGGTCATAATGGGATGAACGAAAGGCAGAACGGGGCCAGGAACGTGAGGTCCGTGCGGATCAATCCCCAGACGCGCATTACTCCTCCGTTGAATTCACCGCTCATATCGGTCTCACATCTTGCGAGCAGAAGCTCGAACTCTCATCTCGCTCGACGAACACCCCATCTACTGTATGCAAGCTGCAGATATGTGCTTCAGTACCTCTACGCTTATTTCAAGCTCAGGCGGTCAGCCTCGACCTCGGTAGAGTGGCTGACATGACTGTTTCCTTGATTGAAACCTACCCGTCTTCAGGTACTGACTGGTGACTCGTTGTTCTGATAGACGAGCCTCAAAGTATTCATATGTGTCGCCTGCATTGGCCACAGCGCGTCGCGCCGAGCTCGCATATCTCCTTTCTCCCCTCCATCGCGCAACACCGCGCGTTACATCCTGGCAGCTGGACGTCTATCGTATGCCGACGTTATGGAGTCTATACAGAGAGTTATTGAAAGTAGCTCGTACTCATGAGGTACGTCTATCTTCCACCTGCGGCCTCACGGAGGTCGTCAGCATGGAATATGCTTATGTGCCGCAAGATGGCGCGTTACATGGCATTTTAAAGAGAATCGGCACTTGACCAGCTCGAAAGAGCGAATTTGGAATTGCTTAAGGGGGCACTTCTTCCTCCTAGTCAGCTTCCACAGCTGGCACGCCTCCTTAATCCCAGGATGTGGCTGGCATGTCACATCTGTGTGTCAACCAAATAACCTACAGCAACGCAGCGACGCGTCGCGTCGCGTGCCCGTATCCGGATAGTTTCCACTTTCGGCCTCGCGTTGTGACTTCCTGCTTCGATGTGGCGCCGACGGGATGACATCGAAGGCAAGAGAGGCTGACTGGGCTGTATATAAGAAGGCCGCGTTCGTCTTTGGGGGGAAGCATTGGTTGGTTTCGCCCCTCCACAATCACCACCACGGCCACCTCCTCCTCCGCTGCGATCACGACCACCGTCACCACCGGTTGTGCGTTATTCGCAGATCTAGCTTTCGATGCCTTGAGCCCCTACTGCCTCAAGCTCCGCCATAGGCTGCCCATCACCCCCAGCCAGTCCCCTCGTTGAGTTCTTCCTCGTCTCATCCATCCCTTCAAGCCGTTGATGCCCCAACCCCCGCCGTCTCAAGCCTCTCGCTTATTTCAGGCTGTATACGACCTCAAGCTCATCGTTCCGCCAAGCTTGTTCGCTCCTCTCTTCCCCAGCGGGGACAAAACCTAGGTCTGCTCCCAGAGGACGTCGTCAGCAACTCGAAAGACCGCTGCTGTTCCCGCGCGGAGCAAGTCGGCCGCGTTGCTAGTAGGTGAGTAAGTTCGTTCGTTCGACGCTGTCAACCTTTGTCCTTTCTAGGTCACCCTGTGCGGACGAAGAAACCTATCGAGGTCGCGGCGGTGTCATTTCAGGTCATTGCAAGCTGTCAGTTCACCGGTCGCCTTCCCTCTTGCTCTCTGTCTCTGAGACAATATTAAGCTCGCTGCTGTGACATCTAGAGTCAGCTATCCGGAAACACGATCGGATCTAGAACCCTCAAGCGGCGAAGAGTCTTGCACTTGCGGTCAGCCTCATTCGATCCTCGGTCCGGACACGGTCGTCATCTTGGTTCATGACCTCCTCAAGATCAAAAGATGACAAACGCCAACACACGTACGTCACTTTCCCCTATATAAAACAGAAGCCTCTCCACAAAGGCAAATTCACGTTTTGGGCATTCAACCCCTTCTTGACGATCGCCGGTCCAACATAGGCTTCTTTGTGGCGCCGACGTCGAAGCCCATGGACACTCGGAAGAAATCAATACCCTTTGGAAAGGTTCTGAAAATAGGAAGTCCAGTCCATGGATCAGCAGAGATTCTCAACTTGTCTTCAATGCTCGGCCTTCAGCTGATAAACCATACTGCAATAAGTTGCCTATCCCCTAAAATCGCTTTCGGTGGACACTTCCACCTACAACCTTTCAATTGATCCACTGAAGATGGTGAACAACTCAATATACGTGCTCGAGTTTGGAGTACGCCACTTTACCATAGATGAGTGTTCAGTCGAACATCGAACACGAACTCCCGCCTTTCATGCGAAGTCGTAGGTCGACGAAGCCAGCCGTCTCGTGGTCAATAGCTCTACCGCCGTCAAGTCACGCCTAACGGTGCTCTTTCGTGCGGTTGCTCCAACCACATCTTACAAAAGCTGAAATCGATCCACCTTGTTTGGCAGACCGACGATTGGCCATGCCGAAATATGTGGCTCCGGGGGAAGCCTCAGTGGTGTTAAGACCGTCTCGTATTGTCTTTCCTTCGGGTCTTCGTATTCCTTGAGAGCGAGGTGCTATATCACACCAGCAGCAAAATGACGACTGTAGAATCTCCCATTATGCATGCGACTAATACTACATGAACTCAGAACTTAATATCTTATGAGTGGGGAGCATCGGCAAGGACCTTGTTCCACGCAGCCGACACACTGACCGTAGCCTTAAAATCGGCCTGCACATGCATGATTAAGAACAAGGGTATTGCAGAAATTTTGGTTGGACACTCACCAGTGCTTCCTTCAGGTCCCTCTTGACAACAGTGGCCTTGTCACGGCTCGTCTTGCCGTCTGGCAGGGTCGCAAGAACGCTAGCTGCTCTGGCCTTTATGGTTGCGATGTTCGCGTCGAGTTGGGTTGCGACCCCCCGCGAGGCTGTCGCCACTAGGGCCAGGTAGTTTCCTACTGCCTTATCCACGTCTGTCTGTTTCTGCGCCGAACCGCTGAGCGATTTCTGGACAACACTCTTCTTCTGCAAGAGCAAACCGCTACGTTAATACGAGTGTGATACGGGGTGGAAAGGAGGCACGTACCTTGTTGTTCACAGTCTTGTCTAGGAAGTTCAAGTTGGCGAGTGCGCTGATGGTAACGGATGCAGGCGCAAGAAGGTCTGCCTTCTTCGACTTGGGGTCCGCTGCTGTGAGAGCTGTGATCAGGGCACACAGCCCAGATTTCTTGGCTACGGTGTCCAGCAATTGGATTTCGACGGTGTGATCTTCAGTAGTGTGCCGCAATCAGTCCAAACTGCGGGTGATACACGGAACAAGAAATGAACACTTACCACATTGAGCGTCGGCAGGCACTTGGGTACCCTGGTTTTCTTTGAGTCAATTAGTCTATGCAATAATGGCGATGACACGTACTGTCACTGCAACCTTGGTTATGGTAGACGGAGGGGTCAGGGTGAACGCGGAGTGGTTGGGCAAGCAGGAGCTGGAGTCGACGAGTGATCGGAAGTCGGATCCGCAGACTGCGTCTCGCTTTCCGTACGAATGCAACGTCGAGTTCAGAGGCGCAGCGAAGGAAGAAGTGGCGGCGAGGAGGGCCGTGAGGACAACCGTGAAAGAAAGCATTGTGAAATAAGGGAAGCTGATGAAAAGATTAGAAGAAAAAGAGTTATGTGTATAGTCGAAGAGAGGAAAACGAGTCGTCAAAGGAGAACGGTGGTGATACTGCCAGAGTATGCAGAACCATGGACATCGCCGCCCCGCTTTTAAGGATTCCTGGTCCAGCGTCCCGCTGGCGTTTCGTGAGGTTACAAGTCCGTTTATGGTGGAACGCCGATGAAACACCAGGACTGGACTGCATCTTTCGTTCGATCTTCAGATTGTCGCGTTCTGTTCATCGTTCCCGAGGGCGGCTCACCGTGAAAAGCAAAGGTGTGCGTGACAGATTCATGATCTGCCAACATGTCAGCTGTGGCTGTTTCATTCGGACCTTGGTCCTGTGTCGGAATTCTCTGTTGATAATGCCAAGCCTACGTACCTGGTCAAAAATCCCCGAAGTACCCTGATGAACGCCTCTATGATGGCGAAAGTTTGCCGCGAGCTCTTCCGGTATCGTGTGAGTCGACGAACAGCAAAGGCCGTTCAACGTTGACCGCCCAACGCAGCGCCAGGTGTTTGATCCGATCGGCCAATGGCGGTATTACGCAATGCGATTTTGTACCAACGTCGAGCTTTGGACCGACACGAAGTAAGCCGATGAACAAGCTCTGAAATGCCAAGTGACAATCATAGGGATGATAAAGTATTAAGCCGCGGAGAATTGAGGCCATGAGCGCCGGGAGGTTTCGTTCGGGTTTGAGGTGGCGTTTCGTCTGTGCCTTTTATTTGTATTTGTATTCATGCTCGCGTCCTGGTTTCATGTTCAGTCATTTCGGATTGCAGTATCGCGTGCGTTTTGGAAACTGCTGCATATGGCCTTATCATAGCAGAGCGTACCGGACGGTGGTGGCGATTTATATTGGCATGCCTCCGTGCGTTCAGGTCTTCTCGCCGAGGAGTTGGCCGCGCCATCGGCGGTCAAATTCAGCACATATAGTTTCAGTACGACTACTACCGGCGGAGGAATTGATAGTACTTCAATCCCCTTGATGGGAAAAAGCCCGTGTCACAGCCGGTGACTCATGGTGTGGGAGGTTGCTGAGAACCGGGACTGACGCCACAAAGGCGAGCTCAGCCATAAATGGAAATGGCTCCACGGCCCCAAAACATCCAATAACCATCTGAGAAGCGATACCAAGTCCATAGCAGTGAGTATGGCACAATGGAGGTTCGAATTGCGGCCCAAGTACCTGAAACAGTGATGTAGCGTTTACGGTCACCGGTCGCACAGCGGATCAGAAAGGTTGACAATGAACGCGCATAGCCATTGGTGGGTTTGAGAGGATGACAGAGACTAGCCTCGTTAAGGACACATTGGGTTGCTGAGGCCGACCATGATGGACGAGACTCTCCGTTCATTAAGTGTGTTTGCCGCCTATTGTGCGACTTGAGGTGGCTGACAGTGACAGGAAGGATAGTGTTGTTGACAGATGGCGGAGAACAGAACATAGGATGCCTTAGAATATGCCAGTACTTGATATTGGCGTACATTAATCACTGTGTGTCATCCGTGAACTCGACGCGCGGGGAGCTACTCACAGGTATGGACCTAAACGTCCATCATACCGTGCGGTAGACGTGATAAAGTATGCTCGCGACGATTGTGTGTGCGAGACCTACGCCGTGACCATCGTAGTTGCGGAAGGAGAATGATAAGGCTATGAGTAGCTAACATCGTATGAGAAACTGCGTAGGCGTACAGCGACTGAGTAGCGATGGCTGCTCTTGCAGTCCTCAATGGTAACTTTTGGGGAAGCTGTTGAGAAGGAGCTCGATGATAGGTTGGAGGGGTGGTGGAAAGGTCACCGACTTGGATGCCCTCTGACGCGCAGAGGGAAGTGAGAGGGGGGAGTATGTGACCGGGCGGTGGTAATGGTAGATGAAAGACAAGCTGACGAGGTGTGGGCATTGAACTTAGAGGAGAGCGAAAGCCTCCTAGGATGGGAGGTAGGCCAAAAACTGCCAGCCACATGGGATGGCGAGCGACATGCCGGATTGCAATCTGGACGGTAGCAAGTTCCCTCCACGACAAGTGACGGGGGGCCGGTCAGCCCCTTCAGTTGCAGTCAGACTCTTCAGCTGCGTTCAGCGTTTTCAGCTACGGTCAGCCTTTTCAGTTGCGGTCAGCCTCTTCAGTCGCAAGTCTCCAGTGCCGTCCTAGGTCTTGATATCGACATTGGGCTGACTCAGAGACTAATAATAAACGAATCCTGAACAACCTAATGACAATAGCGCGCTTGAATACGAGAAAGGACAAAATGGGCCAACATCCGAGAATGTTGTGCTTAAGATGTCGCTCTAGCAGCCCATCTGGCAACAGTATGCGCTACAGCGGGCCTACTGACGACTTTCTTATGCCACCTGAACGCAAAATTAGCAACGTGCCAGAGACACCTAGGGAGAGGACCCACTCGGCAAGAGCAGGAAAGTCTTTCTCGAAGTTGAATTCGTTGTCCTCTTTGAAGAGACTTAGCGCAATGAGATTCCACCTATTTGACGAGTGAGCTGGACGACAGCACACGGAGGGTCAATGAGCTTACATTATGAAAGAGATATCGGCGATAGTACACTTGTTTCCGACTAGCCATTCTTGCTTGGACAAAACGCCATCCAGAACACCAAAGACACGGAGAATCTCCTTCTCGTACCGCCCGATAACCTCGGGAAGGCGTGGAGGGGGAGCTATATATCTAAACCATGTCACTTGGCCGAAGTAAGGGCTAGAGCTGCGTGAGCTTGCCAACATAACTGACACATGCAAGTAGAGCTTACCCCTGACCGGAGGCCTGATAAAACAACCACTGTTGCTCAACCATTTTGTCACCGAAGTCTTCAACCGAGATCTTGCGCTCGGTGTCGTATTTCTCAACAAGATAAAAAAGGATGGCACAGGATTCCCTATGAACGGGGATTATGGTGCTTAGCAGGAACCGAAAGTCTGCGTCATAGCACATACCACAGAACGAAATCGTTGTTTGCGTGGTCAATAATGGTCGGAACACGACCGTTTGGGTTGTGCTTGGTGTGCACAGAATCCTTATGCTCGCCCTTGTTGAAGTCAAGGAATATTTCCTCGAACGTTAAGCCGAGCTCCTCTAGAACCATAGCGACTTTCCTGTGTTACTAAACATCAGCTACAGTGATAACAAACGTTACGCCTGTCTTTACCATCCATTGGGGCCGCGATCATGGGTATAGAGAGTGAACTGCTTGCCGTGCGACATGTTCTGTTCAGTGTAAAGGGTTTCAGCGGACTTCGAGGGCCGGCGGATTAGCGTCTGGAGAAAAGCACGACGAGCTTTTATAGCTTTCAATATCTCGATATTGAGGCCTCGTTTGTTTACCCAGACCTAGCATGTTGACAACCTGTGAAAGCAGCGATCAACTAACATATCTCCTTCCGCAGCACAGGCGAACTTAAATCCACTGACATGTATTCCGCGCATCGGGAATGGCGCACCTGGTGTAACGTTGGTAAGCCCTCTGGTGCACTGGCCATGCATCCATCATCATCCCAATGGCCGGCGCAAGATGACCGTTGCGCATCCGCTTATTAAACGGCCAAACGTCGATACCCGTCTACAGTAATCTCCGTGTATCGTTCATTCTCTAAGTGCCAGATAGCGCTTGTATGCTTGGCATTGTGACGAAACATCTTCCGTACAGTAGGTCTTACGAGACACAGGGATGACGGGTGTCGTACCTAGGCATGGTACATTAGGGGCTGACCAAATCGTCGTCGTTCAACGGGTCTGTAAGCCGCCAAACGACTCTGCGGAGAATCAGTCAAAACAGGTCTAGTAACACTACCAGCGACAAAATGCATGTGAGTCGCAGGCTCACGTCGAAATGCATGTGACACACCTCAACGAGCACGAGCACTCTTCTATCCAATATCCACAGAGTTCAAGAGTTCTGAGAGCAAGGAACTTTCTGATTCATGAGATGAGGTAAAAACGCAGAAGGGAACGTTACCGGAAACTTGAGGATACAAGTCCGAGCGGATCATTTTCAAGGCGCGCATTACTCCTGCCGACAATCCATTGAGTTCACCGCTCACATCCTGCGAGCAGAAGCTCGAACTCTCATCTCGCTCGAAAGATATTGGATCTGACGAATGTGAGCTGCAGGTATGTGTCTCAATGCTTCTACTCTCGATACAAATCCAGGCTGTCAGCCTCGACCATGGCAGAGTGGCTGACACGACGTATCCTACCTGTCTTCAGGCCTGAGCTGACTGGTGACTTCTTCTCCTGACAGATGCAACTAAAAGCAGTCAGCACCTATGTGTCGCCTGCATCATCCAAAGCGCGCCGCGCTGAGCTCGCCTCCCTCCTTTCGCCCCTCCGTCGCGTGACACCCCGCGTTCCGTTCTGGCAATTGGCCGCCCATCGTGTGCCGACGCTATGGAGCCTGTACAGAGGGATGTTGAAAGCAGCCCCTACCCCTGAGGTACGTCTTTGATTCATGCGGCCTCTGAGAGGTCGATGCCTTCGAGCATGCTTTAGCTTACTAGCTATTGTTGCGGGTTCGTGTCGCAAGATTAGATGGCGCGTCACATGGCATTTTAAGCAGAATCAACATTTGACGAGCCCGAAGGAAACGAAAATCGAATTGCTCAAGGGAGAACGTGTACGTATGCTCAGCTCGTGTATGCGACGGCGCGTCTGACGGATTTTGTAGCTCTTGGATGTATGCCAATTGGCCCGACGGGGAGATGACCGGTCGAAAGCTATCCTGGAACGCTACAGCCGTATGATAGCAGCGCATATAGAAAATATAAAGTGGGAAAATAGCATACTGGAAGCCAAGGCATGTTCCCATTACTATTTTATATCTCCCTTCTACGTCGCTCATATCTAAACGCAGCGCGAAATGGACCGTCTCCGCAACCGTCCTATAATCACAGGCTATTTCCGTCCTACACCATACAACAATGCTCTCCCCCGCCTCAAGCCGCAACCCGCACACATTACCATGATGATAGCAAAGCGCAGACGCCATCGAGAGATGCGCAACGTGGAGTACGCTGACGTGAAGGAGTTGAAGAATATCATCGAAAGTGAAGTGTTGTTTGAGAGAATCCTCGCGTCGAAAGTCGCGCCAGGGAATTTCGAATATCCAACCATGAAAGAGAAACCATTCACACCCACATGGTGGGGTCATTCACGGGGATGGGGTGAGTCCATGTTTCTACTGACCTGGCTTTGGTCACTCGCAACAAAGGGCTCACCAGAAACAGAGGATATCATTGAGGAGCATAGGGCGTGGTTAAAAACTACGTTCGCAGCAGACAATGCTCGGCTGCATAGCCCTTTCCCTCCTGAGCTTCTCGCGCGCATCGCTGATGCTCTGCGAAGACGCGCCGCGAACAAACTTCGGGAGAGGCATCGGGAAGAACGTGGCGAAGTTCTCAAGCGCACCATTATTCGTGCACGCAAGGGCATGCCAGCGCATGTGCTCAGTCGGGCTTCCCCCGAGCGAATCAAGTTGGATAAGATTGCCAGGAGTAACGTTAGCGAGGTTGGGTACGTCGGACATGTGAAGAAGGTGCTTGGATGGAAGTTGAAGAGAGACAACCCTTGGGTGGAGGACGGACCGGAAGAAATGCGAGAGAAACTGCAGGCGATGGAGCGTGAGGTCAATGAAGAGAATAGAAAGAGACGAGCAGAATGGGCACGGCTGGCGCGCAGTGAGAAGGCAGAATCGAAGGCAGAATCTGTCCGGAACGACGAGAGTTCATAAGATGGCTATTCAATCGATAACTCGCAATATGGGGACTTCGTCACCATCACACGCACACAGGAGGATTAGAGAATAATGGTACATTTGGTTAATCGCGGTTTGTGGCATGCCCTTCGCTGCTCATACAGTATTGTTTGCGTGTAGTGAGTTCTCCTCAATCGTCTCCCGCAACAACTGTTCCTTCTTTGATCGCCCTATGCCGGGCTCACCCAGTACCCCATCTTCCACAGGTGCACTGTCATCTACTTCCCACGTGCCCTCCTTGGCCCCAGGATTTTTACGATCCGTGGACGGCTCGATGGGCTGGTTCTAAATCCGACGTTCATATTGTCAGCATCATACTCAGAGACACCATGGCTGACCACTCACATTAGGGGGATTCCGCATGTACTCGTCGTTGATGTCATGGTCAGTGACCTCTGGTCTGCCGACGGTCTGGAACGGCTTCTTGAACTTTCCAGTGTCGTCCGTGTAGGTAGCCTCGCTTTGTGTGCTGAGGTCGTTGCGACGAAGTTGGCTCATGATAGTGTGTAAGGTAAAGGGTCGGTTGTTCTGGATATGTTCAGAGTGAGATGGCCTTTACCGCTGACTTTGTGGCTGGTTTATATAGCGGTCGTGGAGGGGTGGCTTGCGTCATTGGTGATGTTCTCCACCGGGAGCCAGTGGGCACTGGAGTACGCTTCGAAGATGCCTACTGCATATGGAAGGTCGCGCTCCTTCTTTGGAGCATGTTGGACGCAGCGCAGCATCCCCATCGGACCGGACAGCGAATTCAGCGCACTCATCCCGTCGAAACGTGTTGAGTGGATCGTCCGTAGCCTACTGTTATTCGCTGACTTTTGAAGCAGCCTGGAAATACTCCATGGGCTACAAGACGACTACGACGCACCCAGGTGGAGGCTAACTCGCATCGCCTACTATAGCGATTATCCGCACGACGTCCATACACAAGACATACGGTATTCAATCGCCAAAATGATGTCACGCGGTGGCTAACCGTGGCGGTACCACTCAACCCCTATGTCGCGTCGCGTCGCCACTTGTGGTCATGCATTCTCAGGTTTGAACTGTGACATACAAAGCCTCCTTCTACCTGACGACCCCCTCACTCGTCTCTTGACTCTGTGCCTCCACTACTACCATTAGTCTCTCACCTTCGCCCTCTCTGGAACCTTCGCGAATGAGGAACTTCAATGCTTATTCTCAGGTCTCGGCCTCCCGCTAACTGAGGATCACTTCCCTTCTACGATGCCGGTCGAGTCGACGGCACTCCCTGCAAGGAGAACACCCCCATCTGACCGTTGACCTGCCTTCGTGAGCCTGGCCACACTGGGCCCTCTAGTACAACCTTCAAGACATCGCAGCCTCGACCTGAATATGGGAGTGTCGATATGGGTGAAGCTCAGGTACGCAGTCTAATGCATATCCATTGTATGCTTATCCTTCGACGTCAGCCACTCCGTCCAAAAGCGCCAAACAGAACGGCTTATGAATAAACCAGTGGATCTGGCCCATAAGTTTTGCCTTGTATTCGTAGCGTTGGTCGCACTACTAAGAAATGTGACCTACGTCAGGATGACCGGTAGGCGACTCAAGAAATATCACATGGTATGCAGTACTCGATTGGCTACACCGACAATAAACACCCACACATCCGCCCACGGTGCACCGTCCGCCTTGTATATTTTCATCTTCCACGACCTGCCACACGTCTTCGTAAACGAGCCCGCACAACGCATATCGCACTCCGATACATCTCCCGCGGGCGGCAGCACTTTTGCTCGTTCGACGTACAAGCTCGCCCGGCCGTCTGCAGCTGCGAGGCGGCTCAACCACACCGGCGCAAGCAATGGAGGCAAAGGGCCGGACAGGACGACACACTTTGGGTTCCAGACGGTACCGGAGGAGCAGGAGGAGTCGCTCGTGAAGGGCGTGTTCAACTTGGCTGCGTCGAGCTACGATGTCATGAACGACGCCATGTCGCTCGGCGTGCACCAGGTGTGGAAGGACGAGTACGTGTCGTCACTGAAGCCTGGCGCGAAGGGCCCGCTTCGGTGTATAGACGTGGCAGGCGGCAAGGGGGATATCGCGCTGCGCATATTGGACCATGCGAGGCAGAAGTACGCGGATCGGGAGACGACGGTGGACATTGTCGACATTAGTGGCGGAGTGCTGAGGGAAGGGTTCAAGAGGGCGATTTACCCCGGTAGTGCGTTGTCCCATCGCATGCGATTGAGTTCTGCTCACGGCGTGTCAGCTCCCCAGGTTGCGTTTATCGGATCGAATTCACATGCGCTGCTGGTAGGATATTTCCCGGATAACACGTATGACCTGTACACTATTGCATTTGGTATCCGGAATTGTACATCGGTGCCCGACGTGCTTAAGGAGGCATACAGAGTATTGAAGCCCGGAGGTGCCTTCGCTTGTTTGGAATTCAGTAAAGTGAACAACCCATTGTTCAACATGTGAGTTCCTTCCCCTCGAAGTTGGTCCGATGAATATACTGATCCCATGTAGCCATATGATCAGTACTCGTTCTCCGTGATATCAGTGCTGGGGAGTATCTAGTCTGGATAAGGCGTGCAGAGACTCTGTCAACCGCAACAACGCGACAGGAAACTCGACGACTAAGTCGCCTGAATTGCTCGCGAAACATGCGGATGTTTTTCTCCGAAAGAGCAATAAGCTTGCGGAGGAAGAGGACCTCGAGGGTGCTTTGAACAAAGTGGTAAGTAGATCGAAAGCGTGGCTTGTTAGATAGCTTCTCTGACCTGCTTGCACATGATTCTGTTTAAGGACATCGAAGGCGTGCTGGATCTGGGACCGTAGTACTGCTTTCGACAAGCTGACGTTGCATTCCATTACATGTCCCCTCGTCATAATAGCCAATGCTACAGCTGTTCGATGGCACAAGCAACGGCCAATAAGCGCTGCTCTGTTACCTGGTGCTGTGGCCAGCCTGGGAAGGTCACATGATTTACGGCCGTGGCCACACTGGACGAAGGTTAAAAAGATGTCAGCGGCCGTTCTCTTTTCTCTCTCTCATATTCTGCCCCAAACTTACCGTCCAGAAATATCCACACGCCAAAGCTACCATGATCCGCCTCCCGACCGAGCTGCTCGCGATGATCATAACGCTGCTGGTCGATCCAACTACCAAGCAAACAAAAGGCGCTCTGCTGGCTGTCTCGCAAGTCTCCAAGCGCCTGCGGGCTATCGCCCTCCCCCACCTCTTCCGCGCAACGCGCGTAGTGTGCAATGTGTTCCAGAACACCATCCAAGACTACCACACCTTCCTACTCGACCACCCCCGCATCGCGGAGCACGTCCAGGAGCTGACACTCGTCGGCAACTGGGACAGGGAGGGCACCCACACGATCCTCACCATCGCACGGCTCAAAGCTATCCTCGACAGCCTCCCGCGTCTGAATACGTTGTCTATAAAGTACACGCAATTCATACTCCCACTTCCTGCCACGCCCGCACCAGCAGACGTCTTCACACCGCCCTCGCGCGGGCTGCGCGCATTGCACTTTTCCCATGTGGAGCTCTCGCCCTACGTCTTCCTACAGATCCTCGCGCTCTTCAGGCGCGTGCACCGCATCGTGCTCGTGCAGATCTCCCCGCCGACGAAGAGGATCGGGTATGCACCGACGCGCGAGGACAAGTACGTGTACCCGCCTCTGCCTGCGGTTAAGCACGTGCGCACGGACTATGTGTGGCCGTTCGCGTCGTTCGCGATGCCGTTCGTGGAGCCCGTTACGACGGTGTTTGCGTTTGCCCTCAGCGCGCCATACGACGTGGGCAGTGTTGCGCAGTTTTTGAGGAAGAGGGGCGGGAGTGTTGAGACGCTCGAGCTTGGTTTTTTTGATTACGATCTGTGGGATGAGAATCGTAAGTATCCGTTGCACGACACCTGTCCGCCGCACGTCCGCTCACGCACATTTCCTTCTTACACAGATCATATGCCCAGCCACTTTGAGGGGCTGAGACACGCCTTCGCATCATGCACCGCCCTCACACGCATACACCTGCGCCTGTACATGCCGAGCCCCTCCCGCTCATGCCACCGCAACATGTTCGCAAAGGCGGTGAACGCACTTGTGGGCCTCCCGCCTAGCGCGCTGAAGCATCTCGTGATCGAGCTCACCGGTGGGAGGCACAAATGGGCGTGTGTTGGAAAGACAAGGTGGGCGAAGCTCGGTGCGGTGTGTGCGCGGTTCGAGAACGTCGAGGGCGTCGGGTTGATGGACGAGGAGACGGGCGGACCGGCGGAGCTGTCGAAGGGTCTGAGGACGAAGCTGGAGGAGCTTGGATTAAAGGTGGTGCCTGTCTGGCGGGAGTCTGAATGATAGCAGGATGCCGGCGGAGACTCGACGTGGCTTATCTCGTCGTATGTTGAATGCGTGCGTATGTAGTGGATTGAGGGGCTGCTACGAATGAGGAACGTATTGTGAAATTATCGTGTGTAGTATGCGTACCTATTCTTTGGAACATCCGACCCCTGCTGCGACTCTGTTGGAGAAGGCTTCGAGTGACTGTAGAGGCGCGCTTCAAGAGCGCGACGTGATTTGTTTGATATCCCATATTCTGTGTCCGCATCTGAAAGAAGAATCACCGGCGGATGAACGTACAGTCACTAAAATATATATATTAGTCGTGAACATACGGAAATCGGACGAAGCAGGTGATCCCGAAACGGCAGAGCGGTGTGACGTTTTGCAATTTCAGGGCGGGCAAAAACATATTGTGCGCTTGGCGGTTTCGCACAGATCGACTCCATCCATCCAACACGTGTATTCCGTCTTTCGCCCTGTTATATCCTGACTTCCTCTTGATTTTTACATGAATCGTTATATGTGCAGCGACGACTCAACAGACGCGTGCAAAAGTTCATATCTTTTGAAGCAGTCTGGAAATACTCCATGGGCTACAAGACGACCACGACGCACCCAGGTGGAGGCTAACTCGCATCTCCCACCGTAGCGATTATCTGCACGACGTCCATACACAAAACATACGGAATCCAATCGCCAAAATGTCACGCAGTGGCTGACGTGGCGGTATCAACCAACCCCCTATGTCGCGTCGCGTCGCCACTTTCGGTCATCCATTCTCGTACACTGGCTTCGATGAGGGCGGCACCCGTGGGCTGACAGCATCGGTGGCTGGTCTTTGTGCATATTTGTTCAGTTCGAATCCTGACATACAAAGTCTCCTTCCACCGGACAACTCGCTCACTCGTCCCTTGACTCTGTGCCTCCACTACAGCTATCAGCCTCTCCCCTTCGCCCTCTCCGGGACCTTCGCGAATGGGGAACTTGAATGCTTATGCTCAGGCCTCAACCTCTCTGTGACTAGGCACCACTACTCTTTTACGATATCGAGAAGACGGCCCTTCCTGCAAGGAGAACACTCATCTGACCGCTGACCTGCCTGCATGAGTCTGTCCGCACCGGGCCCTCTAGTACAGCTGTCAAGACATCGCGGTGTCCACTCGAATACGAGAGCGTTGATCTGGATGAAGCTCAGGTACCCACGGTGATTTGTATCCGCCGTATGCTTCTCCTTCGACGTCAGCCACTCCGTTCGATAGCTCACGTTGTTGCGTGCGTCAAACAGAATGGCTTACGAATAAGCCAGACGATCAAGCCCATACGTTTTGCAGTCCTGGTGGCCATCCGACGTAACGGTCCCCCCCACATTGCATCCGTCAGCCTTGGGCACACCACGCAAAAATATGCGTTGATATCTTACTGAAACTCTGCTTTTATATAGGCATACCTTGCCATTGCAGCCCAACCACGCCTGGGCACACACGTCCCGGCAAAATCGCAGCAAGAAGCATCAGCAAGCGCCAAGTTATCCCCGTGCGGGAATAGAAGACGCTGCAATAAGGAAGTCGACTCTATATAGAAGATGTACGGTGTGAAGACAATCGCTATGGCCAAATAACTGCTATTATTGTGAATCAAGGCGATATCGACTCTCCCCTCCGAGTGCAACTGTTTCGTTCACTCCTTGAGAGTCTGGCGATCTCGAGCATTACAACCTCGGGCGGTCAAGAGCCTCCTGACTAGTATCGCGTCGGACTCGTTTTTGTCCACGCCTAATCAACAAGTGGTCCTCGAGGAATGATGATTACGCGAATCTATCCAATCGAAGAAGGGGTGGTCACACGAAGCTAACCTAGGCCTTCATTCGCCCGCCACATTCATTCCAGCAGATGATCTGATTTTACAAAGACTTCCTCAGCCACCTCGTGGAAACCACTATATATACGGATGCTCATCGCACCTCAGCAGACAAAGCAGGTTCACCCCATTCGAAACCCCCCAAAGTGCGTACGCAATAACCTGTGTCAGACCCTAACCATTGTATTGATGACATCCTGTGTCCAAGATGGGAATCTTCGCCGACATTGCGTACATGGTAGGGCAGGTCGTCTCAAATGCTGTCGCCAGAATCAGGGCCAACCCGGGCAGGAGTGCCCTCGTTGTAGCGGGAGGCGTGGTGTTAGCCGCGCCTATGCTATTAGCGGGCCCACTGCTAGGGCTGGTCGGGTTCGGCGTCAGCGGTCCCATTGCAGGTGCGTTATTTGTACCAGGTGTCTCTGTAGTGGTGACCCCTCGTTGGAACAGGCACGCTCGCTGCCTTCATACAATCATGCATCGGAAATGTGGCTGCGGGAAGCCTGTTTGCCATCCTGCAGAGTGCAGCTATGGGTGGGGCAGGTGCCGCCCTTGTCGGAACTCTGGTTCAGATGGGTGTGGTGACGACTGTGGGCGCACACTTCAGGAAGGAACTGCAGAACATTGCCAGGCGAGCTCCCGAGCTCAGGCAATATATGCAGAGGCGGGATGTGCGGAGAGTACTTGGCCGTATTCGGAGAGAAGAAAGGAGGCGTACCGACTGAAGGCTTCCTTATTCACCGAGCGTAGACTGTTTCAACAGAGCATTGAGTGCTGTAAGTTTCCTCAACAAAAAAACAAGACTGACGATGCCTGACTTTGTTTTCAGGTATTGCCGAACGCAGTGTCTATATGTTACATCTTGTATCTATCCGAATTCTCTATCTGTGTGTATGTTGGCTACCAATCTATGTGCTTCCCCTATCTGTCGGTACCACCGTCCTTCCGTGTCAGCCACCCCAAGTTACATAACGGACTCGGTAAACCGAAAATGTCGTCCGCGATGGTCAGCCTCAGCAAAGTCAACGTGCCTCTAGAGGGACTAGATTGTCTAGCCTCTTGCAAATCCGCTAATGGCTATGCGCGTTCACTGCCAGCCCCTCTGCATTTCCATTTGATCTTTTCATCACATTACATGCACTCCTATCGACAACTTTTGGTTCTTAAATCAGATAGTTTGGGCCATGCGGCTCCGACCCATTTCCATTTTTGGCTGATCTCGCCTTTGTGGCGCTGCTCCATCTCAGCAAGCTTACTCACCACCAACCACTTCCGACAGCATACCGTAAACTTCTCCTCGTTAAAGGAGGATAGGTCTTACAAGTTATTGTACTAGTAATTGAAGCCATATACGCCGAACCCCCATATTGCATCGTCTCGCGTTAGATAGCTGCTATTCTCTCGACACGTCCTACATGAGCACACACGCAGGCAGCAGAGCATGGGCGGGAACTGATTGAATGAATCCATACCAGATGCTGAATATAGAGAAGAAGTATAAGGGTATGAGACAGAATTATACAGGAGGAACACACAGCAGGCATTAGAAAACACATAGAGGGTGTGCAAATACTACTATACATGAGTGGACAGCTGGGAGCGATAGCAGGCGATTGTCCTGGGGCAGATATTGATGCGAGGAAGAGGAGGAACACGATGAAACGTTGAAATGGAGCGTTGAAAAAGAGACGTATGCGAGGTGTACCATCGAAAAAGGGAGTCATCTGGAAGGGGTCATGAAGATCGCTGACTGTGAACGGAATAAGAGACATACCAGCAAAGATAACAGCAATCACACACTTATGCAACCTCCGGTGTTGCCGCGTATGGTGCGAACCGATTCCTGCGTATATGCTTCTTTACCGAATATGACATCGCCCTGGCCAGGACAGTGTCCTCGCAAGCATCATCTCCATGAGAATGGTCTTGATCTTCCTCCTTATTGCATGCTGTGAAATGTCAGCTGCGTACGACGGCGGAGGCATCACACTTACTCCACACTTGTCCTAGAGGCACGTAAGCATGTCAATCCCAGCAAGGGTGAGGATAGGATAGGAATAATGGCATACCTGTGGGCTCTGTGGTCAGCCATTCAAGCTCGATCCATTCTGGAGGTTCGAATGCGTTGCGATCTTGAATACACAACACACGGCTTATGACACCGGGAGGAAGCTGTACGTGTGATTCGGAGACCTCAGCAAGCAGGAAAACGAGTTGATTGCGGTCTCCATCATAGTCGATTCCAATTGCACGCAACCCAGTGAAATGTATGACGGTCTTGAGAAATTCGTTCAAGGCAGCCTCAACGCATCTTCAACTCCAGGTACACGTATTGATTTAGCACTTCCTGAAACGGGATGCGGATGCACACAAGAGCCTATTAAGCTCAACACTACTAGAATGCAGTTTCGCGTCCGGTTTAGACCATCCGTCCACTGAGGAACCCGCGCGAAATATATGGGGAGAGTGTGTTCGATGAGAGACGACTCGTCGTGAAGAACGCCACAACGTCGAATAGGATCCGAGCCCTCAACGAGCACGTGATCGATTTGACACACTCCCAAAAATGCGCATCCATCTTCCTAGTCTCCCGGTAAGCATGCTGGCCAGACTCTCCTCCTGTCACTATTCCCGAGCGCGATGAAAATAAGAGCTACTGAAGCCAAGCACAAGGACGTCCCGGGTGGAAGTATAGGGTGTAATGCGATTTGGCTAAACAACTGCTATTATCGAATATCAAGGAGATGTTCGACTCTCCCCTCTGAATGCAACTGTTTCGTTTACTACTCGGGAGTCTGGTGATCTCGAACAATGCAACCTGGAATGGCCAATAGCTTTCTGACTAAGGCTAAGGCCGCGATCGTTCTCTTTTTGCCTTCTTACCACGCCTAATCAGCAAGTGGTCCTCGAGGACTGACGCTTACGTGAATCCATAGAACAAGGGATAGTCATACGAAGCAAACCTAGGCCTTCATTCGCTCGCCACATTCATTCCAGCAGATGATCTGATTTTACAAAGACTTCCTCAGCCACCTCGTGGGAACCACTATATATACGGATGCTCATCGCACCTCAGCAGACAAAGCAGGTTCACCCCACCCCATTCGAAACCCCCCAAAGTGTGTACGCAATCACCTGTGTCAAATCCCAATTATATTGACGACGCCCGTGTCCAGATGTCTTCGTTCCTCGCAGATATCGCAAACTTTGCCTATGTGGTAAAACAGGGCGGTGCAAATGCGATTGCAGCGGTCAAGGCCGACCCTGGAGGAGCTGCTCTCGTTGTGGCCCACGTAGTCAAGCAGGGCGGAAAAAAAACAGTGGCGACGATCAAGGCTAACCCTGGCAGAACTGTTCTCGTTGTGGCAGGGGGCGCAACTATCATTGCGCCCATGCTAATAGCGGGGCCACTGCTAGGGATGGTCGGGTTCGGCGCCAGCGGTCCCATTGCAGGTGCGTTATTTGTACCAAGTGTCTCTGTAGTGCTGAACCCTCGTTGGAACAGGCACGCTTGCTGCTTTCATACAATCTTGCATCGGCAATGTGGCTGCGGGAAGCCTGTTTGCCATCCTGCAGAGTGCAGCTATGGGTGGGGCGGGGACTGTGCTTGTTGGAGCTCTAGTCCAGATGGGTGTGGTGACGATTTTGGCTGCTCACTTCAGGCAGGAACTGCAGAACGTTGCGCGGTTCGCTCTCGAGCTCAGGCACTATATGCAGCGGCCGGACGTGCTGAGGGTACTCGACCGTATTCGGACAGAAGAAAGGAGGCGCATCGACTGAAGGCTACCTTGTTCACCGAGCGTAGACGGTCTCGGCAGAGCATTGAGTGCTGTAAGTTGTCTAAACAAACAAACAGGACTGACGATGTCTGACTTTGTTTTCAGATATCGCCGAACGCAGAGGCTATATGCTACATCTTGTATCTATTCGAATCCTATATCCGTATGTGTGGGGGCTGCCAGTCTCTCTGCTTCTCTTATCTGTCGGTACCACCGTCCTTGTGTGTCAGCCACTCCAAGTCACATAACGGACTTGGTAAACCGAGAACGATGGTCAGCCTCAGCAAAGTCAACGTGCCTCTACAGGACGAGATTGTCTAGCCTCGTGAAATTCGCCAATGGCTATGCGCGCGTTCACTATCAGCCTCTCTGATGCGCTGTGCAACCGCGGAGCATGGACGCCGCCTTTCCGGTATTTTCTTTTGGAAGTCTTGGGCCATGCAGCTCCGACCCATTTCCATTTTTAGCTGATCTCGCCTTTGTGGCGCCACTCCACTTCAGCAAGTTTACTCACCACCAACCACTTCCGACAGCACACTGTAACCTTCTCGTTAAAGAGGGAAAGTTGTCATAAACTCCACCGGCGGTCATTGAATCTATGTACGCCGAAGTCCCGTATTGAACGCCTCGCTTTAGATAGCTGCCATTTTCTCGACGCGTCCTACGTATGATACACCCGCCGCTAGATAATCCTACATAGATAGCCATGACAATCGCTGGACGGTATCGTGGTACATGAGCAAGGAGCCTGTAGTTCTCCCAGGCACGGCCGTTGGCGATGCTTCTGTCGGCCAGTAAGGCATACAATCGCCCTGGGTAATTCACCAGCGTGTTCTTCTGGACGTCATCGGCCTTCACGTTGTCCAAGTGTCTCCAATGAGTGAACTTGCAGCTTCAAGTGTGCATTTCTCAAGGAAATTCTCTGGTTCTATCACAAATCCGGGTTGAGGTCCAGGTCCAGATCAAATATCTGCTGTTGTGCCATGGGATGATCAGGCCTGTACGGATTCGCCCCTGGAACATGCGACGCAATCTCAACCGATCTCGGGGGCGGCACAGTAGGAGCTACACCAACCCCACAATGAGCACTCACAACTCTCCACACGAACATCCATCTATCCAAACACTCACCTTTCCCAACAGAATGCGTCTCCCCAAGGAGGGCAAGCGGCGCCTCGGCGTTCATGCGTCCACGACGCATCTTCTCCTCGTTAGGGAACGGAGGGAAGAATAAAGGCGGGGGCGGTTGGCCGGGGAGTGTCATGTCGGGCATGTTGGGCGGGGCGGATGTGAAAGCGGAGAGACTTTGTGCATATGCGAGGAGTTCTGGGTATGGGATCGATGCTGGCCACGGTCATAGCGAGTCAGCGTGTGGCGAATGCAGATAGTCATGAGAGGCGGTATAGGACTCACCAGCTTTGGCGTCTTCAATCGCCTTCAGCCGCTCCTCGCTCTCCACCAGGACGACCTCAAGCCTCTGCTTCCCCTCCTGCAGCTGCTCGATGCTGTCCCTCCAACTCTGCTCCAGCTTGAGCACCTCATCCTTCAGCCTCTCGATCTTGCGCTGCTTAATCTGGTGTTGTCGGGCGAGCTTCACCGCTTCGGCGAGTCGCGCATCCGCTTCGATGAACGCCTGGATAGGCGGCACAGGAGGAGGCTTGGCTTGTGTCGGCGAGAGAGAATGAAAGAGGGTTTGGGAGAGGGCTTGGAGCTCGAGGAGGGGCTGGATGAGGATTTCGGATATGGGAAGTGTTGAGGGGGATGCTGGATATGTGTTGTTGTGTTGCGAAGGAAGGCCGAATGGTTGAGAGATCGACTGAGTGGTTGGGAAAGAGAATGACTGGCTCTGGCTTGTGGAAGCGTGCATTGATTGGGTTTGAGTTGATGGTAACATTGCGACCCAGTTTATTTCACTTCAGTTTCGAGCGAGAGTCCATGTGCAGTGAATTAGCTTCTTCTCAAGTTGTTTCTTATGAGAGCAACATAAGGAGCTGAAGGCTGAAGTGCATAGCTCTCTTTAGCGTCCACGTTTAGATATCACGTGCAGCGTCATCAGACAACTTGGAGGCGTCCTCAAAAGAAGATTTCACGAGAACGCAATTCTCTATACAACCGTTAGCGGACCTCTTTACAAGGAGTAAGAAGCGTATCGTTAGTTGTTTGACAAGTATTATTGCAGGCCGTCAAACCGGAAGGACGGATGTCAGCCACTGCAACGGTGCACCAAATATGTCCAATCAACGCGTCGCCACTTTAGGAAACGCGGACTGTCGTTTGTCTCGCACCCGTCATCACGATCCTCCTCACGTCGGCGTTTCGTGCATAGCTTTCCAGGAATCTGTTTTACAGGAAACCGCGCAATTTTGTCTTGTCCGTCGGGACCGAGACTGCTCTGATACTCCCTTTTCAAGATTACCGACATAGGCACATCCCGCTCTACTAGCAATCGCTCACACGACGGCTTGTTTCAGACATACAGTAGTGCCCGCCGGGAGTACCATGTATTTGAGAACTTCTTGGAAGAAATTTAAGCACGCCGTGTGGGAATATACAATCTAGGAAGAACGTCCAAATCCTATCCTGTCATCCTCCGCTAGCGGCTTCGATCGAACGCACACATCACCAGCCTAAATGTCTGTCTCTCTGATGCAGCGGGACGCTCTAATCGGTCGGCCGCTGGTTTCTTGTGGGCGTGATTAGCTGCTGTTTTTCTAAGGAAGAAAGCTTGTTTTCAATTGGCGTGCATGCGCCAATCCCGGAAAAGCAAACATGACGCTGACAGTTTCCTTCAAATGTTCCAAGGTAATTTATCACCGTCATGATAGCCCAGCTGATACCATATATTAGCAGGATACAAAATGCGTTAGATAGGAACTTATAAAGAACGATCGTCCGCTCGAATGGATCGCTACAGTATCAGGCTGGGGCCTTCGCTTTTATGCTGATACACCAGTTTCATTCACAACCGCTCACACTGTGGGCTGTTTCAGATACGGTGGCCACCGCTAGGATCCCCTTGGGGGAAATTTCAGCACATTGCGCGGGAACCCGTATGCGTGTTGACACTAAGGTTGACAATCCCGGAAGAACGTCTGAGTGCCGTCAGCCTCAACCGGCGATCGAACGCACAGATAGCAAGGCCGGTTGTCAGCCTTCTGGGATGGTGGGGTGCTCTTATCGGGTGGCCGACGGATACTCGTCCACGAGGCTGACTGTGCTCATCGCGAAGTCTTTCCAGAGGGGAAATCTCATTCCCGAGGAGCTCGCAGTAATTCAGGGAAGTGCACACGACGACGGAAACCGCGTCCTTCAAATTATTGTCCAGCTCTCAGCGGAACGTTACATCCCCCTTTCATGCTGCGTATCGCATTCCGATTCACGAGGCACCGCTCACACGACGCGCTGTTTCAGATACAGTGTCTATTGGTCAAGGATTCCAAGCACATCGCGCGAAAACATATCCGTGTGTGCTGAAACTGAGGTTGACGATCCCATCCAAAAACTGTCAGCCTCAACCGGAGGCTGGCAAGCGGTCGCACACATCATCAGACAGGATGTCAGCCTCTCTGCTGCAGCGGGATAGTCTTACTGGGACGGCCGACGCTTGTTCGTGGGCTCCATGTTGGCTGACTGTTTCTACAGTACCCACAAAATCTTCCCGAGGAAGAAACCTCATTCCCAACAGGCTTGCGGCAATACAGGAACCTCACAGTGCAGCTGACATCATATGTTCGCAGGCCACATGCGTCAGATTCGAACTGACGCTATTGTCAGCTCCTAGTGGTTCACTACTTTCATGCTACGTATTTTATAAGGTGCCCCCGCCCCACCAGCAACCGCTCACACAACGCGTTGTCTCAGATCCAGCACAATGCTCACCGGACGTCCCGCGTACCTTCAAACTTCTCGCACATTGCGTGAAAGCACATACGCGCGTGCTGACACCGAGGTTGGCAGACCCGTCCAAACACTATCATCCTCAACCGGAGGCTTGCGATCGAACGCGCACTTCGCCAAACCGGACGTCAGCCTCTCTGTGTGGCGAGATTCTACGCGTATGCTGATACCGGGGCTGGTGGTCTCGGAAGAACCCCCACCTAGCCAGCCCCAAATGCGATCCGACGCACAGAATCTTAGACCGGATGTCAACCTCCCTGGGACTACAGTACGGGATGGCCGACAGTTTCTCGTGTGCTCGACTTGTCATCTCCAAGACCGCACTCGCGCCAACCCAGAAAAGCACACATGCATGCATCCGTCTTCCAAACCGTCACCTTCTTGGCCGGTCCTCTCACGCGTGTCCGCAGGATGTGGCATGGCATGCGTGTTGTAAATAACGGTATTGCATATTTTGTCGTGTAATTTCGATCTCTACGGAACGGAAAGGAATCATGAATGCAAATAAACACTGCTGCTTCTGGGTGGAATGATTTGTGTATCGCATGGAACCTCTCAAACCCATCTGGTCCATCAACGATGTACAGACAGCATGAGAACTGTCTGCTGCTGCGACGAAGACTTCAGGCATCCCAGTCCCCATCTCTGAACTTGCTTCCCAAGCTCGGGCTTCTCGCTCCCACGCGTATCGCACATCGAGCTTCCCAGAAAGAAAGACATCTATCTATCTATCAACCAAAACACGACGTCAGTCAAAAGCAAAAAGACCCCGCAGATGATTGATTCTTTGTAAGATTGATCCTAGATTCCAGATTGCATGATTCAAGTCTACAACACGACATAACACGACGCGACAGTACTCGTACACAGAACATAAACATCCTAAGGTATAAGCTATTATACGCGGTACATAACACAAAACGAAAAGCACAACAGAGCGATGTATTGTATCATATATTATAATAACGACCCAACGAGCGAAGGAGAGAACGAAGGACGAAGGACGGATGGGAGAGCGGGTGACTTGCGTTACGAAGTCATTAAGTTTGAATGGGAGACGGGAGAGCCAGAAAGCGGACGGGCGGTGATGGGGCACTATTGTGCGTCGACGGAGGGCGATTGCGGAAGAGCAGAGCGTGTGCGATATGAGGCGGGGCGGCGCGAACGAGGAGAGCGCGCATAACAGGGCAGAGCATCGAGAGGCAGGGTGTGACGGTACCGAAAGAGAGAGAGAGAGAAGGCGCGCAGGATGAGAGATGCGAGGCGGGATAGACTACGAGTCGTCGTCGTCCTCCCGCCGCTCGTCCCGCTTCTCATACTTCTCAGGCAACACCCACACAACACCTCTACTCCTCTCCTGTCTCTGTCTCTGTCTCTGTCTCCCCCCTTCCGTCTCTCCTCCTCCTTCTCCCTCTCCCTCCCCATCTCCCTCTGCATCCCCATCAACATCCAACCGCCGTTTCTTCACATCCCCCGGCCCATCTGCATCCTCATCCTCGCTCTCTTCCGCCTCGCGTTCCCTACCCGCCCGGCCCTCGCGTCCAATCGCGCCAAACCCGATCGTCCGATCCACGACCACCGCGTTCGTACTGGTCGAGAAATCGCGAAGGTTGACGGTAGTGACGTCCCGTGCCGTATCGCTCTCCACCGTCCCCGTCGTCCCCACCCCCACTCCCAATCCCATGCTCATACCCGTCGTCCACATCCCTGTGCTCCCCTCGGTGCTACTCATGCCAGTCTTGCGCGACGCAACCCTCCACCCAAACGTGCTCGTCCCCGTCTGCCCCGCGTCGGACGACGACGACGCCGAGGGCGCGTCGTCCGCAAAATGGTGTTTGCGCAGGACGAAGGTGACGACGACGGGGAGGTTGGAGACTATCAGGGAGAATGTGTCTTCTACGAGCGCGGCGACGACGACTTTTGTGCCGCCGTCTGTGAGGATTAGCGCGGCGTGCACTAGGGAGACGATACTATTGCATACGACGAGTTAGTGAGGAGTTAGGGAGGAAGGAAGAGAAGGAGGAAGGGAGGGGGAGGGGAACGTACGTGGTGACGATGCTCGTGGAGAAGATGATCATCAGTCGTCTGCGCGTCCCGTCCTGCGCGGACATGCCGCGTATGAGGCGGAGCGGCGCGGCGATGAGCAGCAGGTCTGCGAGGATATCCGCTGTTTCAGTTTCACACTTCAGTCAGCTACCATTCGTTCGTTCGTTCGTTCGGTGTGAAAGAGGAAGGGGGGGTGGGGTACGCACTGACGAGCTGGCAGATGGCGACCTGCTTGTCGAGCGGACATTGTGGGGACAGCGCTTTCTTCCATGTTGCGAGAGGCTCGCAGACCTGCGGAGGAGGAGTGGTCAGTCACGAAGACGAGGGGGAGGGGGAGTGGGAGGGGGGAAGGGAAGGCGTACCCAAAAGAGCTGGGCGGTCATCACGAGCAAAACGAGGATGAAGAGCATGCCGACGCGGTGTAGATGCTGTACGTTCCCTCATCAGCTTCAGAACATATGCATATGTATGCGGTAGGGTGTGTGATGCGTACCGTGCGTGTGTAGGGATTGGGGTCTATCCGTATGACGGAATACAGGATCGACAGTCGGGCCGTCCTACGAGCGAACGCCCTCGTTAGCCAATGGACGGACGTGGGACAGCGCGAAGTCGCTTACCAGATGATAGCATAGAACGACGCCGCCATGATGTAGTACGCCGCGATGTTATCCGTGTGCGACAGGTCCGCTACCACGCCTCTTCAACCTCCTGCTCCCCAACCACAGACCAACCAAAGAAAGAGGACGCACCAGGATGAGGCACATGCATGAACACCGCGACGATCTGCACGAGCAGCAGCAGGGACGAGAAGAAGGCGCACGCGTCGTCCCACCAGTAGCGTTCGCGACGGAGGTAGCACCGGAAGGCGGTGCTTGCGAGCGCGAAGAAGGAGCATACTGCTGAGGTCACTGTGGGTGCGCGAGCCCGAGCGAGGGCGAGGGCGGGCGGGCGAGGGCGAGTGAGCGAGGGCGGACGAGGGCGGACGAGGGCGGACGAGGGCGGGTGAGCGAGGACGAAGGCGGGCGAGGGCGTGGGTGCAGGGAGGGTAGGGCGTACACAGCGAGCGGCGAGGGTAGGTGAGGGCGGGTAGGAGGAGGGGGTGATCGGTGTGATGTGACGAAGCGATCGGACGGGATGGGATTGGGATGGGAGTGCAATGAGGTGCAATGAGCGTCGTGGCGTTTCGGTACACAAAGCGATGGTGACGTACCTTTGAGCTGGATGAGCGGGTCGACGGGCATTGCGGTAGCGCGTGCGGCGGATACGGAGTGCGGAGGAGGGATGAGGAGGGAGGAGCGGATGAAGGGATGAGGAGGGGAGACGACAAGGGAGGGGAGACGACAAGGGAGGAGGGAGGGAGGGATGATATACGTCGTACGGATCGCCTGGCAATGCAATAGAATAGAACAGGAAAATACGGTAACAGGCAGGCAAAGGGAGATATAGTAGCGCAATCAGGAGGAGTATTGTGCGGCGTGGAATGGACGTATCGAACACGCTCGATCTCGCATCGAGCGCAAAGGGTCCTTCCCTTCCCTCCTTCCCTCCTTCCCTGCACTACCACACTACCACACTACTCTTTTTCTGTTCTGGGTTTTCAGAACGAGAACGGGGAAATGTATATGTAATGTTGACCAAACAGAGCGCAAGTGAGACCGGGTCGGTGACAGCCAGACAGGGTGTTGTTGGGTGACGGGATGGCGAGATATCTGCGGGCACGGGCACGGGGATGCGATGGGGCTGGAGATGGGGATGGGGCTGGGGAAGGAGATGGTATGGCGTACATAAGCACGGAGCGTGTGCGGACTTCGTGGCTCTGCTAGTGGGCTGCATAGGGCGAAATAATATTGTTTGTTGGCGTGGATGGGATGGTGTGCATCATTGCCTGCGAGCCATGTGTCCATCAGTCCGGCGAAAGTGCGCTTTTTGTTTGACTCTCCGGGGGTGCGCTCGCACCGATGTATTGCTGCACTTTTACCGTTACTGTACTGTATGTTTGCAGACGATGTGGATATTTTCCGCGCGTATGTTGTGTGCATATTCATTTTCATATTGAAGTTCAAAGCAGAAAACCGACCCCATGACTTGACTTGACGAGGCGACCGCGCTGCCGCGGTACTGATATCACAGGTTGCATTTCGTCCATTTCTGCTCGCAGCTTTTCCATTTCACGCACATGACGCAGCCTCAGCCTAGCGACACACAACCAGCATCGGATCCGCCTCCCCACGGACAATCCTCCGCTCACGCTGTCTTAGTGCTGTCTCCCTTCAATCAGCCGTCTATGTCTGTTGCTACTGTAATGTCGCAATATACGGTCGTGGGGGGCTCGTTGGCGCGAGCGTTTGGTTGTCGGTCAGCTGATGGTGGCCCCCAATCTGCTGAGCCACTTGGATGGATCTGGTCATGTGCTGGCTGTACGACGTGCTGTAGAAATAGAAAGATTCCACGAACAGCTTTTCTGGCACTGCACCGCGCTCGGGCCGCGCGAGTTCCTATCGGGACGCGGTTTGCAGCGACCTTCAACGAATATAATATATTGCTTCCAAAATGTATCGCACCAACCAACCTCGCAGGTAAAGGCAAAGCAACTCGTGTCGGCATATATATATGCACGTCTGAGTCTCCTGCGTACCTCGGGCGGAGACGTCCCCAAATGTCAACTAGCAACGACAACGGACAGCGCACACAGACACAGAGAGGCACACCACCATCAGACCAGACCGAAACTCGCAGTCAGTTACAGTGCCTTGCATATGAAACTGCAGTCACTGATTTTCGCGAAAGTGTTTGATCGAGTCACGTAGATCCCGATATGGAAATCTGCCGTCACATTCTGTCACATGCCGTGGCCCGACTGCTGAATCTGACCGCCCTAGCTGTGGCCTCATATGTTTACCTTCACTGTACGCTATGCCGCCACACCTATCTACTGAAATGAGACAACGTATCCTATCATGGAGACATGAATCTGGCCTTCCAGTGGCCGAAATTGCACAGCTTGCTTGTTGTTCTGAACGTACGGTCTACAAGATTCTGCATCTGTATCGAGAATATGGCACCGTACAGAATCCACTGGCTATTCCACGTGGGCGTGCACGGAAGCTCGACACATCAGACCTCGACTACATGTTCTCCTTGCTGCAAGCCAACCCGTCAATGTATCTGGACGAGTTACAGGAACACCTTATGGATGAACGTCAAGCTTTTGTTTCGATAGCCACCATCTCAAGAGCCCTTCACCGGATGGCATTATCGCACAAGTCCCTGTCACGGGTTGCACTAGAACGCAATGAAGAGCTTCGAGCAACATGGCAAGCCGCATATGCTCATATTCCGAAAGAAGACTTTATCTGGCTGGACGAGTCAAGTGTGGACAATCAAGTGAACCACCGGTTGAGAGGATGGAGTCGAATGGGACGTGCTTGTGTGAAGCGCGAGCTTTTCATACGTGGCCAACGGTATTCTATATTACCTGCTCTTACAACTGAAGGCATTATTGCATTGGATATCTTCGAAGGCTCTGTTACGAAAGACCGGTTCATCAATTTTATTCGTGAAGATATTGTATGTCCTCGTTACTTCTTCTCAAGTCTTCTGCTAACCTATGTATATAGGCCCCTCTTTTGAACCCATATCCCGGTCGACACAGTGTTGTTGTTCTAGATAACTGTGCTATTCATCATGATGAAGAGATTCGAAGAATTGTCGTAGATGAGTGTGGTAAGTTTCGTACTGAGAATATCAGAATTTACATATACGTCTAACTACGGTCATAGGTGCAAAGCTGGTTTATCTGCCTCCATACTCGCCCGACTTCAACCCGATAGAGCAAGGCTTTCACAACTTGAAGACATGGCTACGCCGTCACGAGCACTTGGTGACAAGCAATGACATTCGACCTTGGCTGATTCATCAAGCAGCTCAGTCTATCTCTTCTGAGCATGCAACTGCATGGGCTATTAACTGTGGCTATGAATAGAGTACATGTCATAGATGCCAATGAAATACGTGACTAGTTAGAGCTACGAATTTTATTAAGCTGTAAATCCCAGCTTTTACTAAAGGCCTGCAATTTTCGAACCTTCCCCTCCACTGCACCTCCAAGAAGTTCAGATAGACGTGAGGCAGGAACATCACAGATAATATCAGGTGTGAAATCAAGAGCGAGAAGACTGTCATGATACGGAAGGAAATCAATGTCCTTCAGGTTCCGGAAGTCCATCAGACAGGCCCGGAGTTCTTCACCACTTGATATATTGGCGAAGGGAGGATGCGAGACAGAAGCTTGGACAGGTTGGATGGTCGTGCCCTGCAGCGACGACATCTGCTGCATCATAGCCAGTGTCATCAACGAGATCAACTCACTGGATGAGCTCGATGTCGAGGCAGTTGCATGCGGACCAGTTCGACCACGAGCTTTGACCAATGGGACCTCGCGCGATCCCCCGTCAATGACCTGCGGAGGAGGGTCATTGATGGAATACTCATGGCCAGCCTAGTATGGCATGAGACATGTCACAGAAGACTAGGTGTGCAACTTACAATGGCAGCGGCCCATGCTTTCAGCTTGCGGTTGTTCAAACCTATGTGTTCAGCTGTCACAGGCAGGACATAACAGTATCCTGGGTCACCGTGCTCGCCGACGTGTGTATGACACAGCCACTTCTTCTTCAGCCCCACGATAATCTTGCCATGCAGCTGTTCCTCCGTTGAGAACATAGATAGCTGCGGCACCTGATGGCAACGTCAGTATTCCGTGTAGAAGGAGAATGCATAGTGTACTTACTTGTGTACCATGTAGTAATTCAACGTCATTATCAAGAGTCGGATCCAATGGCTTTCATGCATGATCAGCGAACATGTCGAAAATGATCACAGCGACATACCTGATTGTGTAGAAACCCACTCATGTTGCTGAGGTCAAACTCAGCCAAGATCTCCGTGTCCGTCTTGCGGAGGAGCAGGCTCGTCAGGGCAACAGACCAGTCATGGTCAGTATCAACCTGCGGCGCCTTTGTTCGACCACCTCTAAGAGGAAGTGAGTGCTGTGATTGCAGGAGTAGGAAACGAACACACTTACAGTGCTCGGTTCCACCAAATCTTAAACCGCGGGCCACTCGTGGTACCAGGACGATACTTGCCGTGAAGGTGATGCACCTTCAGACACCACGTTATGAAGTCGACACGTGTTGTTGATGCAGAGAGCTGCATGCGCTCTCTCTTATTCACCTCGGTCATTTTAGCTACGACTTGCTTGCTCCGGCCCTGCTTGTCTGTAGGTTTGAGGTAATTGATACCTACGGTGACAAGGAAGCTTTGAATATTCTCTGCGGTAGAAATTCAGATGCGCGAATAGTGAGATCAATAGGAAGGTACATACCATCTATACCATTGGCTGAATTGAGTCCTTCATTGGCAGGCGAGGGTGCGACCGACACAGGAGTGACAGGCGGACAAGGTGGAGCGACAAGAGACAGTGGCGGAAGGCTGCGCTGCAACCGAGGAGGCATCACAATACCCGGCTGGGGTGAGTGAGCTCTACTAGCAGCTGCAGGCGGGCTTGGTTGATGCGAAGGACTGGTTTCTGTAGATGGATCCAGGAGGGCCGCGCGATCAAGGCGGGCAAAGATGCCATGCTCGCGGCGGGTTTGCTCCATCTCTTCAACTGTATGGTAGAACTGCGGCGGATTGGCAGCACCATCTGCACCTCATCAGCATTGGCATTGGTGGGGAATACAGAAAGAGTACCTACCAACCCATCCGGGCATGGCACTGTTGAGCCAAGTCGACGAAGCAGGCCTGCGGTCCATGCAACTCGGTGGAAGCGGGTTCATATTCTCCTTGGTATGTGTCGAGAGCGGAATAAAATACGGCGCCGTGTCTGCCCGAGCATTCCCATAGACATGGGGGAGACGACGAGGGGAAGGAGTAGGGGTTGGGGGTTGGTCAGACATTTTGCAATGCAGAACAAGTGAATGCACACCTTCTCTACCTGAAGACCAACATCCAGCTCCTTTTATACTGCCCTCCAAGTGTCAAGAACCAGAGGCCACCATTGTGCCGTTGATTCTCTACAAAGGAAGACCATTGGCGGGGCAAAAAGTGAGGTGTCGTCGCACGGCGGGACTGTGAAACGAGGCGGGTATCAGCAAACTGGCACCCTCCACAATGAAGAGAATGAGCTAGTAGCACTGAATTTGATTCACCTGGCGAGCACAAAGCAATATCTCACTTGCCGAGGCCACTACCGGTGACTATACTCCATGTTGCCTGGACGGAGGCCTCTCCCGTGGATAGGGTTGGCATGTTGGTGCAAGGTTGGGTTTCCAGAGACCAGAGTAGTTTGCGGGCGAACCGTCGTTGGTCTGCGGGGGTAGAAAGACAGCGAAGGCGGGGACAGCAGAGGACGCAGCAAACAGCGAGGGAACGGCGCAACAAACAGCGGGGGAACGACGCGGCGACGAGTCACGCATTAGGCGCCAGTTGCCCCTGTCGTGACGGTGACTTGCCAATTCTGGGGTATTTGTTCATATTTATCGTCTTCGCGCGAAAATCAGTGACTGCAGTTTCATATGCAAGGCACTGTAGGCCCTCACCACAAACCATGCCGACCCGTTCCGCCCTGCGCTCACGCGCAAGCGTGCCTGACGATTGCACGAAACCGGCTGCAGAGCGTCGAAATAAGTACCTGTTTCGCCTGGCGAGCGACGAAGGAGTCCCCAGCTCCCTCGGCCGACACACAGCACAGACGGACAAACGGTGAACTGGTGGAAAGGACAGGAGAGCTCATCCCGAAATCGCGCGAACTCTTTGATACAATACGAAACGAACCTGCGAAAAGAAGCACGCGTCGAGTCTTCCCCCGACCCGCACCGCAACACCCTTTCTTCCTTCTAACTCGACGACATCTGCACATCGAAACCTCCTCACTCACACATCCATCCGTCGGTCACCATGAAGTTCACCACCACCAACACCCTCCTCAGCGCGCTCTCCCTCCTCCTCCTCCCCGCCTCTTCCCTCTCCCTCTCCCTCTCCCCCTCCGACCTCCTCGCGCGCACGTCCACAGGCACCCAATACCTGCAAGCAACCTCCATCGTAACCAAGAACGGGAACAGCGCATTCGAGTGCTGGAGACTCTCGAACCCGTTCGTGACGTCCACGGCCGCGGGCACGTCGGGCGCGTCGTCGTTGTTCATTGATAACCTCGCGAACGTCACGTATACGGTTCTGCCGGAACGCTTTGAGGGCGGCGTGCACAATGCGCCGCATCCGCAGTGAGTGTTGGGTTTGTTTTTGTTGAGTCTACGTTTTTGCGCGTGGGTGTATGCTGGAATATGATGGATGAGAGGCGAAGGACGTGGACGCGTCGGGATGATCGCTCGCTCGCTTCGTGTAATCTACGCGTCCAACTTACATTCATTACGTCGCGTCGCGATCGCCCTACTTCTCGCTTCTTCACTTCATTCGCGTCCGATCGTGACGCGTCGTCCCATCTATCCCAACCTTCCTTCTTCTCCCTCCTTCTTCCCTCCTCCTCTCCTTCTCCCTCCCTCCTCCCTCACTCACTAACACCTCCCCCAGACTAGTAATCTTCCTCTCCGGCCTCGCGCACATCACGCTCCCGCACGCCCCCCAGTCCGTCTGGGCATTCGGCGGCGCTGAAGGCCTCATCTTCGCGGTCGACACGACCGGCACGGGCCACAACACGTCGTACCCCGGGCCCATCCCGACGGTTGCCCTGCAGATCCCGCTCGCGGGCGGCGTGCTGCCGCCGTATAGTGTGGTTCATGAGGGGCCGTGTAGGAATGTTAAGGAGATCGTTACTGCGTAAATGAGAAGGACGTTGGGGGAGGGAGGAAACGGTGGAAGTGAACTTTGAGAAGTAATAATGACCTACAATGGGTGAAGGAATGTGTGTTCAGTTGTTGTGTAAATCTTGTCGCTCGAACAGTTTGTACCGGCCCTCCGAATAAATCAGGCTCTGCGCTTTGTACTCCCGGGAACAACACATGTCTTGTTCTGCGTGTTTTTCGGTGAACGCCTTGAATAGCCCGAGAGTTGTGAATTCTCCGTCAATCAGAACTTACTGTACTGTAGAGAAACTACCTAAGATTCATGTCACAGTCACAAGCCCCTTGAACTTGGTCCATTTGAACTTGTGTAACACGTCACAGGCAAGCAAATCCCAGCGCTTGAAGGGCGTCTTTCAAAAATTTGCGCGCTCACGCGATAAAATTCCCATGTGAACTTCCAGGTTTTTTATGAACTTGCGTCACACGTCACAGCCCATGAAGGTTTGGTAGTTTCTCTACAGTATGTTGTCTGGGGAATCAGAGGGGTTTGGCTCCTCCCGTGGTTATCTGCCGAATATGCAGCGACGCATTCATTCGTGAATATTGGTGTATGATGGTCGTCGCAGTACAGTGGTGAAGCCATTCATGGATGACATGTACGGTACGGTGACGAGATTGGAATGCGTCCGTGATCATGATCTTATCAGAACAGGCTACCACCGCGAACGTGATTCTGCACCGCTACTGTACTGTAGGTCCTATGGCGCAACGTACATTCGCGCTGTGGCTCTGCAAACTGGACTCGAGAATAGCACCTAGCAAGGGATCTAGTACTGTATACACAAAGCCAAAGCAATGCGATAAACCCCCAATGACTCAGACTACCAGTACAAACGAGTCGTCAGCTCAGAAATAGAACATACATCGCTTCTCCCACACATCTTCCAGCCACAGAACTGAACACTCACAGCTCCAGCATACCATCCCACAATGCCCCAACCCACCGCGAGCAACTTCCTCCAATCCAATAGCGGTCAGCGCGTGCTCATCCTAGACGGAGGCTTTGTGGGTCCCTTCCATCTCCACCACATCGCTGACCGACCGCTGACCGCGGAGAACAGGGCACGACGCTGAAAGACATCCTCGCCCAAGACGTCTCGGGCCCCCTCTGGTCCTCGCGCGTCATCGCAGACAACCCACAGGCCATCATCGACGCGCACCGTGCGTTCCTCGACGCGGGCGCGCAGGTCATTCTTACCGATACGTAAGCTTCCCTCCCCCATCATCCCTTACTCGAACTGATGCTGGATATCGTAGATACCAATGCGCATTCAGCACATACGAGCGCGCGGGGTACACCCGCTCCGACGCGGTGCGCCTCATGCGCGACGCAGTGCGCCTCGCCGCCACCGCTCGCGAGGAGCACCTCGCGTCCCACCCCGACGCTCCCAAACCTCGCATCGCGCTCTCCCTCGGTTCGTTCGGCTCCTCCATCCCGAACGCACAAGAGTTCACGGGGTTCTACCCGCCTCCATACGGCCCCTCCGCGTTGAATCCCGATACAGACTCAACCACAACCACAAACACTAACACCTTCTCCTCGAACGAAACAGAGCTCGAAGAGCTCTCCATCTCAGCCCTCAAGACCTTCCACCTCGAGCGCCTGCGCGTCTTCGCGCAGGACGCAGAGGTATGGGACGCGCTGGACGCCGTGGCGTTCGAGACTGTGCCGCTCACGCGCGAGGTGCGCGCGATGAGGCACGCGATGCACGAGCTGTGGGAGGAGGTGGGGGAGGGGAGGGAGAAGGCGTGGTGGATTGGGAGTGTGTGGCCGGATGGCGTTTACCCCGAGAGGGACGCGGGCGTCGGGGACGTCATGCGCGCGCTGTTGGAGGAGAGGGAGGGAGAGGCGAGGCTGACGGCTGTTGGTGTGAATTGCACGCAGGTGCGGTATGTGAGTGGGGTGTTGCGGCAGATGGAGGCGTGGCTCGCCGCGCACTCCTCCGAATATGGGGGCGAGGGAGAGAGGCCGGCGTTGGTGGTGTACCCGAATGGCGGGGACGTGTATGATGGGAAGACGCAGACGTGGGTGACGAACGTCGATGGGAAGGGGGAGCGGTGGGCGAAGAGCGTTGTTGAGGCTGTTGGGGATGCGGTTAGGGGCGGGAGTGGGCGAGGGTGGTGGTGGGTGGGTGTTGTAGGACTGGGCCGGAGGAGACTGCGGCGCTGGTGGAAGAGGTTGCTAAGATTAAGGGATGAGGGTGGAAGGTACCGCTATGGCCGTTAACGTCGGTGTGAGGGTATGTAGGATACACGTATGATTTTGTAAGATAGTGTTTTTAAAAGTGTCAATGTGTGGGGAAATACAATTAGGAACACGAATATCGATACATCATGAAATACTACACCCAGTGCATCCAAAAGACGGTGCACAAATAAAGCCGGCTCAGTACAAGCATTTTGGTTCCAATCTTTGTTCATGCAGCCGCTGCTACAGCGGTAGCCTCAGATCCCTCCAACCCATCCGCATACTGGAACGCCCCCGAATTCTCATACTGACCCACGATCAGTATCACCTCTCCAAAGCCGCAGAACCATCAACTCACCTCATACATATCCAACGCAACCACACAGCTCTCCCTAACCACCCTCGGCGCGTCCTCCTTCGCGGCCCACTCTTTGAGGTGCGGCAGCACGTCCGGCGTCGCGATCCCGCCGAGTGCTTCCGCCGCTTCGTGGCGCACCATCTCGGACTCGGCGTTGTCGCGCAGGACTTCGAGGAGCGCGGGGATCGAGTGCGGGTGCAGGAGTTGGCCGAATACGAAGGCGATTTCGTGTCTGTGGGTTTGAGTGTCAGTGCTCAGAAATATAATTGTAGGAAAAGAGTAGATGCGGGGAACTAAATTTAACAAGTCGGAAGGACGGATTTGAGACGTACTTGAACAGAGCGCTGTCGTCCGAGAAGCCCGCCGCTAACGCGTCGACAGCCTCTTCCGAGCCAATGTTGCGTAGCGCGAACATCGCTCGATAGCGTTCGAACAACGGGAGCTGCTTGTCTAGGAGTTTACGGTGCAGCTCCGCGATGCTCTCCGTAGGCACGGGCGTTGAGACCGGTTTGTTCGCCAGGAGGCCCGATGCGGGAGGTGCGGGATCTATCGATGTGTACGCCCTTCAGATATCATCAGCTCAGCTGCGCGAAGGATGTTATGAAGACGCACTGGAAGCCCTCCTGCGCCTCAGTCTCTTCCTTTCTCCGATGTGCCTGCCCCTCTTCAGAATGGTCCCATTCGATCTTAGCAAGCGCAATTTCGCACGTCTCACGGACGTCCCTATTCGTGTGCGAGATGTATTCACGTAGGACAGGTATTGAGGAAGGAGCAGAGATGGCACCCATAGCTTCTGCTGCCTATAACATGACATGCTCGTCACGACGTCGTTGGCGGTATTACAGTTCGCGTATACGCACCTCGTGTCGCACCATAGGGTTCTCCTCCTCATTTCTCAGCACAGACTCGAGCGTCGGTAAGGCAGTTGTCTTCTTCATCTGACCGAGACAGTATGCGAGTTCGTGTTTGAGCAGTGCGCTCTCATCCGCGAAACCTAGCCACGCCAGTCATGTCATTTGAAAGCTCAAACGTTCCCTGACACAGAACCTACGCACCCTTTGATATTATTCCCACAGCATCGTCGTTTTTCAATGCCTTTAACGTGAACAGCGCACGAAACCGTTTATGAAGGGGCACACTCCCCGACGCATTCAGGAGAGTCGCTTCCAGCGACGCCAGCGTCTCTCTCGATATTTCGAGTGTCTCTACGGTCATAGCGTTCACGCACCCGAAGCGAAGCTGCAGTAAGTCAGAGGAGACGTGGATATGTAGTGGAAAGGTGGCGGTCAAGAACGAAGATTGAAATATTTCAGAGGCTGATTAGATTGCCGCAAGCAATGAGGAGGCGCAGATCAAATCAGATCGGGCATACCAATCTCAGATCTGAAATTTTGAGTTCTTGCGCGCAAACGACCTGACCTCTCCTGCATCTGCAGCCGCGAAGAGCAGAAACCTGTTCTCTCCCTCTTTGTCACACCGGATTAGTTTGTCTCGACCGCCATGCCCAGATCAAAACGCTCCAAGCTTGGTCAGTACTGGTTCCCTGGACTGAAGTCCGTACAATGCTGATGGAAAATGACTTGCAGTGTCCTTGACCAAGGTCTCGAAAAAGACCAAGGAACAAAAAAGCGCACTTATGACTGAGGTACGTACTATCTATCCCTGGCAGTTTGAACGAGGCTCATATGTTCTGTCCGTCAGGTGCAAACAAACGCGGACAAGTATGAATATTGCTGGTTGTTTGACGTCGGGAACATGCGTAACGAGCATTTGAAGATTGTGCGGAATCTGTGGAAAGAGTGCGTGCATATTATGATACTTCTGTATGACATTGGTTAATTGCATCCTCTCGCAGCTCAGCACGAATATTCTTCGGTCGTGGAGCAGTGATGGCAAAAGCTCTCGGGACGACATTAGAGACAGAGCACCTACCGGGGCTGCATAAACTAGCAAAGGTGCGTTCCCAACCGTCATAGCCGCTGCTACATCTCATCTTCTTGTTAGAACCTCAAAGGCCAAGTAGGCCTCCTCTTCACCTCTTCATCTCCCTCGGAAGTAACAGAATGGTTCGCCGACTTCCATCCTCCCACGTACCTCCGCTCAGGCTCAGTCGCCTCTTCAACCTACACCATCCCGCCTGGGCCCATCCTCTCGCACCACTCTACACCCCCGGAGCCCTTTCCCCACAACGAAGAGCCGCAATTGCGCAAACTCGGCTTGCACACCAAGATGGTGCGCGGAGTCCCGACGCTGGAGAACGAGCACGTCGTGGTGAAGGAAGGGCAGACACTGAGCGCAGAGCAGGCGCAGATCCTGAAGTTGGTGGGCATAAGGATGGGCGAGTTTAGGGTGCGGTTGATGGTGTGGTGGGAGAAGGCGACTGGGGAAGTCAATGAGGTCGAGGGTGGCGCAGACACTGATGTCGTTGCACCTCAAAAAAGAGGCTCGAGTGATACAGCTGAGGATGATGTTGAAGGTGAGGACGAGGATGAGGAGGTTATGGATGAGTAGACAGGCGAGTACGAAGTGTCTTCTCGGTTTGCTATTATTTTCACTCAGATTTGTCTTGCGATAAGTGGGTGTGTATTGTGTCATCTTTGCGGTCACGAAAGTAAGCCCGCAGAGTTTTGTTTCCGTTTGGACATGTTATACAGAACGGATACACGGTCGATGAACTCTGGTCTGTTCACAAGCTGCAATCGGAATTGTGGCCACTTTAATCTCTGCCAGCCTTCCTAACCTCCTTCCGCCAAGTGAGTAAGACATTTCCTCAAGTCCTCAGCAGGTATTCTGGATGATGATGATGGCATTGTACACAAGAGGCTTAAGGCATTCACTAATGGCGCGATACTACAAAGCTGATGTACAATAATAATGTCTGATTCTGTTCATGTTCAGTTAGTACAACATCACCGCGACGCTCATCTCATTGATCCAAGCCCCCGGGCGCAAAATAGCGCGACAGTGTCTATCGCTCGCAGGCTGGCCTATACTCGACGGGGTCGGGGTTTAGCCTGTCCAGAATCTCCTCCGATGGAAAGAATCGATCAACCTCCCATCCATTCAGACGGTAGCTCTGCCACAGCTCCTCGAACTGCTTCACCTGGCCCCATAACCGCTTCCTGTTCATCATTGAATCTGATTCCCAGCAGGCCCGCACAAACGACAACGTCGGGAAGTTCGGGTCCAAGATTAACGGCTTCACCGGGGGAATCACCCGTTCTGGTCGTTCTTTCTGCTTGGTGTTTTCCTCGTCCTCTTCCTCGTCGAATTCCTCGTCCTCATCTTCGATCTCATCCGGGATATCTTCTGGACGTACGTTTTCCGGAAGCCAGAGGCGCATAGCCTTGAAAGCCCGCTCGTCCTCGTCTAGCAGGCCATGCACAGGTAGAATCCATTGACAGCTCCCCCGGAGGATCGACTCTTGCAAGATTCGATTCAAGAGGGGCGGGTCGAGAATAAGCTGACGCAGAGCGCGACAAGTCGAGGCTAGCGAAAGCAAGTCAAAGATCGGTAAATCATGCAGTATAGGGAGCAGAAGTTCGTTGGGGAGGTTGCCGATGGCAGGAGAAGCCGTCGAGGATGGCGTTAGGGATTTGAACGCGAATTTTTCGGCTGATGGGGATGGAGTTGGCCACCTAATGAAGAATATCAGTATTGCAATGCTGGAGCTGATGCCTTCCGAGAGAGCACTTACACATCAGGCCGCATAAACATCCACACGCGACAATCTTGCAAGATAGCAGGAAGCAATTCTTTGCCTCTGAGACCTGCATCAATGGCGCGGGCAAGATGCTTTGTTCCTCGCCTAGCAGGAATGAAGAAGCTTTGCCATTGTTCAAGTGTAGCTTCAATCCCATCGTAGTTTATTGCCGGAAGAAGCCCCGAAGGAAAATCTGCCAAGATATGAGAAATAATACGCGCATCCCATGAAACAGAATAGCCCACCTCGGCGTACAGCTCGCGAGTTGATGAGTTCATATAACTCTCCGGCAAATGGCAGAGACCGTTGATTGGAGGGAGGAGGAAGCGTGGACATGTCGAGCCAGCACTTTAAGTAATAATAGCATCGCTGGCAGAAATCGAAGTTCGGGTTGGGATCCTCGCTAGAGGAGCAGCCGGACCCAACGTATTCTTCGCGCTCATCCCGCCAGCCGCGAGTCCTTATTACGGTGCTAAATGATCCTCCGGCGCAGTCCCCAACCTGCCTGATCTGCACGTTCTTGCCATCGGGTATAAGATCACCTCGACAAGGCGCTGTTCCAAATCCTTCGTCTGGGTCGAAATAACCGATGGCAATGCAGCGGTCAGTGGAATAGTGAAGTGTCTCTCCGGCCACTGAGCCCACGCCATCAGGTAGCCACTCGTGGTGGAACCCTAGTAGTTTTTGGTTTGGAGAGAACGACGCCTCAAAGGCGTTTGTGATAACCTGCAGCATTTCTGGGTCGTCTGCTTTCTTCATTTCCGCAGCGATCTGTTTGGCGACCTTTTCCAGACTGAACTTCGACAGGAGCGAGTGTGGGCCGCCTGCGGCGCAGACACCACATAACAAGCAGAGCTCATCCCATGAACCCATACTGTGCTACGTTGAAGGTGAGTTATGCTATGCGAGAGGATGGATCAACGGCGGGAGAAGCAAGAGGGGTGAATGAAGTAGTACGTACAGCATTGATCTCGTCGACGACTCATACAAATACCTTGAGCAGACGCGCACTCATACATCTTCCCGCCATACGTACTCGCCATCAACGTGTGGCCCAGCGCTGACTTGTTGGCAGACCCGACAAACCACAGCCTCTCTGTTTCAGACCACGATCGTGGTGATCGCTGTACTGTCCATAAACGCTGTGTTGAAACATATGGTTGATTGCTGCATTGCAATGACAGACATGGCTGCTCAAGATGTGCCACAGCTCAGAACCCGTGGGAGGAAGGATGCACCGCGCTATCAGCCTCGTAACTTGAAGAACCAGTCCTGAGCGCTTGAACCCGCACCTCTGAAGGCATTGGCAAGCGTGTGAAGTACAACATGGAATGCATTATGCAACAGAGTACTGGTACGATAGTATTTAAACAGCTCGAACACATACCCAAGGATGAACGATATAAAGTGAATACAATAAAAACTATAATACAGGTGCACACAACATCCAGGGACCGGTGCTCAATCATCTTCAGCATCGGTCTGTACGGGAGCCTTTCTTCGTGATGCTAGACGGTATAAATAAGTCAGCCGGAATAGACGTGAGTCTCTTGCTCACGTTTGCGATTCGCCCTTCTCTTTGCTGCAGCTTTCTTTCCTTCCACTCGTTTCTCAAGGGCTTGGTCCTCTTGGCCTTGGAGCTTGTGCTCCTCAAGAATCTTATTCGGCTGTCAGAGATGCAGGATACAATGCATATATGAAATACGTACAGCTTCGAATTCGTTGAGCTCAGCGTCAGGCTTGTTTTGGGTTTTGCTTGTGCGCGCCTGAAATGTGGTTTATAACATGTTACAACACCGAGCGACGGCTACATACCTTTGCCAATATTTCCTGGAAGCGATTGTATACTTCCTCCTCATGCAGCTTGTCACGGTAGAACTGGAGACCTTCGATGAGTTTCTTGACTGACCGCTCAGACTTGAAGGGGAGCAGAGAGAGGCAATATGCTATATCGCGCCATTGTCGAGGGTCTTCGGTCAGACGGAATCGCTGACATAGCTTCTCGACGATGTTCTCGGCTTGTTTTTCCTGCGCTCAAAAGGTTAGAAGCAGTTGTTCATGCAAGAACGATACCGACCTTCTCAATGAAGCCAAAGACAAACTTCATAATACTTTGGAATGTTTCCTCATCAACAGCGTGGGCCCCCACGGATAAGTGACTGATGACTACAAGTCGCAATGAGTCACCTATCCAGCGCTTTAAAGGGAAGACGTACCATCGGGAAGATTGTTGTAAATAGCGTTGTCTTTTGTCGCTAGTTCAGAGAAGAAGAGTCTCGCGAGGTCCGCGATTCGCTGGTCGGGGTCTTCTACGCACTTGGCCATCTCACCCAATTGACCCTTAACCTTGATCATACCGTTGAGAATCAAATGCGTCAGGACCATAAGAGTGTTCTTCTTCACGACAATATCTGTGTCGGATAGTCCCCTGTAGAGCTCGTTGCTGTTTTCGTCGATGATCGTGCTGAATGAAACGGCGACATCGCCGAGCGCGATGACAATATTGCTACGAATACTGGCATCCTTTGAGGACTTCAGGATCCGGAATAGCAGATCATGATGGTTCTCGCAGAATGATTTGCTGACGCATAGGAACTTGCTCAACGCCAGTGTTGCGGCGGCTCGGAGGGTCCGGTTCTGTGTTAAAAAGTATAAGTACGATAAAGGATCCAGGGGAAATGATTTACTTTGAACTTGGCTGGGTTGCCGCAGATATGCACCAGCATAGGTCCGAACATGGTTAAAAGAGAATGCTCCCCAAAGAGCAGTTCGGTCTCTCGGATAGCTGCTACACGTTCTCCAATCTCATCCTCAGCGTTACCCGCAACCTGATCAAGCTCTTCGCCCGCATCCCTCCCCTGTTTACCGTCGTTGCGTCCTTTGGCTGCCTTCTCCGCTGAATCGAGAACGGGTTAGCATTGGCTCTAGGAAATAGAGGGCGGCGTTACCTGTCTCGCGTTCATGCTTTTGCCGCTTCAACTCGCGCTCGACCAATTCCAGGAAGACGATATGCTTGATGGCCACATGACCGACCACAAACAACAACTGAGCGAGAACGAAAGCGTCGCCGGTGTTTTTGTCTGCGGGTGCAGCGTCCACGTTATCTTGCGTACCATCCGGATGGTCCAGGTCCATTTCAACATCCCCATCCATATTTTCAGGATCCTGCTTAGAGGCTGGCGCGTCAGCTTGTTTGGTGCCGAATGCCCTTGCGGTCAGATCTTTGATCAGCTGGTCGCAGAAGAGGTCTGGGCGTTCAGCGAGAGCATATACAGTGTTGAGGGCTTGCTCAGCCATCGCGAACCAATCTTTTGACCGGCACGGTCGTTCTATGGCCTCTTGGAGCTTTTTAAACAGTGGATTGTCCATGGGGAGACGCAGGCCGTTGTTGAACAATGAACCTGTTCAGTCTTCGTTATAAAACAAGGTAACCGGGAGAAAGGTGATGGTACCTTTGACTTTCTTAGCACTGCCGTTTAAGCGTTGCAGTGCAACACAAGTATATCGAGCCAGTATCAAGTCTGTCTGTTGAATTGACGGGCCATTAATCGTCATACCACCTCAGCAAAAGAAGACGTACGCGACCGTAGCCACCCAAACCTATTCTCATGAGAACGTCCGCTCTGTCTCCTACGACGCTCCTGCGTGCTAGAGCAAGCATACCCAAGATGATAACGGCACCACGCCTTTGCAAGGGAGGGAGTGCTTTTTCAGAACCTGAAGGCGATGATTAGATGAAGCAGATGACCTTTCATTGTCTACTCACTATAAACCTGCCACAATTTCCCAATAACATCAGGGTGCACCTGGTCGTCCTCCATCATAATCCGCATCATCTCCTCCAGGCTGGTGAGCTCTGCGAGAGAGGCGTCATAGGTAAGTCTAGAGGATCGTGAACATCTTGTTGCTAGCTCAGAAAGCATGGAACTCCTACTCTATCATATTCTTGGCTATTCTGTTCACTTGCTGCTTCGGTTCCATGTCGGGAACAGCGTCGAAGTACAGATGACGGTAGCATTCAAGGAGACGGGTCCTAACGCCTTTGAGTTCCTTACCGTCCTCGGATGTCGAAGAATTATCCTTCGACCAGATGAGGTGGATCATTTTCTTGATGCCTGCCTAGAGGATACGCTTTCGACTGACACTCATGATATGTAGTTGTAACACACTCACATCAGCCCCATCAAACTTGTAATCATGAATGACACGGAAGAAATCCATCGCTTCTAGTACTTCGGCCTTGCTATTCGACGCGAGGAGTTCTTCTATTATCTTCATTCCTCCCTCTATTTGCCGGATGAAATTAAGACACTCCGCGTAGTACTTCCTCTTCAGTCGCACTTGCTGTAGCTGTTCGCCTTGTAAGGCTGCAACGGCAACAGCTTCGTTCTGCAATGCTTCCAGGTTCAACTCCGACTTGCGTCCCTTCTTGACTTTGGACTTCTTCTTGGACTTAAGAGGTTTCACATCTTCCGCGTCACTTGCTTCGTCCTCGTCTCCCTCACCATCGGCGCTCGCCTGGTCAGCGTCATCGTCATCGACGTCCATCGAGTCTTCATCCTCGTCCTTGACACTGTTTATAGTCAGTTAGTGGATATTGCGGTTGAAATTGTAGATGTACCGTTTCCGAGATTTCTTGCGGCGGTGTGAAGGGCCAGGTTCTCCGTCCTGCATTTCTGCGTCTTCCTCTTCCTCCTCGTCTTCACTCTCATCCTCGTCTGTGTCCTCTTTATCGCTCCCAGCTCGATGCTCGTCGCCTTCTGCCCGCTCTACGGCTTTACCAATCACGTCTTCCAAGGACTTCAACTCTTGACAAGTCTCCTGATATCGATCTTCCCACTCCTGCAGACCCAGCAACCCTCCGTGTATCAGTCCATAAGGGTGTGTTGTTATCAGTTTCACCAGCAACATGACTGAGCCCTTGCGCACAGTTGCTGTCTTATCTTCGAGGGAGTCAACCGCAACCTTAGTGATAGACAAACGTTGTTTAGGAAATTTGACAGGTAGATCGCAGAGTTTTGCGAGAGTCCCCAAGACCTTGGTGCGAACGTAGGAAGATAGATCCAGCGCTCTTTCAAGCAATAAGTCGTACAGACCATTTATCTGCTTCTTCGCCTGAGAAGCGTCGCTTTGATCTTCCGACGTAGCAATTTCACGGATTAGTTGACCGATAACTTCCACGATCGCAATCCGCATTGGATAAGCCTACAAAAATTTAAGCAATAGCCAGGAGGATGTGGTGGCTAAACATACTTCAGAGTCCAGATGGGTAAGGAGCAGACTTATCTGCTTTAGGACAGCACGGGGGAGCAGCTCTGCTAGCCTAACGAGGAAGCGAGAAAAGTGACGAGGGCCCTTTGTATCCTGTGCGCTGAAGGACTTTCCTGCGATGTCCCGCAGAAGGTCGTCGCATAGTTGTGTATGGTCATACTGGCTTGCAAGAGCAAACAGGCACTCTGCCATTGGTTCGGCAAGATGATCATAGTATTGCAGACTCTGCATTATCGAGATTTGTGCAGAGACACCGTGGCCATGAAGCTTAACAGCGAGAGATATAGCTTTGTATACGCCGAGTCTTATGGCTTCTGTCTTCATATAACCTTCGTTCTCCGTGATGCGATATATTGGCGCAGTAATGCAGCTGCTCATGTCAATGAGAGGATAGGTACATGTATTGTATCAACGCACTTAATGAATGTATCCCTCTCCACTGTCGTCACCCATATCCGCTGCGTCTTGATCCTGAACACCTTGGCAATTAAAGCAAGAACGCCAGGTATCTGATCATCCCAGGACCAATGTTCGACGCGACGAGCTGCCGCAGTTCGGGCTGCCGCAGCCTTACCACCTCTTCCTCTCCTGCCTTTTGTAGGCACCGCAGGGGCATCCTCATCTCCGCCAGCCTTTACACGCTCCGCAGCCAGTGCAAACCAATGGATGAGGAAAGCGTACATTTCGAGTGCCATTTTTCGTGACGCTAGCGCCTGCTGGTCCTCGTCCGCCGAGTCCCTGAGAGTCGCGTCGACCTGAGCGTGGAATCCGGATGATATAGAGTCGAGCAGCTTGCTCATGGTCGTTCCCTGGAGGTTTTCGGCGTACTTCAGGATACTTCGATATGCGTCAAAAACGCCGGCATCCGCGATGGCATCCGAGGACTCTGCGACTGCTTCAACAGCCCCTTCTAAAACGGCAGCGACGGAGCGAGCGTCCATAGACGGTATATCGTGTTCATTGGGGATCTCATATGTCGAGGGATCCTGGACAGCTTGCAGCTCCTCTTGAAGCTCAAAACTCTCCATGTTGGATTGGACACTCCAAGGCGGATACGAATGTCGAGTGTGGAGGTGTGCCAAAGTACCAGGAGGGAACGCCGCAACATGAACGCGATTACGGTCACGTGTACCGCGTATGGCACGTGCGCAGCATCCTTTCTAAGCCGTAAATCTGCTTTGAGCAGTTTGGAGGCGTCAGCCACTCAATTCTTTCACCTACCACCTTTCGCAATGGTAAGATGCGTAACCACCATTTTGACTGCTGCTCATGACATGTCTTAGATTATTCCTGTGCGCTGCTTCTCGTGCGGCAAGGTTGTGGGCGATAAATGGGTTGAATACACGCAGATGATTAAGGAAATGCCTGAAGGGTGCGTGATGTTCCTTAGCATACCTCGCATCTATTGACTTTCGCAGGGACGCTCTGAATGCCCTCCAACTCAAGCGATACTGTTGTCGTCGTATGGTGCTGACTCATGTCGACCTCATCGAGAAGCTTCTACAGTACAATCGTACGCCTATGTTTGCTCCGCTGCTTCTACCTTTAACACTTATGCTCTTACTCAGCTAATGACAGACCCAAGGATAAGAGGGCTGTGGATATGGATAATATGGGCAATTAATCCAGCTCATCCTGCCTGACTGCGTTCTGCCGTCTGTAAGAACCCTCAAAATCGACCGTTATTGTCGCCTAGGTTCATCTATACGAGCAGCAACCCCTCAAGTATCCACCTAGGCACAACACGGCTCTGTTTCTTACCATTGTCTACATGATTAAGACCAGTGAATGCACGTTAAAGCTTTATCCAGCATAGTAGCTATGAGGGCAGTAGAAGCTTACATGATAGCACTTTGCATGTTCCTCCGATACATGCAATACAAAATATCACAGATTCTCGAATCCATCATGCCGTGTGCGTCCGATTACTATCCATATCGATGAGTATGTGCCATAAGCGAGGGTTTATTTCGTCGCAATGTTGCGCCATTATATATACCCAAGTACGACGTACGAGCTGTGTTCGGAAAACAACAACGACAATGATACAGGGGTAGTCTGCCAATCACGCAAATAGCCTGAGTGATAGACGTTACAATTGTAAAGATACATTCATTTGCATGGTTGGATAGGAATGAATGCGATGCCAATGTCCGATGAAGAAGGGAAATCTTGGTGTTACACGGCGGAGTGCAGCTTCTCAAGCTCAGTTCTGCACATTCTGTTCTTGTGATTGAGTTACTGCAAGAAATATTGGGCGAATCAGCTTTTCGGCAGAACGTCGCAAAGGGCATACGAACCTACACTACATGATGAGACTAGTGAACGGCAATCTCCCTCATGCCTTCGCTTGATTTGTCACGGTGGGCGCAAGAGTGTCCTTTGCTTGAGGTTTATCTTTGTGGGCCAAACGTGCCTTCATAAACTCAACACCTGATTTCTTCAACAGCGCATGCCGCGCAAATCCGCGTACGTCGACATACACAAGCACGACGTTCCGTGCGGTGTTCATGGTAAGATGCGTCGACTGCTGTGCGTCTGCGCCGTATCTAAAATGTTTGTTAGTCTCTGGGCACAAGTTACGCGCAAACCGGAGACATGCAACGTACTTATGTCCTACAACAGCTCCTAGCCTGTCATTCGATACCTCGAACATCCTCCTCGCCGAGTCGTCAATTGTAGTGAGGACTAGGTTCGCGGACATTACCACACGGTCTATAGTTCGCAATGGCTTTCTCTCTTCTGGCTCTGAGTTTTTCTCATCAGTTGGGTTGAAAGACTGCTCAATTCGTGGAGGTCTCGGGGGTAATTTCGGGGTATATACAGCATAGGGAGGCGGAGGGCCTTGGTATAACGGGCTGACGGGCCTCGCACTCACAGAACTGGACGGGGTGGACGAGGGAGGGTCGGCCTTGCCTCCCACGGCACGACGAATCATGCCGCCGACCATCTCCGCCGTCTTCGAAGTCACAGCGCGGGCTTGCCCACTTATTGCGTGTGCACGAGACAGCGCAGCATTGGCGGCGGTCGGAGAAGAAGGAACATTTGGGGTGGTCGAGCCAGAGCCAGAAGGCGTGTTCGGTCTTGATCGTACACCAGGCTGTGTGTGGTTTATATAGTAGTTTGAGGCAGATGTAATGCCCGAGAGGAGGATGGATGTTGAAGATGATATCGCTTGACTGCAAAACTCGTCAGATTATTCTGTTTAACTTTAACCAAGGAAAAGAGGGCTTGCCTTACGAGGGTCGCTCCTTTCATCATCCAGTCTCGTTCTTCAGGGGGAATGACACTGACAATCACCTCCCTCATCTGCAACAATTCCTCACCCTCTGCCCCGAGTGGTCGTACACCCGTCACAGCATCGTACATCTCCGGCTGAAGCTCAAGAACGACTGGGCCATTGTCGTCCTTCCCTGCTTTTGGCAAGGACGCGTCTTCCGTGATATGCAGTGTCTGAGGAAGCTCCCCAACGATATCTCCATTCGAGTCATCCATTAACACCAGTCGACCTCGCAGGGACGGATCCTCCACAGGGACGTGCTCTTCAACACTCTCCTTGATATTGACATGGTGCTGTTCATGGCTGGATTGCAGCGCACTGTTCCGCGCAGGTAAGGGAGGTGGCACGGGAGACGGGGGCTCTGGAATCGCATACGACCACGAAAGTTCGGCGTACTGAGTAAGAAGATGGTCGAATGTCTCGATGTCCTCCACTATATGCTTGGCGTCTTCAGAGGGCGGTGGGATGATCACTTGCACGCTGCCTTTGGTCCTCTCCGAGCCTTTCTCGTCAAGGATGAACACCTCCTGAAAGTTATACGTTCGTTCTCCCGACTGTGCGAGCAGGAGAGTCACAATACTTCCAGGGCTGATTTTGAGGGCGCGCAGACCAAGATGGAGCACCAGTCTCGCTGAGCCTTCGACATCTGGAACACATTCCACAGAGAGTATTCCGCTGGCTGTCTCGTTTGATGTCGTAAGGGAGACCTCAGGAATGGTTAAAAGAGAGAAAGACATGGTGGTTGACGAGAACTGGCTTCCTTTGCCGGATGTTGTTAACCTCGCGAGCCATTTCGGCTACAGTCTGAGAATGACGGCTGTGGAGAACCTTCACGGGAGCTAACGAAGATCGACAAAATATAAACAGCCGCTGATGTATTGAGTTGGCACACACACACACACTATCTAAAGGAAGCATTTGCATAGGGCGCAGATATCAAGAGAGGAATCTCAGCGGGGAGAAACTGCAATTCCAACAAAGCAAGTACATGATAACTGGATAGCGCTATAGAAGACCGGAGACGTCACAATGAACTACTTTACTCGGTGTCGAAAACCAGAACTCGGACTTCGATAGACTCCCTGTGAGGGGCCTCCGGAGGCGAAGTTGAATCCAAGAACGCTGAGTGGGGCGTGAGCCTCGCCTTGTCCTCCTCAGAGTCATAACACTTGATGAGCGTAACTTCTTCAGGGGTCTGGTTGGAGAGGTAATACCAGCGGTGCTGCGGGTTGTACTTGACAACATAGATACCTATGACCGACAATGAGATGGATACTCCACTGCTTCGCTAACATAGACAACATACCTCCTTCTCTGTCAGGGTAGACGAACCGAACAGGCACCAGGTCGTGTTGGGTGTCGAGGTAACGCCAGTCAGACACGGCGAGAGGCTTGTGAGCAACGGAGTTCTTGATTGGACGCCAGACGTTGATAATACGGACACGTCCTTTCAGGAGACGTTCAGCATCGTCACCGAGATGTCGATACACCCGTTTCACGCTAGCGGGATAGGTCTGATCGATATGTACGCGTTCCTGTGATACAATGAGATACGCTGTAGATATGATTAATCGAAGAACGTACCACAGGACCGCGAGCTTGCTCCTCTCTGGTGGCGCCATCCACAGGCTTGCGTCTGCAAACATCCAGCACTCAGCTACCAATGAATGCACAGGCTCTGCCGCTCGCCTACATACCTAATGGTGTGGTCAAATACGAATACCCTCTTGGCGCCCACTTCCTTCTTCAGTAGCTCCTCAACCTCCTTATAGTAGACATCCTTGATTCTCTCGTCGTCGGTAAAGTCCTTCTCTGCGCTCACGTGCTTCACGAACTGGAAGCCAGAGGTATCGAGCGACAATCCGAATTCCTCCTCCCTTCCACGCGCGTCATGAACAACGGTGGGCTTCGTGTCATGGCCGAGATTGTGTGGCTCCTGACCTTCAGGGGGAGTGTACGTGTACTGGAAGGGTGCTTCTTCGCCTATTGGAGCGTAATAGTTGAACGTAGTGGGGACATCATGAGGAGCGAGAACTTGAGCTGTGGCCATTGCGTTCTTCGGTCTGACAGTCGATATGTGTGGGATTGGTGTGAATACTGATGGTGAGACTGTGGCACCGTTCACCCTTTATACCATTTCCTGGCTATTCTAGGCGACAGTCGCTGCCGTCGGACCCTATCATGGTAACACCATTTCGAAGAGAGATGAGCATTGCCTCACGTGAACGAGTTGCGCCAAAGAGGGCTAAGCGCGCAGTATTGAGGCGTTGGCTTGCGGTCAGAAAGTTAGCGTCTCGCGCATACAGTGAGAATACAAAGCCTTACTCGACGATTGCGCAAGTGAAGCAGGCTTGGTCATCAATAGCCTGACTAATACTCTCCGCTATTGCCCTCGAGACTGCGAGATCTTTCAGGCCTAGAGTCGTCCGAATATCGAGGTCGGTCCTGCGCGGCGTCGCTGCGCAACATGATAAGCTGTACAGCTATGTCAGAATCGCCTTAGAAAGCAGAAATACCCGAGCAGCTGTATCCGACACCCTCTTGCTACCGACTGATTTCACAGGCCATCAGCTCATTCCTCATACTTGCCTCAGTCACAGGGGCTTTCTGGATCGCCGCGCAGAGCACGGATATCGCACTGCCGAAGAATCGGGAATCGAATAAGCAAGGATTCACACTCCTGTCGCTGCGAAACACTATTAACTGATGGGTTATAATGTAGCAATAGGAGCGATACCTTGCGTACAGTGACGACAGGTGTATTAACGACAAACGCGCATATCTGAGGCCTCGGGGCACTGTCAGAGGTTACAGGGTAGAGCACATACCGGCTTGGAGAGAAGGTGGTAAGCCCGATAACAGCTGTCCATGTGTTGCATCCCTCGTTCTAGTTCTGAACGTAATCCTGTAGTTTACATCCTGACGTGGTATCCCAATGACGTGTGTAGGCATATTGACGTCCTCCATAATGCGGCCCATGAATTGCGAACCATCCTACTCCTCGAACTTCTTATGCTTCCCGAACGGCCCTACGTCCCGTCCTCCCAACTTACCTTTGAATGTTCTCGCAGGCACTTTGGGTAGGCTCGAGAGTTTAGGCAGTGCCATAGGTGTGGATTCGGAGCTTTGTCTTGTGGAGCTTTGTTGCAGATGCTCCGCGGCTAACTGTCGCAGCCACGCATTTTCTTGTTCTAGTCTCGCCAGCTCGGCTTCGCGATCGAGAGCCCATTCTGCGGCTGCAAGTTGTGCCTCGCGCTCCGCTACAGTCTCCTCCTGATCTTCGCCAGCATTAACCTCCAGGGAGTTGACAACATGTCTGTCATGTATCGACACAAGATTGGAGGGCGAGAAGGGCGACGTAGATGATGTTGGGACTGTTGATGGGTCCTCGCCCCCTAGTACACGTACAATAGTACGCAGGAGTTCGCCTACGCGACCGAGATGAGTGGAGAAGTCCGTCGTTTGGGCCAACACGCGTGCAAACTCTTCTGTTTCGCGTAGCAGAATCTTGCGTTCATACTCCCGCACGATAGCCAGCTCGCGCTGTTGGACTTCGTTCTGCGAAACCTCATTAGAGCAACGATACTGAAAGCCAGGAAAGAATACACACAGCTTGAGTTCGGAAAGTGCTCATCACGTTCTCAAGTGTCTGTTCATACTCCTTTATGAGGGCATTGAGTTGTTTGTTGTCGTTCTGCAGTGCATTATTCTCCGCAGTCATCTGCGCATTCATCCGTTCCAGTTCAGCATTATATTCGTCTGTGAGTTAAATATGAGAGGTCGTATATGAGCAGCGGGACCATGTATGCATATACCTTGAGACTTGTCTAGGTTGAATCTACGCGCGGATAATAGAATGCAGAGGCAATCACCATACATGAAAGACTTACCTTCTAAGCACGAAGCCCGTTTGTGAGTGGATTGCTTGAGTCTACATATCCATTGTTTGATAGATGCATCATAACATGTTGAACATTCTACTTGCCTTTACACCCCCAGCAAGCGAGTGTAGCGTTATGGAGGTGTTGCGATTCTGCGCCAATTGGTCGGCAAACTCATTCAGCAGACCCCATAAGCGCATAACGTCTGGCTCTCCATTGGGATCCATGATGGCCATCGCAGTGGCGAAGAAGGATGTTCACCGTTCAGTAGGCAAGGCGATCGGCGAAAGGCTACCCAGGATTTATGTGTGCAGCTACTATATATTGCGTATAGTTGGTGTGTTAGATATGGCCGACTAGCTCAGTTGGTTAGAGCGTGGTGCTAATACTTACGTAACGCCAAGGTCGTCGGTTCGACCCCGGCGTTGGCCAGTATTTTGTTTTCTTCACTTCCACAGAAACCAAGAGGTACAGTCGACAATTCCTCGAGCCGTGACAGCCAAGTAAAAAATGATAGACCCGCGCGACTTAGCTCGACAGAGGAGCAAGTGGCGCGGATGGTGCCAGGACCCCGGACCACTCCCGGGCGCTAGAGCGCCGTGGCCACCGCCGCGCCATATGTAGCTAGATTTCGACACTGCTCAGCCGCCTCCCTCACGACTCTGTTCAGTGCGAAAGTTCAAATCAATTCATCTCTTACTTACCAAAAACATTTGCTGCTCCTTGGATTCCGAAATGTGTGCCTCTAAAGAGAATGATTTATATTTACCAACAACTTAAACTAGCTGCAGTCTTGACAATCGCTATGACTCCTCATTTCCAAGCTTCTACAATTAAACCATTGCATTCTATTCAGCATTTATTGTGATACGAGTGACATACAGTTGAGTGGATGTTGGTGTGCAGTGCGGGCACGGTCCGGGGTCCTGGCACCATCCGCGCCACTTGCTCCTCTGTCGAGCTAAGTCGCGCGGGTCTATCATTTTTTTACTTAGCTGTAAACAAACGACTTGCCCAGCCAACAGTCAAGATGTGCATGCCATTGACGGCGAGATGAAGCGTTCTGAACGGAGAATAAATCTGTCAACGGAGGTTTATTTGCATGTCATTTCATATCAATACTGGATAGTCTTGTGCAGGCACAACATCGCATGTCTGCGCTTGCTCCTGGCCAGCAATACTCATCTCCGTATCGGGATCACTCAAGAAACTGGGTCCGTGAAAGCCATGATGTTCCTGATCCCTGACTTTGTACTTTGTAAAGCTCCCTGAACAGAAAATGTAACAGCCAGTCAATTCTGACGTTTGTTCCTGGTCAGTTCGCATTCTATCCGCATAGTGTCACGCTGATCAGCTCTAGGTCTAGGTTATGCGCGGAAAGAGGCGAAACAATAATCAAGAGGTTGTGCCGAGTCTCTTCGGCCATACCGTGCCTCAGCGGTATAGAAATGCCTTGGCTCGCCACCACCGTCGACACCTGTCGACGGATGTTAGATTTCTATGTCACCTGTGAATGCTATCTGTCAGTCTGATGTATGCTGGACGAATGTCGAGGGCCGCGATGCAGGCGTAGAACGATACCGCACAGTATTAAACGTGCGTAGCCCAGCAATTCTACCCTCTCTTTAATCCGACTTACCCCTTCACTATGAAGTACCACCCCACACTGAAAGGCGGCTTGTGTAGCATACTACTACTCTTAGGTCCTGCCTCTGCAGTAACTTGTGGCAATGACCGACCATTAACAATGTGCTGCATGGGTCTTGCTCCCTATTACACAAATCAGAACGTTTGGGGCAGTATTTGCGGGTATTATCCTCAGAGTACCAACGAGCTCATAGGAGGAAGATGTATCTCTGTCTCTACTGGTTCGTCATGGTAAGTGAATTGTGTCGGTCTATCACAGTCATACGTACTCATTACTTCTTAGTCCATCAGGCTCTATATCAACCTGCTGCGCCGGCCGTTGGCCAGGCCCTTCCGGTCGTAAGTGGCCCATATTTATATCTATTACACAGATTAATCAATCAAAATTACCAGAATGTGCATTGGGCACGAACTGCGGAAATCCGACTGCGCCTCCTCCCCCGCCACCCGCTGTCCCAGCACCCATACCCGACGGCTGGTCGACTGCAAGCTCTTGCGCAAGCGACAACCCTTCCCGAATCATCAGTAACGATGTCATAACCAATCTCGCGGACAACACTCCAGCCACTTGCATCGCCCACTGTTCCGCGAGCGGATACGCAGTTGCAGGTGTCGAGAACGGGAACGAATGCCACTGTGGCACTGGATTCGTATCTGGTGCCCCGCAGGGTGTTTCGTCTGTGGGCTGTAGCACCCGCTGCTCCGGGAATGGTAGTTACACCTGTGGAGGCGCATGGGTTATCCAAGTCTATACCGGACCATCCCCAGCGGAAACGTACCCAGCCGGGTGGTCCGTTGCGGAGGCCTGCGCCGTGGACAACGCGTCCCGGGTGATTGCCAATGATGTTACGATGATCTTGGACAACAACACCCCTGGCGCGTGCATGGAGTTTTGTCAGGCCGCGGGGTACACTATCGCAGGCGTCGAATATGGTGACGAGTGTCATTGTGGCACGGGCTACACGGGAGAAGTTACTCCTGCTGCTGCTCCCGCCTCCGAGTGCAACATCTCCTGCACAGGCTATCCCGCGCTGACTTGTGGCGGAGGATGGAGGTTGCAGATTTATTCGTCAGGGGCGTAGATACCAACGGTACCTTGCATGGATACGCTCGTCGTACTTTCGGGCCTCCGTGTGGACCGATCTAACCTGTGGGCATATTTCAAATGTTGCTTGGATTACGTGAGGAATGAAGCACGGAGTGGAATATGGAATGTGATAGATATGCTACAATGTCCATTTAGGAATTACAACATGCATGCGCGAAAGCATCGTGAAACACCGACAAAACAAGAAAATCTACGCAACGTAAGCGAAAGTGTCGCGTGTACCCTCGACACGCTCAATGTACTCCTTCTCTAGAAGATGATCGATAGCCTACACGCGAGGTTAGAATGGAAATACAAATAGGATGATGATAAGTAGAGCACGAACTTTCTTAATATCCGGGATCTTAGGCTGGAAGCGCTGCGAGATTTGGGCAATAACTTCTTGGATGAGCTGCTGATTTTTCATCGTCTTGCGTGCCTTCATGATACTAGGGAAAGAAGGATCAGACACAAATCACTATAACAGACCAAAAAAGACGTACCGGACGATGGTCGCTTGGATAGCGTACTTACGGTCCTCGTCGACCGTCTTCAGCACATCCGTGGCCTCCGTCTTTTGCTCAGCCTTGAGTGGTGTGTTCAGGTTGATACGGATCTTCTTGGACCTGAAGTCTGTGCATACGATATGAGCATCCTTATTTCCCAGAATATATTGACCGCTTACTCGGGTTGAGATCGAACTGCTCGTTCTCGTCATTGAGGAGAACCTTGGCCTTAACAAGCGATGCAAGGACTTGCTTGAGGATCTCCTTGCTGATAGAGGTGGCGGTCATAAGCTCATCCAGAGAAAGGGTATCGTTGTCGTTGTATTGTGTCAAGACAGCCATCTGATACGCGCTCGTCACGAAGATGTATTTCTGGTTCAGGTAGCTCGTGCGCAGCTCGTTCTTCGAGTAGTTCCACAACCATGTGAGCTTACGACCCGAGTGTTTCTGCTGATAGTACTTGGTGAACCGTTCGTACACGGGGAGGATGTCGGACGGGATGATGAATTCGTGAGCAGGAGGGTTCAAAGGCCAGAAGTTGGTACCAAGGACCATGATGCTGAAGCTGATATCCATGTCGTCGTGGTTTTGCTGCATCCGCTCCTTGAATTGATCCGTAAGATCCTTACTCAGGCTCATGTCTGCCACTGACTGTCAGTCTTTGCGTGCACTTGTCTGACATTACACGCACCTGTGAACATGCGTTGCAGCTTGTTCGTGTATTCGAAGCCACACGCTTCCTTGAGCTTGGAGATCATGCTGGCCTCAGCCTCATCGGAGGCTGACACACCGTGGATGAGACGCTTTGAGAGCTTCGTCGTGTAGAACGTCTGGAAGACATCCTTGTCTTCGATGTACTTGAACAGAATCATCTGCGAGCAGGTCAGAGGAGCTATCTAACGAGCCACTCTTCTGATCTGCTTACCACTTTGTTCAAAGCACCCTCGAGGTCCTCTTCCTCCGCGAGCTTATTGCTCTTTCGGAGAAGCACGTCCGCATGTTTCGCGAGCAACTCAGGCGACTTGGTCGTCGAGTTTCCTGTCGCGTTGTTGCGGTTAACAAAGTCTCTGCACGCCTTATCCAGACTGGCGACGAAACCAGCCTCGCCGCGGAAACTGCGGGTAACAGTGTCCGAGTTCTTGTGGTGCACCTCCAACATCGCATCAACGTATGCCTTGGGGTCGACTTCGGTAGCAGTTTCTGCGTTCTCGCCCCCTTCGCTAACAAGTTTGGATACAGCGGAAAGACCGGCACGCTTGACGTGCTCTTCAAACTTCTTGCGGAGAGGTTCCAGACCCTCCGGGATGCGTGCGAGAAGGGCATACATGCGTTGCAGGTCCTCGTCCTTGTCGAAATCAAGCAAGTTCTGGAAACTGTCCCACATCCGTTGTGCATGTTCGCGGATAAGGACATGTTCACACTTGCTGATGAGGCCTTTGCGCGTGTTGGTATTGAGGTATCGTTCGACGCGGTCCTCTTCTTCACGAAGGCGCTCCTCAGCTTTCTTGAGGTAGTCTTGCACGTTGTTCTCGGCTAGGAAGGTCTCAGACTCCTTGCGGTAGTATCTCTCTGTAACATCGAGGAACGGCTGCTCAAAGTGCTCCTTGTACACCTCATACGACACCTTGTTGATATCACTCTCGTCCAGACCGAGCGAAACGAACGAATCGACAACCTTCTTCACGAGACCCTGATCGATAGTCTCGCCATTTCGCTGTCGCTCGATCAATCGCAAAACTGCTCCCGCGAGTTTCTGATGTTTGCTCTGCACGTGCACAAAGAAGTTACTTTTCCATTGTACAAGAGCGAGCTACGGGAAAAATTGGACCAGCAGATCAGCTTCGTCGCGACCCTGGCTGGTGCTGCGGCCTACCGTGTAAACTGGGTAAACGTTCTTGCGTCCTTCGTCTCGTTCGCGTTTAACCCAGTGTCGATTCAGGTAGGTAAACAGTCGGTTGATGTAGTTCGCACCGGTAGTGTACCGGTCCCATTCCGTCGCGTAGTACTTCAACAAGGCCTCGTCCTGGAGGTTATCGGATGCCTGCAGAGAGCAGTAATTCGCACGTGAGTCGATCCCCGCACACGAGCCACGCCCCAAGACGACTTACGTCTCTCAGCGTCTTCAGATGCGCGACAAAATAGCGAATAAGGTTGTTGTATAAATCGGATCCCATCAGATTTGCCCCTGCTGGTGTGATTACAGACGGATACGTTATATTCAACGGCGCGAGAGGCAGTGCGGGTACTTACTTCGTTGGCCGAGAGCCATGGAATCGCCCGATGCGTGCATCTTGGACGATGTACAGTAGTTGTACGAGACCGTGTAGAGACTCATGTACTTTGAGTACGACACGCCGGTCTGCAACTTAGTCATGATATGGTCGACACCCTCTTCCAAGTACGCCCATGTTGTCTGGAGATCTGCATTCGCAGGGGGCATCGGGGGCGATACCCCGCTCGTCGATGAGCTCGCCATACTGGAAGAGAGGTATAGGGTCGAAGGGTTCAGATGAGAGGCGGATGATGGTGGTAAAGAGGCAAGCGTCCTCGAGGCTGCCGCTTACTGTGACAACTGTGACGAGCGTCTTCGCATTTGGGTACATAATGCGCCACAATGGAACCGCGTCGCGAACTTTTAATCTCCCACAACGCGAAAAACTTTATTATCTGAGCAATACAGTCTATATGAAGTCCGTTGTATACAAGCTCTGCCAGCATTAAGGAACGAGTGCCTCTATAGTTTCACACCCTTGTGTATGCATGCGATTCCTCCCCACAGATCTGTCCATGCACCGCCCTTGCCTTCATGCAAGCCACCCGTTGTGAAACCTGCATCTTGAATCATGTTTGCAAACTCAGGCTGGCTAGGGAACTTTCGTATTGACTCGACCAGATATTGGTATGAGTCCCGGTCACCCGCGAGGATACTGCCCAGCATTGGTATCACGGAGAACGAGTACTGATCATATAACCTACATGGGATTAGTATGTCCATCAGACCGGGTTTGGGGGGAAACTCACATATTGAACAATGGGTTGTTCACTTTACTGAACTCCAAACAAGCAAAGGTACCTCCGGGCTTCAATACTCTGTATGCCTCCTTAAGCACGTCGGGCACCGATGTGCAATTCCGGATACCAAACGCAATGGTGTACAGGTCATACGTGTTATCCGGGAACTGTTCCACCGGCAGCGCCTGTGCATTCGATTCGATAAACGCAACCTGGGGAGCTGACGCGCCGTGAGCAGAACTCAACCGCACGAGATGGGATAACGCACTATTGTGATACATGGTCTTCTTAAACCGCTTATACCCCTCCTTCAGCATCTCGCCATTAATGTCGACAACGTCCACGGTCGTCTCCCGATCCGCGTACTTCTCCCTCGCATGGTCCAATATACGCAGCGCAATGTCCCCCGTGCCGCCCGCCAGGTCTATACACCGAAGCGGGCCCTTCGCGCCAGGCTTCAGCGACGACACGTACTCGTCCTTCCACAGCCGGTGCACGCCAAGCGACATGGCGTCGTTCATGACATCGTAGCTCGACGCGACCGAGTTGAACACGCCCTTCACGAGCGACTCCTTCTGCTCCTCCGGCACTGTTTGGAACCCGAAGTGCGTCGTCTTGTCCGTCCCCTTGCCTCCATTGCTTGCGCCGGTGTGGTTGAGCCGCCTCGCTGCTGCAGACGGCCTGGCGAGCTTGTATGTCGAACGAGCAAAGGTGCGCGTGACGGTCTGCATGATGAAGAGTGATCGGGGGCCGAGTGCGCGTGTGATCGTGAATTTCGATTTTTGGGTGTGACCCGGAATACCTGCTAACTGAGATTTCCTTGAGCCGCTCACCCTGCCACAATTCGACCACACCTCTCGTACCTACGGAACAATCGACGACTTGGACCTACAATGATACTCACCGCTCTTGACAAAGGCAAAGCCAGAGCTCTACCAGAAGCCGTGGGGGCTGAGCAAACTGCTGAGGCCGCTCAGGCAACCTCCTCAAGCTCTGATTCAGACTCGGACTCGGATTCGGATTCGAGCTCAGAGTCATCCTCAGGGGACAGCGATTCTGAGGAGGAGATTACGCCGGAAATTTTAGAATCACTGCTCGAAAAAGCCCGCGAACGCGCAAGAGCATTCAGCTTGAAGGGTCCGCGTGCAGCCACCGAGGATGAAGAGGAGGTTATACAATTAGAGAAAGAAGCAGATGAAGAGTACGTCTTCGTGAATTGTATACTCTCACTGATGCTCAACCTCCGTACCTTTACAGACCGCTGCCGCCGTTAGACCCCGGTCTACTACCAACACCATATATCCAGCTGTCAGACTCAAAAGATACAAAGGCCTCCATAACACGAGACCTAGACGCTGAACAGGTCGAGAAAGCCTCTTCTTCAGCGATACCTACCAACCCGGCACCTCCGCCCTCTGCCCTTCCCAAAGAAAAACCGCTCACCAAGAAAGAGAAGAAAGCTGTGAGTATTACTATCATCCTCAGGCTTTTTACAGTGCTCAGTCATACTTGGTGCAATAGGCTAGGAACAAAACGGCGGGCCCAAGTTGGTTTGACCTCCCCGCGCCCTCCGAGGCCGAGCTGCCCAAGCTATACCGCGAAGTCGAGGCCCTTCGGCTGCGCAACCAGCTCGACCCCAAGCGGTTCTACAGGAAGGACCCAGGTGAAGGGAAGGGTATCAAGGGCCTTCCCAAATATTTTGCAGTACGTCTCTTTCTCACATTTACCCACGGACGATACAGTAGCATAAATTGACACGGGGCTGCAGATTGGCACGATCATCGCAGACCCGACACCATTTGGCACGGCGAGCGCGGACAACCTCAGCCGCTCGCAGCGGAAGCGGACGCTTGTCGACGAGCTGGTGGACGACGCGGAAGCGAAGAGCTATGCGAAGAAGAAGTTCAAGGACTTGCAGTCTGTCAGGGGGGCGAAGGGACGTGGGACGCTCGCGCAGCGGCAGGCGAAACGGAAGCCGAAGTGGTAGTGCAGCATCGTTGCTGTGTGCTGTGTACGTCTGCATGCACATATCTTTGTCAGATCTACATTCTTTTATTTGCTTCTTATGTCTTCGCATTGCACTCCGGCGAAATGATTTCGTGAAAGCTTAATATATTCAAGAGAAGATCAACTGATATTCAAATTCACATGATGTAGATAATCTCCGCGTGTCTATCTTCTCGACCTCCATCTACATGCATACGTATATGTCTCTTGCATTGCAATGACCAGTCCAGACCACCGTGACGACAGCTTCGAGCTCTTTGACCTTCGAGTGGAAGTCATATGCCCACCGGGCGCACGCATCTTATGCGGCGCTAAACCAGGGGACTATTTCACGCTGGAGGGCGAGATGCTGCATCTCCCATCCGGCCAAGGGTTCTCGATATACTCGCTGGGTAAATTACAACTTCCCTACCCCTACCATCGTCGTGGCTCAGACTCACCCCGATCTCGTTTGCAGGCTCTGTCCTCCCACTCCTCGCCGCCAAACAGCGTGTCACGCACGCGAACGACTGGATGTCAACCGACGCCGAAATCGCATGCCCGGATCCGCACTGTCCGTCGCGTCTGCGAATCGTGCGGACGGGCGTGCGGACGTTCAGGCATAGCGAGGCGACGGCTGTGCCTCTGGATCGGCCGTCGATGGAGATGGGCGGTGGTGACGAGGCGACGGTGCAGGAGTAGCAGATTCGTAGTCACTGCTCTCTCGGCCTTTCTGTCTTTCAGTCACTCTACTTACACCAGTCCATGATATTCTCCCGTGCGTCTCGCTGGAGTAGGCCTCAGCGAATGGTTGCAACAACCCCGTGATCACTCACTTTTACCTCGCAATCCTTGTTGTAAGTGTGAATGAGGGATGCAAGAGGCCACACATACAGCAAGGACAAGAGTTGACCGGCAGAAGTTAGTGAAGATTCTTCAATCCACACTAATACTGCTTCCAAGTCCTCCAATGTATACGGGTGGCGTGACAATCCTGCGACGGAATATACAACGTCCATCTCAGCTGCCTTGTTTTACATAAAACCGTAGTACTCAGTTGGCATGAATCGCTGTGAGGAGGGCATGCCTGCATTTTTCAGGCTACCGCCTTGCGCTGGGACATGGCGTGCCACAGAAGAAGGACGTCAGCAATCTAGCCATGAAGACGAGATTAAGGGCTACCGCAGTGGGGTACATCATTGACGCTGGCTTCCTGCCAATAACGTGAATTCATAGAATCTTCAAAAGAGCGGCTTGAGTTCAAGGTACTTCTAACATACACGTTGTGTCAGCGATTGTCTATATGTCGGCGGCTCATTGCTGTCTACCCTGAGTGCGGGAGCTTTTCTAAATGGTAATACTATTGCCGTCATCACTCATGGTGGAGTCGCAGGGAGTTTCTCTTGAGAACGGGGAAGGGTGAGTTCTGAAGTCTGCAACGAGAGCGACGGGTGACGTTGAACAGATGGGGTGCGAGACCGCGAATGAGGATGTGTTTATCTGCGCCGTTCGCAATAATTATATACTGCACAAGACCTTCAGACGGATCGAGCCTTGTTGGTGGGTGCAAATGTGCGGCGTAGTTAGGTTTGGACAATATGAGTTCGGACGGCTTGGCGTGTGTCGGCCACGTGACCGCGTATTCTATGCAGCGCCAAACCAGTATCTTGGGGAATTAGGCATAGCGAGATGACGGTTGTGCCTCTGAATCTTCCGTTGACGAAGGGCGGTGGTAACGAAGAGGAGGTGCATGGGTAGTAGGCTCGAGAAGTCAGTACTCTCTCTGAATACTGTTTACTCTGTTCAAAATTGATTCGGTGTACTGGCGACGCAGACCCTGCTAGCGGCAATAGTTACGTTTCCACCGGATGTTCTGCTCAGGTAAACGAAAACCAGCAGGCATCATATAGAGCGCGTCGAACAGAACTCATTGTATTAGCCGTCTCTGCTCCTGCCCGTTGCACAGCGTCGTTTGTTGACGGGGCGTCGACGCGAATAGTAGTGGGAATTAATACTTGAGCTCAGGAGTGATAGCCCGATCGGATCGCTCACATAAGCACTTGCTGTTGAGAACGCACATCAAGACGGGTACTTCGCTATACATTGCGACAAGCGAGCGGACGTGGTACCTTGCGGTGGGACTCATTCTAGGCTGGACGATATCGGCCAAATGTGTATCGACTTAGATGGTAATCGTATCCGCTTGGTGCCTCAAGTCGCTACGTTTACTTATACAATTTGTCTCTCCTCCGTCTTGACAGTTCACTCTCCATTTACGTTCAAACCTTCAATGCCTATAGAAACGCGCAGATAGTCGGACACGCCCTTCAAGCATAACTTCTCGCGCAGATCCAGCCTGTGTAAGACACACCGCAAGACGCGCTTGAGTATCAGCAATGTGAACCCAATTACACATCGTACTGCCTATCGCTGGTCATATGCCGCAAGCCCAATACACATATGCATAACCTTCTGTCTTTCTTGACCGCCGTGATAGATTTTTGTCTAAATCTAGGCAGGCCTGCCGTTAAAGAAGCCCGCCACTGTCAATGCGCATGCTCTCCGCGGCACACGTGCTGTGCCTCAGCGACCACGACCCGCGAAGACTCACCGGGGCTGCAAATCTAGACTGTGTATTGACCGCGTACTGCATCGCGCGCTGGAGCCTCTGCTGTTAGGAGAAGTATAAGAGCTCGTAGTCGTTCAGAGACACTCCAGGCTGCTGCCCGCTCATCCTCTTACTGCGTCACGCAAAGTATACTCTACGACATGAAGCTTTCTAGGACAATACTCCTCCTTGCATCTCTGTCGCTCCCATTTGTACGCCCCGCGCCGCCGTGCTCTGCCCCTCGCTCGTGGTCTTATTGCGTTGGGTTCCTCCGGCCGTACTCGGACAATGAGTACGACTGGAAGACTGTGTGCAACATCACAGTCCCACCCAATACGCTCATCTCCACCGACATCGAGATGTATGACGACGGGTACGACTGGTGAGTCGCTTGCCCATCGATGTGCGGCGCGCGTGTTCACTAGTGCGATCATCCCGTCAGCTCCTCAGGGCACTTTGCCACCTGCTGCGTGCCGCAAACAGGTAGGCACTGTTATGTTTCCCTTTGCGCTGGGGCTTGCTGAACTCAATGGTGCCGACACCTGCTGCACGCCAGATCCATGTACGCACTGTCATGTTTTCCTTCCCTTTGCGCTCGAACTTACTGAGTTCCATGGTTCCGATCAGTCGTACATTGCGGTGTTGTTGATTGCGATGGCCCCGAGTCAGCCCTACCGCCGGCGCGCAACGACATCCCTACGGGCTGGACGACGGTCGTCCCGTGCGCGATCGATAATCCGCAGCGCGTGCTCGCCAACCCCGTCGTCACGTACCTGAACTCCACGACGCCCTACTCGTGCATCTCACAGTGTTCCGCGCAGGGTTACCGGTACGCGGGCGTTGAATACGGCGATGAGTGTTATTGTGGGACGGGATACGCTGGTGGGGTGCTGCCACCTGCTGCAGACGTGTCGGAGTGCGATATGCGCTGTGCGGGCTCATTTATGAACACGTGTGGCGGGTCATGGAGGATGCAAATATACAAGGCGGACGGTTCACCGTGAATGTCGAGGGCTTGCGTGTGTATGGGTGTGTGGGCGGATGTGGGTGTTTCTTGTCGATGTATTCAATCGAGTGCTGCATACCGTGTGCTATTTTCTTGAATCGACTATGGGATTGAATGTGTGCAATTTTGCGAGATTATGAGCGGCACCTGTAGGATACGCAAAGTAAGTCGCACTCGGTCAGGTACGAACCTCAGCAGCATTGTAAACTTTAAGAATACGCGAAACGAGTCACACCACGGAAATGCAAGTATGGATTACTAAATGAGTAAAGATGGGTACAACGAAGCTCTGTCAGCCTCGATTAAATATGCACTGAACCTCGCAAGCAGTTACGCTGATCAATAGCCAAAAAACAACGCGTGGCGATGCACGACGTGGTATCGTTCAGAAGGCGCGGCCGCGGATTGACGACTTGAGTATACTCTGTCCAAGTCCAAGTAGCCAGCCTGAGCGACCTGCCAGGAACAGCAGACGACATTCAAATTATGTCTACACCACATGCTCAGCTCAAAACAACTAGAATCAGCGTGCTTCGTATAGAGAACGCCGAGCAGAACCTAACTTACAGCATCGACCGGCTCTGTCTGTTTTATATCGTGCTGCCTTTTCAGAAATTATCCGCCGCGAATAGTACTGGGAATTAATAGTTGAGCCCAGGTGTGATAGCCCGATCGAATCGCTCGCCGATCGTCAGCGCTCTGCCTGAAGCTACTGTACTGTACGTTCATCTCTCATCTGTGTACTCATCCCTCCTCAAACCACTCACCGCACAAACCGCCCACACAAACGCGCAGAAACGCGGACACGTTCCTCAAATAACACTCCGCCAGGTACAGCGTCGATCCTCGCACAGGCCCAGCCTCCGCACCATGACTCCCTCAATATCAGCGACGTCAACCCAGATACACAAACGTCAAGTGCATAGCTGATCATATGCTGCAACATTCAATACACGAGCATATAACATCCTATCTCTCTTGACTGCCCTGACAGATATCCGCCCAAATGTTGGCAGGTCTGCCGTTGAAGAAGCCTCTACTGCCAGTGTGCACGCACACGTGCTGTGCCACAGAGACCGCGCCCGGCGGAGGTTCACCGGGACTGTTGAATCCAGACTCTGTGTGCGGGCCGCGTGCTGCATCGTAGACTGCGGGTTTCTGCTTGGATGGGGTGTATAACAGCTCGGAGGCATGGAGGGGCACTCCAGGCTGCCATCCTTGCCCTCTCGTTGTGCAACACACAACGCACCATTAGCTATGAAGCTTCTCGGTACAGCGCTCCTCCTCATCTCCCTCTCCTTCCCCTTCGCACACAGCGCCCCACCATGTTCCGGCGCCCGCCCTCAGGCCCTCTGTGCGCGGTACATCCGGCCGTACTCGGACAACGCATACACCTGGCAGGACATCTGCGAGTTCACGGCCCCGTCCAACGTGCTCATCGCCGATAACGTCGAGAGGTACGACATTGGGTTCGACTGGTGAGTCCTGTCCGCATATGCGCGTTCAACCGACACTTATCTTCCTGCTAGTGATCCGGGCGTGTACTTTGCCACGTGCTGCGCGGGCTTCGGAGGTAGGGACTGACGCGTTTCTCTCTTCGTTCGACCTTACTGAGTTCCATGGCACCGACGCCATGCAGGGTGCGCGAACGGCATCGACTGTGACGGGCCTTTGACGGACCTACCCCCAGTGTACAACAGCATCCCGACGGGGTGGACGACCGCAGTGGCATGTGCGGTTGACAATGCGCAACGCGTGCTCGCGAACCCCGTCGTCACGTACTTGAACTCAACGACGCCGTACTCGTGCGTGAACCAGTGCATCGCGAAGGGGTATCAGTATGCGGGTCTTGAGTATGGCGACGAGTGTTATTGTGGGACAGGGTACGCGGGCGGGGTGCTGCCGCCTGCTGCGGATGTGTCGGAGTGCAATATGCGCTGCGCGGGATTGTATTCGGCGACGTGTGGCGGGTCGTGGAGGATGCAGATTTATAAGGCGAATGGCGCGCCGTGAGTGTCAAGAGTTTGCGTGTTTGGGTTTTTGCTGGCATGGGCATTTGGATATGCAACGTAGTGTATTTTGGGGATCAAGTGTGGAATTATAATGCGCTTTCCATGGTTATCTGGCTAACTGGGTGCCCAAACTGATCGACGCCACCAAGCGTCGCATTACCATAACGGGAAAGAGGCGGGCACGCGTCACAGCTCGTGCCTTGAAGGCCAATGCAGCTTCTCTTGGCCTTCCGCATGATTAGGAATGCCTCGGACTTAGCAAAGCACCGGGGACGGAACAAAATATCCACTGCGAGTCGAGGACCGCCATGATTGATTCACCACCCAGATCAACAAACAATATACAGAGGCGCCCATGACATACGTCTCTAAGGATTAATTGACAGGTAGCGAGCGAGGTAACCGGAGTGACTGCATCTGAGCTAAAAACTTACCACTAGCACTGTGCCCCGTTTTCTGTGCTGATCCCACACGTAGCCTCGTTTCCGTCGAAAACTTCCAACGCGCACGAAAAGTGAGATGAATGAGCAAGTGAAGTGTAACCTTATCGTACCATTACGAATGGCCACGATCTAGGAACGACTACATCATGACACATCCCACGCGTGCCGCCACAAGCCGGGCCCATCTACAAATACGAACGTCGATCGTCGCTGTCCTCCCTCGTTCCCGGGGCCTCAAATTGCTGCTGCCGTTGAACCTAGCTTGTCCATGAGACCGCGTACACAAGCGAGCTTCATTTTTCGTGAGGTTGGCGGCGCTCCGTCTCGAGGGAAGGGTTTCCGTCCGGCCGGTCGAACAACAATTTTTTGTGTCATGCAGCACGCAACCCCCGCTGGCAATTTCGCGCATTTGATATGGCCAACATTCCGTATCCAACACGCCACTTTCTCGAAATCCCCAAGCGGTGTGCACGTCAAGCTACAGCGCGCGCAGCTCAACGACACGTCCTTGGTGGGGCTGCAGCACACGGCGCACGCTCAGGGTCTGCCAACGGTGTGACGAGGGAGGGTGTCTGCGCAGGAATGGCGTCGCAATGGGATTCGCTGCAGCCGTGAAACATAAGAACACGGAGGGACCGCTAAAATTCTGGGGTGACGATGGGGTTCTTCGGGGGTGGCGCGCACAACCGCTCGGCAGAGTGGAGCTATGTCAGATCCGACGTGCCATGCCGCCTCCCCGCCGACGCCTGGTGACCGATGACGCCACGTCGTACGCTGCGTCTGCGTCATACCACACAGCGACGAAGACACCGAACCCAGCGAGCGACGGCGCGAGGACGATGTGCTGCTGGGGTGCCTGGGACTGCCCCCGAGCTGATCTGCGGGGCTCCATTAGAGAGTGCATGAGAAAACAGGGGAGATGCGAGAATGACGTACGAGGGAGGCGTGACTCGCCAGCGGCTTGGCGCAGGCTACGAGTCGGCAGAGGCCTGCCTGTGGAATTGGTAGTCAGGGTGAGCGCGAGCTGATCATATCAGGCAGCACCACACAAAACACTAGAAGCCTCCGTCTCATTTAGGCCTATGTTCCTCGGAGTGTCCCACCCGCTACGGCCAGTTATACAGCACGCGTCCCCTCCCCTCCAGCCATCCATCGCCCCGTCTGTCCTTCCGCTGTCCTAAATCCTAAATCGCCTCGCGTTGTTGCCGTTGCCCGCGATGATGACCGACGACCAGCTCCAGATAATCGAGGAAGCGCTCCTCCTCTACGCGCACGAGATGCACGAATACACCCTCCAGCTCTGGACGGACTCGAGGAAGGCGGCAGAGGAGAGGAAGGCGGTAAAGGGCGCCGCAAGGGGCGTGATGCCCGCAGAGACGAAGCGGCGAAGGGCTGCTGAGCTTGCACAGGCAAAGGCGAGGATCATCGACCTGACGAAGAGCAAGGCCAGTGGCGATGCCTTGAAGGGAGGCGCGAAGCCAGAGGTGACGAGCATATTCGAGAAGGCGTCCGTAAACCCAGACTGAGGCATCCGACGATCGCCTGTGACCGTCCTCCCATGCCTTCCGCTGCCACAGCTAGAGCAGGTACACTGCCGATACCCCACGCCCACCGTCGTCTAACCCAACGATGCCCATCGCGCCCACCTGGCAACGACTCGATGCTCGTTCACGCCAACGATACGGCCGTCTGTTCATCCATCCATCTATCCCTCTTCTCTCGCCTTCTCTCTCCAAACTCCCCATACTCAGCTCCAGCCAAGACGGCGCATCCATCCCAGGTTTCCTCCCGAATCTATTTATTATGTATCCCCATATATCCCTCCATCCTGCTGTCCTCGTTATCACCAGCGTTGAACGCATCATCCGAGCCACTCACCTCCGTCGTCTCTCATGGTCTCTCCCTATCTCCCGTTCCCCCATCCCCCTCCTCTTTTTTTCTTGGTCATTCATCTGTTCTTGCCGCTCCCTGACACAACTTACTAATGAACGCGTTGTAGTAGGGCACATATATCGTAATTGACTGCCTGTTGATCTTCTGGCATGACCGATGGAGGCGGATTATCCAGCGGTGGGTGTATGCGCTCCGGCTTTTGGTGAGTGTGAATGCGGGCCCTCGTCATTGGGCAGATGTCCGTACTCGTCCCCGCATGGGGCTTGGAGCCAACGGTCGCGTCATCCTGCATACAGCGCATATAAGCAACGCTTTGAGCGGGTCACAAGGTATCCGTACCCCATTCACCGCATAGCCATGAGAACGCGGTTCCTATATGCGCATATAGTCTGCACGTCGCACGTCCCGAGGACACACGCTCGCGCTATACGCACCGACTCGCACCGTAAACAACATAGCTCGCTTGAATCGGCTCATTGGACCTTCTCTGGCAACCTGGTGAGATTAACCTGACTATCCGTTCGGCACGGTGAATATGACGAGGACCGCTTGACGCGAGGTACCCCTACTGAAGTAGTCTCTGTCACCCATGAGCAATAAATTAATAGTGCATTAGCACCAGCGTAATCATAAACTCACCGTCACCCATCGCAAGACGCGTGCCAGTGCGCACAAGACCACTAGAATTGTATGTGTCCATGTGCGTCCATCCTCCTACCGCCCGGATAGCGAATTTGACAACCATTTTCAAAAACCCACCAAGGAAAGCAAGAAAAGGAGGAAGGGTTCGCGCGGCGCGAGCCGAGCAAGTAGGAACGAAAGTGTCGCGTTATGTAACTGTACTACAAGGCCCATAATAAACGCGACGGACCTGCGGTCTAGACCCCCGTCAGGTACGAGCACACCCGATTGCGATTAGGCGTGTAGGGAAATACAAATTCTGGTGTTGTCCGGGCGACCGCGTGTGCTGTATTGTGTTGTGTAGGCTGGGGTACTCAACTCAAGGGAGAGGTGAAGTGGGGACGGCCTTACGCGTCACACATATGTATGCATTTCGCAGGCTGAGATTCCTCAAAGGAGAGGAACTGCGGACAGTAAACAAACATGGGCAAGAAGATCTTTGGATTGCATAGTTGTACAGTTGTGGGATGGTACAGATGGCACGAGCGTAGCGATAAATGGACCGAGAGACACGAGTAAGCGAATCGAAGTAAGCAAACGTGAAGAGAAAAGAAGAATCGAAGAGTGAGCGAGGGTGTGCAACATCGGGCGGACGCGAGATGCGTAAATGGGGTGTGATGCGTGTTTTATGGGGTGGGGGACACAACGCGCGAAGCGAGCAGAGACGAACGAATCGAATGAGCGGAGTGGTAGGTAGGACACGTCGAAACAGAAAACCGTAAACACAAAAAGTCCTGCGTGACCAGAAAAGGAGAGAGGAGCACAACACGAGAGGATAGTGTCCATCAGCATGAAACAAGGAAGAACGAACGAACGTTATACGGACGGCAGGGGTACCTGTGCGTGAAGGAAAGAGGCATGTACAGGGAAAGGATACGAAAAAGGCCCCAGAGTGAGTTGAGCTCAGGCGAATCGAAAGAGTCGAAGAATGAATATCGAAAAGAGAAACACCGACGCGAAGCGCAGCGTGTCTAGATGGCGTACAAGGCATGACGAGGCACCACCGAGCCCAAGGGTCTACGACGTGTCCATAGGCGAGCGCACCCGATCGTGCTGGACAGCACCGACGCTCGCGCGCCGCTGCTCCCCCGCGAGCCTTGGCGGCGGCGCCAGCCTCCCCTCCTCGTCGGCGTCGGGAGAACGGCTCGCCCGACGCTTCTCAGGGGGGTGCGGCATGCGGCCCGCGCGGTCGATGGACGACCGGCGTTGCATGCTCGGCCGTTCGCGCTCGCGTTCGGATATGGGAGCGTGCGTCGTCGCGCTGCTCAAAGACTGGCGCGTGGAGGACGTCGGGAGGCTCATCTTTGGTGCGCGGGGGGACCAGCCGGGTTTGCTGTTGCTGCTGGTACTGTTGGAGGTGCTGTTGGAGGCGCCGGCGTGCGGATGATGTGAAGAGTGCGGGGAAGGAAAGGTCTGCGCGAGCTGCGATATCGACCCACGCGGGACGTGTTGATGGTGCTCAGGTCGGGGATCATGGCGGATCGCAGAGACCGAGAGCCGTTTCCCGACGTCGAACGGCACAGGCGAGCTTGTCTGCGAGGCGGGGTGGTGCTCGCTGCTCGGCGACGAGACGCGCCGCGGCTGGTCTGGACGGCGGAGAGACTCGATTGGCGGGAAGTGGTACGTGTCTGTTGGGCCGACGAGCGGGCTTGTCGCACTCACGTTGCCATACCCATTCACCGCGCCCTTGCCCTTGGCGCCTCCCGTACTCGGGCTATGCCCCTGCGCGCGTGCATGGCGAAGCTGCATCTCAAGCTCGTCAACGCGCATCTTGAGATCATACACCTCTCCACGCATCGCCGCGACTTTCTTATCCACAAGATGGTGCACGGTCTCCTCCATCTGCTCCTGCTGGCGCTGGAGCGTGGCCATGAGCGCGTTCGACTTGTGCAGCTGCTCGCTCAGCCACGTCTTGAGCTGCTTCGAGTCGTTCAGCGCGTCGTAGAACATCTCGAACGGCGCGAGGAACGCAGACTTCTCGCCTGCGTAGCCGGGATGATGTAACGACGCCGGGGTCGGCGGCACGAGCGTCGACGCGATCGGTACCGAGGCTGCGGGGGGCGAGCGACCCGTTGGGGCCCCGGCGGCTTGGCGTGCTATGGACAGTCGCGTCGGTGTAGGTGGCACTTGTGCAGTTGAGATGCGCTTTGGAGGCTGTCCTGTACCCATAACGGGGGGCACGCTGGGCAAAGCCATCAAAGGGAACCGGCCAGACAACGATTGCGACTGCCCTCCGCGCGGAATCGGAGGCGCACTCTGGATGATAGGCTGCAGGCCACCTTCTTGTAGGGTGCGCGGGCTGATGAGGATGTCAGCCGGTTTGCCCTTTGTTCCTCCAACCTGGCGACTCGCCCGCCTTCGTGCGAAACTGATCGGCGGAGGCGGCAGGGCATGTGCTGGTGGTTGGATGTTGGAATTGTTCGGATTAGGGAGCGACGGATGGACATGTGTGTGCGTGGGCGGCGAGTCTGTCGCTGGCCTGGGTTGAGCGGGGTGTCGTCTGGCTGTGAGCGTTGCAGTAGGAGGCGGGGGCGTCGGCAGTCGTTCGATCGGCATCGAGGATTGTGGTTGTTGCTGTTGAGGTGGCGCAGCGGAAGAAGACGCGACTATCGAGCCTCTAGGCCCAGCGTTAGGCGCAAGGTTTGGACTCCGTCTGGATGTGCGGATAGATGGCGCGGTCTTGGAAGTAGATGCACGCTCGTCCGTGGCAGACAGCGAATTCACGATGTTGACGTCAGGCGGAGCAGTCGGAGGCATGATGCTCGCGAGGCTTCCCCTGCGCGATTCAATGAGGGCCTGCTGCTGATGTTTCAGATTCACCATGGACCGCACTTGCTCGAGCGCTATGGGGTCGTCTGGCGGAATTGTCAAGCCCATAACCACGGGAGATATCCCACTGTCCACCGATGGCCGTCGCACGTCCGTGTTGATGCCTGAAATCGTCATTCGTCGCTTCTTTGATGGGTTTGGGTTGGGGGACGAAGAGCTCGACGGGGTTTGCGGCGGTGCGCCCGTCTTTGTTTGTGCGACAACAGGGGCAGCGGGCAGCTTGAGCGACAGCAGGTTGTCAGTGTCGGTCTCCTGCTTCACTCTGACGGGAGCACGAGGGGATCGGCGACTGCTCGAGTCAGGAGATACACCTCTTGCATCAGCGTTTAGGAGAGCAAACCTCGGCGAATGCGACGTACTCTGGACCCGATACATCTGCAGAGTCTGCTAAAGTACTCTCTGAGTGCAGCCGCTTCCTTGCGGTCTGCTTGTGCTCTCCAACTGAGGACGGCTGCGGCGACGTATGTGCGGAGCGGCTGCGATCCAGAGGGGTTGGTCGGTGCTGGATAGGGGGGAGAGCGTTGTTGACCTCCGAGTGTCGGGTCAAGGAAGGACTGCCAAAGGTTTGCGCAAAGGACGGGAGCGACTGAGGTAGTTGCGTTGCCATTTCTCCTTTTGTTTGAGCCATTGGGGGTGCGCGAAGGGCAGGAGAGCAGTGCGAGTTGTGTGTGTGGCAGTGTCCGCGGGCGCGATCAGACGAGGTGGTGGTGCACAGCGGTCTGCTCGTCGTCGACGACGGCGACGAAGGGACGGCGGCGTCGAGAGGAGAGGAGAGGGAGGGGGAGGAGATCAACGGCGAAAGGGAACCCAACAAAGCGGATGCTGTCAATTATAACAAGGTTCATTTCACGATGTCCATCGCATAAATCAAAATACCTTTTCTCCCGCCTATCAGACAGACTCACTTCGACCCTCAGTTTACGCTTTTCACGGTGGAAAACATAGCAGCGTGCCACCCTTCGCCTTCGTTCTTCCACCCGACGAATGCTAAATGAGGCCCTAAAGAGCCCGGCTGGCGCGAAAAAGGAGATATTATGCGTGTTTGAGACCAGCGAGCCGTGTCTCGTCCCGTTGACGTGGATCAATTCGCACACTTCCCGCCGTGAACCATCAGAAATCGACATCCTGCAACACGTACGAAACGCAACACAACGCTGCATTTCATCACTGTTATGCCAACAGTATATCACGGAAACGCCTCGAGCAGCTGTTCGCCCATCGCTGCCTCTTTCCATCGGACGAATAGCAGCCAGTGCTCATGGGAAAACAGCGAGCCCAGCAGCAGCACACGCAGGCCCAGTGCTCTTCCTCTGCAACTGCACATCTGCGGCCTCGCGAAATCCAGAAGACAGACATCAGCCCAGCAGTGATAGTGATATCGCTCTGCTGCGGCTGATATGACATCTGGTGCGCCCAGCACAAAGCGTGCTATCGGTCTCTTTGATACAGCTGCCTCCTTCTCAGTCCCACTCCTCGGTAGAATCTTCTCTATCGATGAGCCCAGAACTCACATGCCCAGCCTGAATCTGTCTTGCATCTGCCCATGGCCAGCGACCCACTCCGTCTTTGGTTAGCAGCTCTTAGCAGCTGTGGGCACTCTCTGCGACTGATAAACGGGCCAACTCCGTCGACCACCCGTATTGCCACCTTCGTTTCCTCATTAGGCACAATTAGGTGCGTTCGCCGCTCTTAATAACATCTTCACGCCCGCAATAGCCTCCGCAGGTGAGTACCGTCAGTAGCCGCAGGAATTGCAGGCCCTACTGATCGTCCCAAGATTGTCCTCCACATGGAAGGCCGGTATCGCCTATACGATTGACGCACCATGTCCGACGCCAACGCTGCCCGAGGGGTGCGCAGAGTACAAGGGCACCCTGTCAGCTTTTGGCGTCAGCACGTTCCTTCCGCCCTTGTACTTTGACTGCCTCCAGGCTCTTTGAATAGCTTTCCAACACGCTTTCACACCCCTCGGTGTCCTCGCGAGGCACATTGACTCTGTAAAGCGGGCTGGGCGAGCTAAGCTGACTGTGCATGTCATTCACCGCGCCAATGAACGAGTCTCAGCTGTTCGAAGTTTTCGCGATGCTTACACACCTCTTGCAGTATTTGGCGTGAATTTCGACGGCTGCAGTACCTGATCCGTACCAGGATCATCCGCCAGTCCCCGGCAACAGTCTTCACTGCGCTGAGGCAGATCTTCCGCTCGTCCGGATCCGCTCAAATCTCACTGACTTTCTCCAATCTTCACCGTTCACGTAAGTTGTGCACATCTGCCACGCTACAATAGACATATGCGACGCTAATACAGGTACGAAGTTGATCGCAGCCCAAACAGCGTAAAGCGCTCCTTCGCAGCCACGCAGGGAACCGTGCATTTTGCAAACGACCGAAGAGAACGCAGTCAGATATAGAGCTCTGTTCGCGGGCACGCAGCAGCGACCACCGGCCCCCGAACCTCGACTGCATCCGACAAAAACCAGGCAACGGAAGAATTTGACAAGCATCCGGGCTGCGCGCCCAGGGACTGCGCGAAACATGGATCTCGGAATCTTGTCTAGAAATCTCCAAGGCACCGCTAACGCGTTTCCACTGGGCCCCCCAAACGACCGACCCTAGTGACCGACCTTCGGGACCGGCAAGGTTGAACATTCATGCTCCTCCGCTAAATGCACTTGTGAAACTCGCCACCACAGGCGGTATTGCTTGCAATCTTGATCAGTTTATTGTTAAATACGATCGCAGAGTGTCGCAGGAGGACGCTCATTTGTGTATGTGAAGTCCGACCAACCACTTGCAGGCTGGATATCGACGAAGCCGCCCACTTGACGGAATGCGCAGCGCTGTACGCATTGTAGACAGTACAACGTACACCACACTGGTAACGTTGACATTGCAGATGTAGACTGCTGCTCTTCTAGATTGCCATGTACATATCGCGACCGCTCCACTCGGAATGCAGGTCCGGATCCTATATCAACAACCGTATACCAATCTGAATCTAGACTCACATGGTATCCCTCAATCTCAATGAACAACAGACGGCGTTCTCTTGGGTCCCCATGATGTCTCATCGTTCGCATGTCGTGAAACCAAATGAACCCTCTTCGCTGAATCAAGGAAAGGAAGTTCGCCTCGTGCAGACCGTAGGACATGCTTGCATCACCATGACGCCTGCGAATGAGTGGCCTATGACGAATAGGTGGATGCTCTATTGTATTCGCGACATCGCATGCAAAGCTACCTCATCCGCGGTAAAACGCAGGCGATCCATCGAGGCTAACCCTTGCGAATCCAGACCGTTTAAGCTCTACTTTATCAGGAAGGCGTGCATATCAGAAGTACGTTACGACACACAGTAAATTACCTCGGGCACAACCGCATGCAGTAGTCGCACGGCTCTGAGAAAGATACACTACAGCGCTTAGAGAGTTTTAGGATAGATAAAACGTCTGCGAATACATAATGTAATTATGAAATGTAGTCTTTATGTGTACGTAATACATATACAAAGTGTTATCTCGCCATGACTACATACGGAAACCCATCAAATTGTCGTAAGAACGTTTCCACAAATAATGTTTGAAGGAACTGGTGCATGAATACGGCGAAGCCGAACTTGAAGAATTCTCGAGATATAAACTTTGAGTATCCTAACCCTATCTACCGCCGTGAGTCGACAAAGTATCGCCAGACACGAATTACAACGCGAACGCTGCATGTTTACACCGGCGTGTTAACGAGAACAAGTCACGAAGCATTTAGAATATGAATATATGCCTCCCGCTCATCGGCCCACCCATCGGTCGCTCCATGCCCGCCCTACGTTATCGCCACGCAAGGGAATGCGGGCGAAGAATTGCTGCACGCGAAGTCATAGACATGAGGTAGTAAGATCAACTTGTTACAATCGCGGTAGTGTAAGTATCTAGCCAGCTAATCCGTCTGGAGCATCTCCTTGAAACGATTAAGGAAACGAGCAACTCGTTTGAACGAGCCTTCGATTTTCCTGGATTTCGTGCGTATCTATGTATCACTTAGTACTTTGAAAGACTCCGCAAGTAGAATACGCACCTGTACGCCGGCTTTGTTTCCATTCCCAGCCCACTTAGACGACACCTGCGCGCATTCTCGCGCTTTCGCGAGTGTTTCGTTAGGGCGCGGTTTGGCACCATGTACCGGTCCCTTTTGCTTCACGGTGAGTGCCATGTTCATGCACAGATGGTGAGACATACCGCTAATGTGGAGGTGGGTTTGGCCATTCTTGGTTGTTGTTGTTGTTGTTGTTGTTGTTGTTGTTGTGTTGGTGCTGGTGTGGTGTGGTGGCGGTGGTGGTGCTGGCGAGCTCGTTGTCGGGATATCGCGGTTAAGTTGATTCTCGCGCTGCTGTGGTTGAAGTTGAATTAACTCTCGCAACTGACTTATTCTGCTGGAACGTTTTCGAAGACAAATTTCAATTCAGTGTAGAAGACAGGACACAGTATATGTATACATCATAAAAGAGAACGATTTGCGAGATTTTCGGCGTTCGTCAGAGTGGTTTTAGTCTTGGACTTCTTGTTGCTTAACTTTGACTTCCAGTGCTGTGACGCGATAGGTTGTGCAGCGCCGCCCTGTATTTCTGCAGCACGTTTGCGGAACCATTGTTCGTTCACATCAGTCCAGTACCCCACATACATCCCCGACGAATTCCAGACATTTTCCTTCGGCCACCATGATGCGTCAATGTGGCCACCGTTCGCTGCAACCGCGAGATACGTTTGAGGCATTTATTCGTAAGACAAACACGGATAGCACTCACCAGTACGAACACGATAAACGCCACAAATGATGTCAATCTCATGGGCGTTCAGTTCATCATCGACGAAGAGATCTTCATCTATGACGACACAGTCTTGCCGGGTGTAGGTGCCACTGGGTCCCATCCACACATCGTCGAAGGGTACACACTCCAGAGCAAGACGCCACGCTATACCTCCTCGCTTGAGCGCCGCACGTCCGCGGAATGTCCGTAGTAGCCTGTCACGCACGTCCTCGTATCTGGCGTAGTCAGTGGCCGAGAATTTAGCGTCCGACTGTCTCACCCCTAGACCGATAGGAATATTGGGAAGAAAAATGGGCACCGGAGGAGATGGCAACATCTGTTGGAGGGAGCTAGGATACCGCTCCAGTGTCTTGAAGGCAATGCCGCGCTGAAGAAGATACGTCGTAGCATCAAATTCAGAGAGATTAGCATCCAGCCTCAGGAGCTGCCGAGCGGTGAGTGCATCTTGTACAACGAGTTGCCACCACGCGTCCGGCGCACGGAAGGTCACCATATACCAAGTCGACGACATAGAATTAACACGAACTGGCTTGATAGCCATGCGTGTATGCATGGACACACGTCCGATAAGGTCGGTGCAACCATTCGGCGGGGGAGCGGACGATACAAGAGCCGCAACGAAATCTACAACCACATTTTGGACATGAGGCGGCAGGTCGCTGCGACGGTGGACCAGGTAATTACATGCTGTCGACAGATCCATGGTATTCGATGCGGCAGTCAAGTAAGAACTTGAGGAAGACATCCCATAACGTTGGAAGAGCACGTCGCTCAGAGCGTCAGTTTCCGATGTAGGTAAGAAACTGAGGTCCACCCCGCGGATAGAGTACCTCTGATTCACTAACTGGTTGTATCCATCCGCAAGTTGAGGCGTATACGGAATTTCGACCTGCGAAGAGGGCCCAGAGGAAGATGGAACAGCCGATGGAGCGATACGGCCCTGAGAACGAGAGCGAGGACGACCACGACGGTCATCGCGACCACGGGGCGAAGGGGAACGACGAGGGACAGTAGCACGAGTGTGGTCATAAGGCGAATGAGATCGCCGGCGAGGACCAACAGAACGAGACCGACGACGAGACATGGATGCGGGGGCGCGCGAACGAATAGCAGGAGAAGGCGACCTATAATCGTGACGTGAGGGGGGAGAAGGGGGTGAACATGGCGATCCCTCGTTTGGCAGGTACGGTGCAACGGGAGACTGATCCAAAGACCAGTACTGCTCCGGACTTCGTGCATCGGGCGCAAACTGCACAGCGACATCATACTCGTTCCGAAATGAGTTGTATCTGATGTGTTCAGGAGGGGTCAGATCCCAAAGATCGGCAAAGTCCCTGTAAGGAACTGCAGTGCGAATATAACGGTCTTCCTCATCTTTTTGCCACTCAAAAACCTTAGCCCCTTTACGACCAGGGGCAAGATTATTTTCATGAGCCTTTTCTCGATCTAACCTTTTCTGCTTCTCGAGGGGTGACTCCCGTGCAAGACATTTTGCTTCATACTCTTTCTCCGCTTGCATGAACTCCTCGAACGATTGGCCAGGGATTTGGCGGGTGATCGGGTCAGGCCTGAGCTTGCTCTTAGAATTTGGGACCGTCAGAGACAGAGAGCCGACACCAGAATCAGGATCTTCTATCATCGCTGGATATAAAATGTCCATGTTATGCGTCAATGTGGAGAACATTTTGTGTCCATCAAGTTTGCTACAGGCGGTGACCAGCTCCGAGGAGGGCAAATATTTTTTGGCGAGCGGAGAGATGGTGGGCCAAGGTTCGTTACCATACCACAGATACACAGGCATGGAGAAGTCACGCATCATCGCCATGAGGTGATTCTCCATGTCGGAAGAAACTGGGTCGTGCATGTCGAGAAACAAGCCAGTGCGGTAGCATTCACCAGCGAAGACGTAGTTGGACTGAATGATGACGGAAGAGCATAGGTCGTCGAGGAGATCCGCAGGGAAAAGAGACCGTGTTAACCCTAATTCCAACCAAGGCGGTCCAGGCCTGTTCTTCAGGATAACGCCATAGAAAGTGAGCCTGCCAATAACGGCTAAGAAGGCTGCCCTGGCTCGCGATATGGCATTTTGAGCATCTTTCCGAAGGCGAAACTGCCTAGCATAACCAAAGGATTCAGGCCATGGGGTTGTCATGAAGTCCAAAGGCAAGAGTACGCCCATTTTCCCCATAACTGCGCTAATATACTTTAAGCTATACTCAACCCTTTGCCAGTCAGATACATTAGCAAGTTTCCAAGAGCTATACTTCTCGCTCTGAACTTGTACAACGTTGATGTGCGCAAGAGGTTCGAGGAAACCTTCCCAAATCATAGGTTGTGGAACCAGCGCTGTCCAATAGTCACGACTACCCACCCAGCGAGGGTGAAGGGTCGAGAAGACATCTATGGAGTCATGATTCCCCCATGACGAGTTGTGGACCATAACCGTGGTGTTCGGTGATACATATAGGCCTTTGTGGAAATCGTTGTTGTGAGACCAGAAGATAGTTGGGCGAGGCAAGGTTGTTTCCTGAGCACTCGCCATGTCGGTGGCGTCTGGACGTATACGCGTGTGGGCAGTACCGAATATCGAGACGTTGGATAGAATAAGAAGGGAGGGGTGTATCAACGCCTGGAGATAACTCTCCCAACGTAGATATGGGGTATGGGATGGCTAGGTTCTGCAGGTTCTGCAGGTTCCGCTGAAACGTCGAGTGGGGACGGGGTCGGCTGGTATACCAACGCCTAGAGATAACTCTCTCGACGCGGACTGGGAATGTGAGGTACCTAGACGGTTGATAGTGATGCTAAATGGTGGAACGTTAGAAAGGAAGAAACACGAACGCCTGGAGATAACTCACCCGACTTCGGTATGGGATTGCTGGACGTGTGGTGCAGCGCGCAAAACGTTTTGTTGAATCGGCCAGGAAACGGGCGTGGGAGATAACACGTGATTCGATTGCACTTTGATCGCTACTCAGCTTTGATCGCAACCCACGCCTTATCCTGGTTGTTATCTCCAGACGTCGTGCTACGCCCGCCGCCCGCCGTACCCATATCCTTATGCGTTGTCGGGAGAGTTATCTCCAGGCGTCGTGCACATCTTCACGCCTTCTTTCTCCCTCTGAGCGGACCCCGCCCCCTTACGGTCACGCGTTGTCGGGAGAGTCATCTCCAGGCGTCGTGCTCATCTTATATGGCTCATCACCCTCTCACCCTCACGCGTTATCGACAGAGTAATATCACAAGGCTTCGACATTCGATACTCATATTGTACACTGTAAAACACTCCTATCCTACATGTATAGTTCACGGTTCGCAATCGCTATCAGGCGCGGAACAGCGCAACGGCTCTAGCATCATATAAGGCCTTCGACTTCCTGGTGACTGCTTTGTTCTTGGACTTGCGGCTCTCTACCTCAACCGGCGGCGGCTGGCTCTCTTCCTCTTCTGCTGCATTTGCCATCAACTTATCCGCGTTGGCGGCTGCTATCGCGGAGCCGCTTTCTTGGAGCCAGCGTAAGCTCTGAACATGGACATGCCCGATGGTAGTTTTTGCTGTTTCTAAATCGAGCTAAATTGAGGTCAGCAGTCTGTGATATATCTTCATAGCCTTCCTGCTCACCTGCATATTCTGCACCACAAATCCGAGAGCAGCCACCAGGACAAGTAGGTGGATCGCGTAGTTTAGCAAGAGTGCCATGCCGTTCTGCCAGTGGCGCATCCTGAACCGGCCGCCCTTTCGCTTCCAAATCCAGATGTTATTGTCTGCCTTCAGAACGGTGGATCCGACCAGCACTGTGCTGATTCCGTCGTGCCAATGAGTCTATTAGAAATGAGTGAGTGTCTTCTCACAGTTACTGACACAAGCTCACGTACGTGGACAGTCTGAAGGAGGCCTTTAGCCGGCTTCAAAGTCTCCAGCCTCGCCCCGCTCTTGACCTCGAAGACGCATACGGCGCCATTATCGCCTCCTCCTACCAAAATTCTTCCGCCTTCGCCAAAGGACAGTTGCCGCGGCAAGGACCTCACTCGCGCCGGAGTTGCGTATGTTCGCACAGGAGCTCCATCCTTCAGATTGTAGAGGGCAAACTCGTTTGCGATAGTATCCACAGCGACGATACTTTGCCTCATATTCACGGCGACGTGCCCCCTTGTTGGAATCAGTCAAGTAAAGATGGTCACAAGCATTGCTTACGTGATTCCTCCTAATCCCTTACTTCTAGCGAGTTTCCCCTTATCCCCGTCGACGGTGTACCTTATTGACATGGTCACTAGGCCATGATGAGGAGAGAAACCTGACTCACATATTGCCTGTCACCAAGTCGAAGAAATGCACATCAGAAACACTGCTGTCGGCGAAAATGAGGCCTATTGGGATTGTCCCGGAAAAGTTCAACGAAAAAATGTTGTCCAAGCTTCCCGATGACGCGAAAATCCAACATTGAACGAGACCATCTCGAGACGCGGTTGCAATTCGTGTTGTCACCCTGTCTGAGCGGCCGCTGGTGATGCATGTAATAGCGACTCCACTGCCCAGTCTCTTGGCAAGTACTTCTTCGAAAACCATCTAACGCGCCATGAGTAACTACATCTTCATTCGTAGAGGCGAAACGACAAACTGGCCGAGTCTCTCGAATAAAAACCAGCATCCCGAGGCTCGTACCGTAGCAGAAGGTCAAGCAGATATCGTTCGGAATGATCCAGGACACAGCGCTAATTGCATCGTTGTAAGTCCTCTGCGGCGGGACAGCCATCTCTTTGAGAGCCGTCATATCCCAAAGCCGCAATCCGTCATAGCCTGTGCGCATACAGTAAGAAATCTTTTATCATATGTGCACCAGATACTCATACCTCCGCTTGCCAGTACCTGGCCGTTCTTAGATAGTGCGAGGCAGTTGATCGCATCGGTGTGACCGCGTAGTTTGCCCTCCAGGACATAACGTCCAGTCAGGTACTTGACGGCTCTCACAGGTACGCTCAGAATATTGCCCATCGCAGGTTATGTTCTTAGCCGAGGTTCTTTCTCAGTCTTATATACCAACCCACGGAAAGAAGGTTTATTCGCTCATCGTGGCGACCTTGTTCTCTTTCATTTCTTATCGTATCTGGAGGCCCGCTGACAGCGTCGGCCTACGACGACGTCGCCCGCCCCTCATTGATTTTTTGTTTTGTGTCATCGCCTCGCTTGCTACCTTGTTCTCCATAATTGCATGTCGTTGTTGAGCAAATTATGGTTGCCGTGTCGGGAGGCCTATCGACATTGTCAGCTTACGACGTCGTCGCCCGCCCCTCATTGATTTTTTGTTTTGTGTCATCGCCTCGCTTGCTACCTTGTTCTCCATAATTGCATGTCGTTGTTGAGCAAATTATGGTTGCCGTGTCGGGAGGCCTATCGACATTGTCAGCTTACGACGATGTCGCCCGCCCCTCATTGATTTTTTGTTTTGTGTCATCGCCTCGCTTGCTACCTTGTTCTCCATAATTGCATGTCGTTGTTGAGCAAATTATGGTTGCCGTGTCGGGAGGCCTATCGACATTGTCAGCTTACGACGTTGTCGCCCGCTCCGCCGTTAATATTTGTTGCACTATCACTGTCTCTCGCGACCCAGTTCTCGCTAATTGCTTCCTTTTGTTGAGTAAATTGTGTGCAGTGTGTGTGGAGAGGCCCGTCGGCAACGTCGACTTGTACTATGATCGCCCACTCCGCCATTGGCTTTTGTTATGCTGAAGCACACGCTCATGCAGTATTCTTGTTCTATCCGTTGTTGTGTTGCTCACGTAGGAGCGCTTAGGCACCTTATTGTCAGGAGCGACGGACAGATTGTTATATGAACCCATGTGAAAGGAATGTTACTATCCTATCTCCTGATGCAGCCCTTTACCAGACGTGTACCACCGTTCTTCCAAGGCGGTGACGCCCCAGCCATCATCTCGATGCTTGTTGGCCAGACGGAGCTGGCTCCACCTGCGCCGAATGTCCTGCTTATCTGTAGCCAAGACTTACCGCTCTCTCTCTCTCTCCCTGCAGTACCCGAGATGGTTCCTGCTAAACGAAAGCGATCTAAATCTATCAGCCGGTCTCACACTCCTGCCGTAACGCGCTCACCATCCATCACGCGCGAACGGACTCCCTCTCGCACCCGCTCACGCTCTGCTGAGCGTGCTCCCGTCCCAAAGCGTAACAGGTCTACCAGTCCGCCGAAAAAGGTTCACATGACCCGCGCTACCACTTCCCCATCGCCCGCTCCCTCGCCCCGATCTAAGCGCGGCGGGTCCGTAAAAAAGCAGGTTACCATTAAATCTCCATCTGTCTCACCTCTTTCCGATCTGTCTGAAAGTAGTGGTGGATCCGGTGATGATACTGAAGGGGAAGGCGATGAAGATGAAGATGGTGAGGAAGATGAAGACGAGGACGAGGACGAGGACGACGAAGATGGGGATACGCTGGGGAAAATAGCGAAACCTGCCGGCGAGCCTGGCAGGCCCGGCCGTGGAGGTTATAACCTGGAAGCTGCTCTTGGGTGGGGGGAAAAGGCCTACAACCAGTTCAAGGTGCGCCTACAGGAATGGGAATGTCGGATGAACGTTGTCTCATGACTTCTCTTAGACTAAAGTTGATCGGCTTATAAAGACTCATCTCGACCAGGGGCTGTCTTATGCGAAGCAGGATCAAAAGTCTGTGCGCTATTTGATAAACGAGGTGTGCTGGGATTTGTTCATGCAAACTGTAGTTTAGCACTAACGATGCAGGCTGTAAATCTCATGCCGGAGCTGAATAAGTACGAAGATCACTGGCCGCTCACTGATCTATTGAAGCTTCGTCTAAAGTACTTTGCAAGCCGCAAAGCAAAGAAACCGAAGAAAGCAAAGCCTGCCAAGAAGTAGTCTCTGGCTTCACCATTTACGCCTGTGCTGATCTCCCCGTGAATCTATTTGACTGTGTTATGTACGATGTATTTGCCATCAGACACGTACTTGATATCGGACACTCCTAATTGTAGTAGTACATAGCGGCCATCGCCAGCAATCCGCAAGAGACCGCGCCCATGATCCACTGTTTCTCTGTACCATTATGAAGATATTTCTTTTCTATTCCTTGATGCCCAAGGGCAGCGCAAAGATGCTCGAGCCTGGAGAGGACGGCCTTGACTTCTTTGTCTCTATTTTTCTGCCAAGAACTCAGTCGCACAGTTTTCTCAAGTCTCATGGACATACCTGAGCATCTTCAGCTGCCTTCTGGTATTCCGATAGCTGCTGATTCGCCGCGTCCAGCACGGCCTCGCATTGGTTTTCCAGCCCAGCCATCCAAATCTCTGCCTCTTCCTTCAAGTGCCAGAACTGCTCGTCATAGGCCTGGTGGGTGTCCACAATCCGCTCGTTGCAATCGTTTTTGAGTTGCTCGTTCAGTCGAGCCTTCTCAAAATTCAAAAGCGATACCATGTCCATGAGCTTTTGATCCAATACTGACTGCATGTCCCGCAGCTTTCGGTCGTATACTTCTTTCAGCCCAGTCTCCTCTCCTTCTAATGCTGCTACCCTGTCTTCCAGGCGGTTGAGCTCTGTTTTGTTTCCGGCGTCGCTAGCCGACCAGCTTTCCTGTTCAGCGTGTGAATGTATGCCGTGCCTTTCAACCAGACAGCTTACGGTGGAATCAAACTCCTTGAGCCCGCCAGGCATCTCAAACAAAGTTGTCTCGTCAGAGTTGGCACGATCGGTGGACATGCTGTTGCGAATAGAGAGTATAGTCAGCAGTAACGTTTCATCGTCGATTATATACTCTCTGCGCTTCTGCGCTCTATTGTGTGTTACACACCGATATCGCTTTGCTTCGAACAATTGTGATATGGCAATTGCAATCCGACTAATGACTACAATTGACGCAAACTATATCTACATCTACCGCTGTAGCGTGCGCTCAAGAGCGACTTCGTCAGTTTGATATGTCTCGGGGCGGTCTTCCGTCCCATGGCTGGGTGAACAACCAATCTAATCCTAGTCAGCCCGACAACGCAGGGTTTGCATCTGCCGTCGCTCACTTGTTCACTGCCCAATCTACGAGCAGCCGATCCCTGCTACGCAGATTAACAATCTGTCCCGATTGACCCGTCCGCATCACTAGTAAGTCACCGCGTAGCACCCGTAGGTTCCATGGCAGTTGGCAGTGGCGATTCTTGGGTAGCTGTACGTGTTTCTTGAAGAACAGTATAAACGTAGACACCTGTCTGCCCTCGTAGATGTGCAAGCTGCAGTCATGTACATAGGGCTGTACAGAAGCACCGTTCAGCGCAGACTCCACAAAAGGATAGCGACGATGTGCCAGACATCGTGTCATGAGGGCGATGTTGCGCGGTGGCCCTCCAGTGGCCGCATACAATCGAGTGACAAATGGCACGTCGACTGTCTACAGATAATGTGAGGAACATATGACTCGAGCAGCTGTGTCGCTTACGGAGGAAGAAGGGGAAATAAATATACGTCGGTTCACCATACGGGCCGCCTATGCCACAGGATGAGCGGGGAACCCTGGAAGAGTGGGCGATCACAATGAGTGGGCGATCGTCCGTCTAGCTCACCTCTTAAAAATTTCTGGAGCATAGCGCCTGGTTATCGTCTGCAGTCCCAGAATGAGCGGGCTATCACGATGAGTGGGCGACCACGCACTTTGGACGATTTCCTGAGCGTAGCGCCTGGTTATCATCTGCACGACCATGCGACTCGTCAAGCGGCTATCGCGAACGATATATGAGGGGCTCATAAGTTCTTGTTGTGTCTGGCCCGACGTCAATGATGGGCTCATAAAGCTCTTGTTGTGTCCTAACCACGCTTAACGATGGGCACTCATACGTATTGTTGTCCTGCCTCTCACGAATAATGAGGGGCGCATAACCATATTGTTTTGCTCTCCCGTGAAGGTTCCTGAACGACAGCACCGTTCAACAATAATGCTGCGTACCCAGCCCACAACCAAACTCACAAATCCTCTCGCCCTCTTAAATGCCCGCCGTAAGTGCCCGCTGCAGGCCAAACATTCCTACATGCTCGCTGGTTCGAGCGTCCTCTCGTTCACACCATCTGAATCCACGCCTGTTCGCTACTTGGCTTTGTCCGACGTCTTGCGCAAAGCACCACCGGCATACACCCATTTCCATATCATCGTCGGGAGAGCCATCTCCAGGCGCTGGTACTATTCACATCTTCTCAGCGTTCTGACACCCAGGATCGTCATGGCCCGCATTCCGACCGAAGAATACTCAATCCAGGATATGGATGTCGAAACACCTTCTATGCCTGGCGGGCTGAGTCGCAAGGCGGAAGGTAAGAAGAGAAAAACCACGGAAGACGAAAGCACACACCCCCCATCCCTATCCACGATACCCACCAACGCGATAGTCCCCTATACCTATATTTCTCCACATCTTTCGCGGCGTTCGAAGACGTCCATTGAGAAGCGTACTCGAGAGAGATACAGGGCTACGAATAGCCGCCTCATGCTTGACCTGAGCACTAGTCAATTGGTTAGTCAGAGTCGACGTAGAATAAATAGCCACAAGACTGATACCCGCTCGTTGTGGACAGATGAACCAAGAAATGGATCTGTCCGTTCAGCGTCTCACACACCATTTCAACGAAGAGAAGTCCAGGGTCTGGAGTGAACTAGATCAAATGAGAATCCAGGCCGAACAACAGCAGCGTGCACTTTGGAGAGCGCAGCAAGAGCAACAAGCAAAACAAGCAGAGATAGATTTGGAAAGAGCGCGACGCGTGCGTACAGAAGAAGTCCATCAAGCAGAAGTCAGCCGAGAGAGGGCCAAAGCAGCAGTGATACAGGAGACTCTTCGAGAGCAGGCGGATATGAAGGCGGCTTGGACAGAACAGTTGAAAGAGGCGGAAGCACAGGCTGCAGCTCTGCGCAGGGAGTCGGAGGCGCAGATCGCAGCTCTGCGTAGGGAGTCGGAGGGGCTGAGGGAAACTCTACAAGAGTCGAAGCAGGCCGCTATAGAATTGACGAAGGCTCTGAATGAGACGAAGGTAAGGGTTCGCTCCATGGCTGCTCGGGTCGTGCTGAACCTCCCATGATGGCAGATACATCGGGAGAAAGAAATTTCCTCTTTATTGGGACAGCTGAAGGGACTGCGGGTAAGCGTGAGTACCATAGAGAGTCGAAAATGTTACCGCTGACTATTATTTAAGGATAAGACAACGAGCCCGGGCCCATCCACGTCTGCAAGTCCCGAGAAGCAAGTTGTGCACCCGACGGACTGGCCTCAGCTTCTTCCGCACTCTACACTCGCTAACACGCCGCTCAGCCCGCGAGGAAACGATGGGGTTACTATTCTCCACACTATTCGGAATATTAGGCGTACATCTCGGTCGGTTAGTCAGCGGCCGACTTTACATGCACGGCCAGTAACCGAGGAACCACAAAGCACGGCTGAATCTCCTAGGTTTTCAGCCGAACCCTTTTCGTCTACAGACACCTACATCTTTCGAAGTGATCCCCATCCCTCTTCGTCCCCTACAGAGCCCGCTCGCCCCTCCCTTGCACAAACACCGCCCATTGCACCCGATTTTACACATAGGGTCATTCCACAAGCCAGTCTCCATCGCTCCGCCAGGTTCACCTATAATCCAGCCAGTCAATCTGAACCTGATGTCGACGGCCGTGGTCCTCGCATCGATCCGCCACGCAGGAAGTCACGTAAAAGCGCAGTCGGCCAACGACTTGAGCTTGAAGAAAAAGAGAAGACGGTGTCGCAAAGGAACGAGTGTAGGGAAGTCGTCAGAGATCTAGTGAAAGAAGTGTGGGGGCTCCAAACAGACCGGGATATCGATCTCTGCCCGTCGGCGACAACTGAGCAGAGCGATGCGTACGAGTTGGAGCAAGGCCCAGGGCCGGACCCAGATGATCTACTACTCTACATGCACGGCGAGATGCACGGAAGATGGAATAAGAGGGTGTGCGAGATCCTCTTAGAGAGACTGATGACCAAGCAGATGATCCTTCGGCTCTCACACAGCACCGCGGATTATATGTTGCAAGTAATTACACGTAAATGCACTGGACTTCGGGCTGTGTGGAGGAGGGCGCAGCCACAATTGCTTGCGGAAGAAGGGAGAGTGGAGACCGCGGATGAGGTAGCAGTGCGTTTGCAAAGTAACTCCGATGAAACACGGAAAAGGAACCGGCAAGATAGGAGAAGGAAAACGGTAGGGGCTATGGTCTGCCGTGTCGAATTGCAGCTGAATTCTTGGTAGAAATACGCCAATCGCGCGAAAGTCCTGAGCCTGGCCGTGAGAGAGAAGGTAGCAGACAATGCTCCGGACGCTTGGGCGTGGCAGTGGCTGTACCGCGTGGTAGTAGATCATTTGGGGGAGGACGGTATGAGCTCTGACGAAAGCGAAGGTGAAGAGTTGGGTGTCCATATGGTGTACCGGAAGAAACGGATGCCCTGGAGGCGCAATATTGATCGAGAGCTGGCACTCGTCGACAGAGAGCGAATGCGGGATAGGGAGAACTGGGCGCCGCAGGGATCTAAGCCAGCAGCCCGACGCAGCTCTGAGCTGATCAGTGTCAGGCCTGCTGTCAAAAACCTGCCGAGGGCTCTGTATGATGATGCATGGTACGCGGCCAGGAGCCAGCACCAGCTGAATGAACTCGATATATCCAAGGCAGCACTGCAATGGTTCGAAATAGTCTCAGCGTAGTATGGAAAGACTACAGTCTGTAACTTACATTAGTCGTATGTCTGCGCAAAGAGCGAGTATGCATCTTCATAGTACCCCGAGCAGAAACGCGACAAACTTAGAAGTATATGAGCATCCAGTACGATGCCTGAACATAGTCCTCCCAACGCCGTGCGAAGTTGGGGCGACTGAACAATGAGTGGGCGACGAGAACGGGAGCACGACGCCTGGAGATGACTCTCCCGACAACGCGTCAGAATGGGGGAGACGAGCAATCCTCAAGCAGGGCAGCCATTCCTACGAGCGCGATGCTTGTAGACATTCCCGACACCACGTGAAGATAAGAGGGCAGCGGGCGATCCAAGTACAGAAGCGGAAACGAAGACGAGCGCGATGCCTGGAGATAACTCTCCCGACGATGCGTAGGAAGGGAACGAAGAAGTGCGAAGTGACTGAGCGCCCAAACTTGGACGATCACTGTGGGCGGCTGAGTGCCCGCCCGAAACAGGGAAATAGTCACGTGTGGTTGCCCATCAGCGTCGCCATCGCCCGCCCCTTGTGCACTCACCTTTGTCAGCGACTTTCCACAGGACCAGTCTCACCCCTTCCACACCGGCGTCGGGAGAGGTATCTCCAGGCGTCGGGACTCGACAATGCCCCCCTCCATGCTGGCTTTTGCAAAGCGGGCCACGACGCTCGCCCTTCCAACACGTGTCTTCGTCGACTTCTACGGGCATCCCTGAGTGGTATCCTTGGATTTCCAAAACTCTCTGTGAACTCTCCTTCCATACTGGCCCCGGTAATAGACGATGCCCTTCGTCTTTCATCCCCTGCTCTATGGCATTTCCTCACCGTCGTCGGGGGAGTTATCTCCAGGCGTCGCCCCTTCACATGGCACTCCCCGTGTCTCTGCATCTGGTTACCATAATGGTGCTCGGCCTTGTATTGTACTTGGAGTGGGGTCCGTTCACGACTCCTTGTTATAAGAATACAAGCTTTTCGATCCACCAGGCCGCGTTGCTTGCCCAATTATGGGGTTTTCGGCCGTCGCCCGCTGTATAAAGCGGGCACTGTTGCGCTGAGCCTATCTCCCAAGTCTGTCCCACCGTAACACCTTCTGGTTAGTTTTCAAACATATTCGATACAATCGTCTATTAATAAATACACATGTCAGATTAAACATGCCCCCTCGCAAGAAGTTCGTTCGGTGTACTTGCGCGGAGTGCGGCACAGAAGGTCGCACTCTCTTGGAAAGCGAGCTTTTTGCTCATCGAAGTGCAGTGAAGCGCAAGCTTGGACTGGGAATCACGGAGCATGATGTCGCCAACAGACCGTCGAGCCTTACCCTTCGTGCGTCGCCGAACCCGCCTATCGCATATACTTCGACAGATCTATCAATCAATGATACAGTCGAGCAAGTCAGAAACTTGACTCTAGACGAAGACGAAGATCAGCTGGCCCGTCATGCTATCGGGGCAGCCTACCGGAACTCAAGGAGTGCTCAGCACGAAGAACACAGATCTCCCATTCCTACCACCGTTATTCTCGACGCCATTGCCCCTATACTATCTTCAACGTCATCGTCCTCGCCGTCGCGCCCGCCTTTGCCTAATACCGACTCTGATGCCAAATCCAGTGACATGAGTCGTCGTACAAAGAGGGTAATGCAAGTACTCGATAATGTAGAGGCGCGCATCCGTCTATGTCGCGAAAAACTCGCTACGCCTACAGCCGATGCTCGGCTGCTTCGGACTGAAGTCACCGGGCTGCAAGATGCTCTGGATAAGGCCCTTAGCCCTCACGAGTCTGTCAGGGCACGCAAATTTAGTCTGCACTCTACTCTGGTTGACGTTCTGCGTGAGCTTGATGGGATGTTTCCGTCTTCTTCGGATGACAGCGGCCCCCTCTTGTACGACTCCAGTGAGCAGCATCCGTTTTGTTTATATCGATGACATAGTAATATTTTCTCAGGTCACCACTTCGATAATCCGGTTGGCGGCCTGACCGTGGCAGCGCAAGTTGCAATGGTTCTTGGTGCCGCATGCAACATCGTAATGGGAGTCAGTCGCGTTGCGGCAGACTTCATTATGTCTGCCGTTGCGCTTACATTATATCTCGTCTCGATGGAACCCAATGGCTCTGTGGACGACCATTGTCGAGCGATTCTTGCTCAAGTACCTGGCAATATAACTTCCGTGCTGGATAAATTTCATTTGGATGGCCGCACTACTACGTTCGCGGTCTGTCCTGTGTGCAATTGCACGTACGAGCCTATGCGACCCCGAGGATCCGATCAACCCATCTATCCGATGAAGTGTACCAACAGACCGCGCACCAAGTCCTGTCCCGAGGCTGTCTGCTCTGCTTCACTAACGGAGCCAGGTAGTCAATCGAAGCCTGTGAAGACATTCGTTTATTATCACTTTCACGACTACTTAGCTGGTCTTCTCTCGCGACCCGACACGGAAGCTGCTATGGATGCTGCATGCGATGACTTCATGTCTTCCTTGTCGACGCCTGCCTTACCTGATGCACGCTCGGAAATGGTGTCCGATATATTCGGTGGTTCATTCCTGCGGCAGTTTTATCACGATGAACGGAGCCAATCGTTGTTCCTTGATCGCAAACAGGAAGGTCGATTTGCCTTCACTTACTTCGTCGATTTCTTTGCACCGGAAGGAATTGGCCTGCATTCGACTTCGAAATCGTGTGGCGTCATTATTATGGCATGCCTCAATCTACCTGAGAATATCCGCTACAAACCTGAAAATCTGTATGTTGCTGGCCTGGTTCCTGGTCCGAAGGAGCCGCCCTTGGATGAGCTGAACCACTTTATGCGCCCTGTCCTTGCCGACTTACGCGATAGTTGGTTGCGGGGTGTGAAGTACACGAAGACCGCCCTGTCACCTTTTGGCCGGAATACACGGAGTGCCATCGTGGTTGGGGTATTCGATCTGCCTGGTGGTCGAAAGGCGGCAGGCATGGCCGGTCATCATTCCCACTGGTTCTGTGCCATCTGTGACTGCTATCATCTTGAAACTCGAGGCCGAACAGACTGCGAGAACTGGACGAGGCGAGATGTTACATCCTTGCGAGCGGCTGCGCACCGGTGGAGATCAGCGAACACATTTGCGGAACGGCAAGCCATCTTCAAAAATACTGGTGTTCGATGGTCAGAGCTCTGGGAATTACCGTATTGGGATCCAACTCGTCAGCTGTCCTCCGAACCAATGCATATCTTGTTCGAGGGGCTTGCAGAAGACCACTCGAGAGGGGTGTTAGTAGTTTCCGCCGCTGAGGCTTCTCGGCCGCTCTCTGAACCTTCAGCCTTTACGTGGGATTTCCGTGCTGTACCATCAGACAGCGAGTTCACCACGAAGGAAAAGCAACAAGTGGTCAAGATCCACACGCTGCTCACAGCTCCACTCGTCGAGCTTGACGACACTGATCACAATTCTACCATCCACGATATCAACTGGCTTTCTTCAAGGCTTGCGACCATCAATCTCCCGGTACTACGCTTTGTCTGTGAAGATTTGCAGGTCCTCCCTTCTCATACTGGTAGAATCGTGAAAGCCGAATTCGTACAAGCCTTGTGCGGATGGCGTCAGCAGCAACCGTACAGACCCGATGAAGAGCCTGCTATGCGGCTGGTGGATCAGGACGTCATGGCTAGAATTAAGGATGTCATTGACAGAACCGCTACTCCGTCCTGGCTTGGAACAGTCCCGAATACCTACGGTAGTCCAGCCGCAGGTTCTCTGAAAGCCGACCAGTGGCGCACGCTCTTCACCGTTTATCTCCCGATTGCACTGATCAGTCTGTGGGGTGCAGGCTCTGTCCACAAATCCTCCCGTGTCTCATCGCAACTGCGTGACACACTTGACCACACCATGGCATTGGTATCCGCCATTCTCATAGCTTCTTCGCGCCACACATCGGCCTCACGCGCAGCTCGCTACCGTGAACATATGCGAACTTATGTCGCTAAACTCCATGAACTATACCCCCACCTTTCCCCAGTGACCAACCAGCATGTCGCTTTCCATATATACGACTCCCTCCTCCTTTTTGGACCCGCTCATTCGTGGTGGGCCTTTCCATACGAAAGGCTAATCGGCCATCTACAAAGACTGCCGAGCAATCATAAACCAGGTGAGCCACACAATATATGACCCAAATTCTATATCTTCTAATTCGGCTTCTCAGGTGCGATGGAAAGCACAGTTTTGCGATCATTCATTCAGGCGTCCAAGCTTCGGCAATGGTTGTCACGCGCAGACTGTCCCCCCGCTCTGCATGCGCTGCAGATCCTCTTCGACAAAGCATTTTCTATGGAACCCCCTGACTACAACGACTCTCCTACTACGATGAACGCTGTACGTGTACCGGAAGACTTACAACGCCTTACTGGCTGTTCAAGACTCCCTCTCCAGGCCAGAGTCAAGCACGGGCGAGTCGTCTACGCTCGGTCTTCAACTCACCTTGGCAACAGCCTTATCCAATACTATCCGGGTGGAGATTTGAGCTGTCGTGCCGCAGGCAGCATCAAGTATATTTACGTGCGAGTGGGCAAATTGTACCTTGCTGTGCAACGGCATCTACCTGCGCCACCTGGTATCCCTGACGCCTTTCGTGTATATCCGGAATTGAATGCGTTCACATGCTCTGCCCATCTTAGAGCCGATATTGAAGAAGTTGATCTTTCTTGGGTCCTTGGCCACTCCGCTCGATACCACTTGTCACCAGAGCTCTGCGTAATGCTACTGCTCTCACGGGTGAGTGGGTCTCCTCCGCATATCGCCCGCCCACTGAATATCATCTGCAGGACTAATCCACAGATTCAGGCCATTTCCATCGGAAAGGTAATTTCAGATTCTCTCACGAAATAGTTCAACTTGTGTATATATACCCATGGCACTCAATCTATGAGTACGCTCACCCTGACACTGCCCCTATCATGTTCGCCAACGCGGTTCTGCAACCCGATGATGTCCCAGTCGAAGCTCCGCCGGTCCCTCTCGTCCCTCTCCCTCCGCTACCTACCTTTGGGAGTTATCCCGAAGAAGGTGCATCAACGCCCGCATCACCTGTTTCATCGACTAGCCTTTCGATGGAGTCTATTTACTCCTCGCGACGCTCCTTACGCAGCTTGCCTCCACTGTCACCTCCGCCCCAAGGGCAACTGCCTCCTTTGCCCACAGATGGTAAGTACATGATCCGCGAGACTCATAGAAGCCTATACTGATGTCTGTCTCTCCACAATCAGCTGCGTCCTCCGCTGTTGTGCTGCCGCCCCTGCCCTTAGTGGCCCCTCCATCAGTTACTCCGGCAAACACGTTCTCTTCGTCCACTGTGGCGTTGCCGTCAATGTCCCCGCCCTTGGGATTGTCGCCACTCTCAGCGCCCTCACCCTTGGCAGCGCCGTCAGTGTCCCTGCCCACGGTGTCGTCATTACCATGTCGCCATGTAGGTGACTACCCCCTCTATATTGCAGTGCGGTGCAGTTATGACTGCAACCATGCGCAATGCTCTGTACAACAGGAGGGTACCTATGGCTGTGCCATACCTACCCCTGTCCTTGCAATCATCAAACCTGCAGGCGTTGTCCGTGTTGGGCGGAGAGTGATCCTTCAGGATCCAAGTGGTGTAGTTGTTCTCATGGGACGCATAGAAGGAGTGTATGCGGTTGAGATCGGATGGATTGTTTTCCACGGGTTTGGTGACACTGAGGATGGACTTGGTGAGCTGTTGTTTGCTGTACCATCGTTGTGGGCTTCTCTTCCCTTCTCTCGTATCATACAACAATGGTTTGCTCCCGGCCCCCCATGTATCATTGGACAATTTTTTCCCGCTGCTTGACTATATGCTACTGTAAACCGATATGTGGGCGCTCGTTGGGCGCTCGTTGGGCGCTTTTTGGGCGCTCAGTGGGCGGCGCATCTATATTGTGAGGATACTTGAAGTTTTGGATTAGATGATTACTATGGAAATTTTTGTAAATAGTAATCTTGTGTATAAACATGAAGATTTCGAAACCGTTTATTTATGTCAAGTCTTGAAATATCCCTACTGATAATATACTTACACTTTCTTCATGTCTTGATATGCTGAAATCATTGATAAGTATTGATTTAAATATACATATAATTACATAATAAATATCCGGATATCTTAATTTGGAAATTTGTTCAAACATTATCATATAAAATTGCTCATGCAATGTTCTGATGAATTCTTCAAGATTTCACATCCATTTTAACTAAGTTAAAACATCCAAACCGCTGATGTGATAGAAAAGGAAAGTAGAAGTTCCGCGGATGCGAGGTTCGCTGATTGTTACAAAGGTGGTTCAACTGGAGTGAATTGGTCGGATGATGCTGTGGACTCAGACATCGATGCAGGTTATACCAAATGCGAATGGAGCATTGAGAACTAGATGTGACAGCGCGGGCTGTGGCGGCAGGAAGATAACCGAGTACTGTATACCTATGATTGTAATCAAAGGATCTGAAAGGCAAAGCAGGTCTGATCAGTCACCGTTTCGCTATCTCAGGCATTGAAGTACCGGGAGACCACATGCCTCGATCGATACTACCAAGTATGAACTAGACATACCGTCAAGAGCCCTAGGAGAGTTCTACCGTGGAGACCAATACGATACAGAACGCATAAACCCTATCATCAAACGGCCGCCTTTCTCTTCTTTTTTCGCACGGCCAAGACGTTTACAGGTGGTTGTGCTGATGCAAGTGCAACGGGCTTGCCATCGCTGCTTGCAATGGCGACAGTAGTCGTTTCTTTCGGTGGCAATGGAGGATTCTTGACCGCGATGGACCCGTAGATATGGGATATGTACGTGTCCAGTGAGGCCACCGGCTCCGGGAATGGATTGGGAGAGATATCGGGAAGTACGGGTTTACCACCCTTGCGCTTGGGAGGTGGAGTGTGAGGCACGTCGAGTGTCGAGCGGGACGGCTGCGGTTCGGGTGTTGTCGCTCTGCTGCCGCGCAGGAGCAACGGAGCCGACGTCCTAGCAGATGAGCCGGCGGCAGCTGAAGAAGGTTTCGAATCTGGAGCTTTGGGCACCGTCGTGATGTTCTCGCACAAGCCTTTGATAGCGGCCTCTAGCGTTTCGGTCGCACGCACCGCGCGCTCAGCGGTAGAGAACTCGTGCCCATTGAGTAGGGAGGCGACGATGCGGCGGACTAGGTTCGGGGCTACCTGGCCAGGCTGTGGCGCCAGAGGTGAAGGTGAAGTAGGGTGGGAGCCACCCGGCGGCGGAGGAACATGGATTCCCAAGGTGAAAAAGCCCGTGATCGCGCCTGCAATGCATTCTTGCCTGAAAGACATGCGTTCCCAAAACTCGTCCGCCGATACTTTTCCCAGCTCACCGCGCACCTTACCTCCTTCTTTCTTGCCTTCCTTGTCTGCAACACTCACAGGCTTCCCACCGTCCTCGTCATTCTCGCTGATGGTCCTCGACCGCTTCCTCTCAGGGGATCTTACCCCTGGCTCGTCCGTTGTGTGGGCAATCTCGTCGATAAACCGAGATTTCGGGTCATCGTCGAATGAAGGGATAAAGTGACCGAGATTTAGCTGGCCTTTGCTAGATGGACATGGTAATGGGATTTCGCTTTGAGAATATTGATGTCCGTACTTCCAAGGAACTGGGTTTGTGGCTGCAGGTAAGGGAATGACGGGGGCTGCTGACGCGAATTGTAGGGTGTTGATGGCCTCCAGCTCGTTCAGACCAGGCAGCAGGTAGAATAACCCCAGCTTGCCTTCTTCCACCTGCTTGGTCGTCTCTTCCGCCACGTGTCCGAATATGCGCTTCCACCAGGCACACAGTTTAATATCAGTGAGAGGGTGCTTGCCGGCAAACTCAGAGGAGTTGGGAAAGAGGTATTGGCCCTGCGCACGCGCGAAGAGCTGTAGCCACAGCGTGTCAACCTTGACGGGTCGGGTAGAGGGATTGGCGTAATAAGACAAGAAGGCTTTTACAAGCGGCGGAGTGGGAGAGGGGGAAATTCCTTGACCAGTAGAGTCCACTTTCGATATGTAGACTATCCCGCATGAGATTGAAGGTACGTTGTAGACATTCGCCTCCAGGGCGGTAACGAATACCCGTGGTCCATCCAATTTTTCCTGTTCGGATAGAAGAACTAGTATGTCTTGCAAGTATACACGGGGACGTGGATGCGCATAGGGAAACAAGTCAGTGTGCTTGCGGGGTGCAGAGACCAGGACATGAATGTGGAACTCGCGAGTGCCAGGTAGTTTCTCTAGCGACGCAAGCAGATGATCCCTCAGAGCTGCGACGGGAGATTCCATGCCGTTTAGTTTCCTAACCTCCTCCGCTTCTTGTGACTTGTGTCTCTGGGGTCTGAAGCTGTATGCATGTAAGCCTATGAGAGTTGGGTCGAACTGCGTTGTATTGATGAGAGTCGTGAGAAAGGCAGCTGCAGCGCCTATATTCCAAATAAGTGCATGCCCTTTGTGGCGCCCACTTATAGATGCTGGTCACGACAAGGTCACGAATACAAGCTTACGCGAGTTACAGTAAAAGCGTACAATCTTTATAGGTGAAATTAATCATCTTCTGCTACCTCATTGTGCCGCGTAAACATTTTACGGTGCCCCGGGTGCCTTGTAAATCTGCATCCTCCAAGAGCCACCACACCTAAACCCATATGACCCGGGGCAAACCATGTCGCACTCCGAGGTATCTGCAGCTTGGGGTAAAACCCCTCCAGTATATCCCGTTCCACAATAGCACTCGTCACCGTACTCGACTCCAGCATACTGATAGCCCTTCGCGATGCATTGCGAGACGCAATTATATGGCGTGGTGTTCTGCTGGTAGGTGACGATCGTATTGGCGAGGACACGATCGGCATTGTCGACGGCGCAAGGGACAGCGGTCACCCAATTGTTTGGCAACTCGACAGAGTAAGCTGGCAGCGCTGTTTCTGGACCGTTACAGTCTACAGCGATGGCGCAACCTATGCCATGTGGACATTGGTTCGAAGTAGTGATGTATGGTAAATGAGCACTCACTGGACCACCTTGCGCAGCAGGTTGCGATATATGGCGCAGAGCTAATGGCCAGGAGTTCATTGCGCGTTAGCTGGCAAGGGAAATATCGCAAACCCACAAGGTTCGTACCATCCATATTGTGCATCATAAAATTCAACGTTCTCCGCAATCAGTGCCGTAGAGGAGGCGTTGAATGAGCAGAACTGGCTCTGAGTCCACGTGTAGGCATTGTCAGAGTATGGACGGATAGTGAAGGCGCAAACTCCTATGCTTTGAGCGCTATTACACGGCGGGCTCGCGTGAACTTGTGTAAAGACCGCAAAGAGGACAAGTGCAACTGAAGAGACTGAACTGAACATGCTGAGAAGCCAAGAAGGTGATGAGGCCTGACTTCCAGACACAAAACAGCCCGCTTCGGCCTGTTATACTTCTGTCTGTCCTATTCCAGGGGTCACTTCTGTATATTGGGTCCATACTTGCAACTCAGTCGCGACACATTCACTTGGCGATGTACCTGGGTGAAGTAACCATACGGCATCACCGTGGGCTAGGTTGTGCCCAGAATCACACAGAGCGTCCCTGATCAGCCCCTGCACAGCGTTGCACTGAATGAATTCCCGTTAGACAGTTTGTGCAGAACATGCCGGAGAACTTCCTACTTACTCAGGACCTGCCGTTTCCAATATGTCTAAACAAGCCGTGATGTGTCGTTCGTAGAATGAATTGACGGCGTCCTTTAGGAGGCTCTATTGATATCGGCCCATCTGGAGAAGATATGCTACAAGGAGCACGCGGCTTTTGTGAACGTTGAGCTTCAACGGTTCTACCTCTGGCTCCCTCGAGTTGTATCTGCACTCCTCTACTGTCTATATGCCAAGCCGAACAATCAATCCGATGTCACGGCACAAAAATCTAGAACCGACCTGCAGACCTCTTTCAGCACAGCACAACCTGACGGCTTCGTGTATTGTCAAAACAGAACATCGCTAATGATTGGTGTGCACTGACAGTCCACATCAGATCCTTTTGACTCATGCGATTGGCTCAGAAGATAGAGAGTGAGAAAGGCATTTCCTCTAAGCATGTAGTTGGAGTCTTAATTACACAGATGCTTGAGTTTGAGGATTCATTAGATATGGGCGTGACTGTGTCAGGCTCATGCTGCAGCGGCCAACGCCTCGGAGCTATCAATCCCCTTTTGTTTGCGTATGTTGACGGGACCCGATATCCTGAAATTTCTTAGACGCCCATAAAGCGGGTACCGCACTGCAGCGTGCATATTCATCTCTTTTCACTAGGCAGTGTTTACGACACGAGCTAGCATCGATAGATCCACATTACCAGCTATGGCTCGAAGACATGGAAGCAAAAGCGCTCCGCGCTCGAAACCGCGACCGTTTGACCGGAAAGAAGGAACAATGAAACGTTGGAACAAGCCGGAGGATATTCCATTAGATGAGGAGGACCAGTGTGAGCTACCTTAATCATCGCTCGAGGAAAATACTTATCACTAACACTGTCTAGTCCATGCTTCAAGAGACAAGGTACTACTTGACGGAGAGGATGTACGGTCGGACGATGAAGGAGATGAGGACGAGGTATTTGCGTTGAAGGGCTTGGCCGAAGATTCGGATGCAGAGGACGAGGATGATGGCGGGGAGGACGAGAGTGGCGAGGATGAACCACAGGCCTCTAAACCAACCAAGTCCAAACGGTCGAAAGGAAAGGCTCAAAAGGAGGCGTCTTCAGGCGAGGAGTCTCAAGAGGATGAGGAGGAGGAAGGTTGGGGACGCAGCAAGTCGGCGTACTACTCGTCGAATGCCGCAGAGTTAGAGTCAGAGGATGAGGAGGCAAATGAGATGGAAGAGCAGGAGGCCAAGCGATTGCAGGCGAAGGCAAGGGAGGCCATGGTGGACGAAGATTTCGGTTTGGCTGACTTAACTCTGGCTGATGCCATGGAGCAAGAAGGGTGCGTTTTGTCAGGTTATACTGTTCAACTTGTATTAATGCTCTTAGCAGGGACTTCGATGAACCCGTACCCTCTGTGCAGCTCCAGTCGTTACCCCAGGATAAACAAGGTCTTCTACGGCATTTGCAGAAAACATCACCTGAAACTCTTGCCCTTGCTGGTGACTGGGACAGTGCAGCACGAATACTGATCCGAACGCAGCAGCAAATAGTGGCGTACGTGTCATATATCTCTACTCCATGTCTTCACTCAAATCTATCCTGTTTAGACTGCAAGACGATCGCAACATGGACGCTATCAGTTCAGGGATGCTTCATCTCTACTACCGTAAGAATATACCTTCTCTTCATTGACAGAACACAGAGTTGACGCAACATATTACGCGATACAGAGGCTCTCCTCCAATACGCTGCCACATTAGCTTTCTATCTGTATCTCCGCTCCTCGGAAAAATACACTGAACATCCGGAGTCGCTCCGTTCTCATCCAATAATGTCACGCCTCCTCACCCTCAAGCAGTCGGTGTCGACATTCGAAGACCTTGGTGTGGGTGAGTCGGACTATGAAGATGACGACGAAAGTGATAGCGAAGACGGGGACGAGAATTCGCTGATCAAGCGACTCCGCGGAGTGCCTCCAGACGAACTAGACGCGTTGTTAGCTGAGCTTCAAGAGATGAAGGGTATGAACGGTGATTCGAGCGTACAGACGCTATCTACCGGTGGTGAAGGTGCTGCTAAGCCGAAGAAGTCCAAGAAGTCCAAGTCTGCCGAGAAGGAGGAGCCACCTAAGAAGAAACGTAAGACAGAGAAGGACTCGAAATCGACGCCGAAACTACCTGTGTTCGACTTGGAAGAGCCCGACTTCCCTACGAAAACAAAACCGTCCGCCCGTCCGTCAACGAACGGAGACACGGATGCGTTCGGCGAGTTCACTACCCTGCAGGTGGCCGATGCGCAGGACAAGGCTGCCCGGAAACGAACCCTCCGGTTCCACACGTCCAAAATCGAGGGTGCTAGTGCCAGGAGGGACCGTGCCCGAGCGGCGATGGGTGGAGACGATGACCTTCCCTGGAGGAACCGTCAGAAAGAAAAGGAAGAGAAGCTCAGGAAAGCGGCACAGAAGAGCAGACTGGGCGGCGACGACTTGGACGACGAGGATCCTGAGCCTCGGCCAGAGACAAATAAGAAGCGGCGCAGAGACGAGACCGAGAACGCCAGCGACGGTGACGACGGCGATGGCGCAGCGGACGATTATTACGATCTCGTCAAGCGGAAGTCTAAGGAGAAAAAGGAAAAGAAAAAGGCAGACTACGAGGCGATCCAGGCTGCTGAAAGGTGAATTTCAGAGATGCAGTCACGGCGGTGGATACTGACAGATAATCATAAACAGGGAAAGCCTCATGGCAGAGCAGTCCGCCGAGGGGCCGCGGTCTGTGTCGCGGGCTATTATGAAGAACAGGGGCTTAACACCCAAACGCCCCAAGAGCGTACGCAATCCCCGTGTGAAGAAGCGTCAACGCTACGAGACGGCCAAGAAGAAGGTTTCGTCGCAGAGAGCGGTGTACAAAGGCGGTCTTGCGGCGACAGGGAAGTACGAAGGCGAGAAAAGTGGTATCTCCAAGGTCATCAAGGGTGTACGGCTATCGTGATCTGTACATGGTCGAACAGTGGCGTAGTATGGGGTGTCCGGCGCATTCCATTCCGGGTATGAGCTTCTATATAATAACGCTCTACATAGTGTGCCGAGTGGTTACAGTATCAATCCAACAACATGAATCCAAAGGTAGATATAGAGTGAGAGGGGCTAAGAGTGACACTACAATGGTTGAGTAGATACAACAAAGCGAGAATTGATAAATAACACCGTCACCACGACCCGTACAGGAGGTCGAATAGGTGAATCGTCCATACTAGTCTGGAATGCTACCTAACAAACAAGAAAGCGATGCCTATCATCCCCGATATTGGCCAACGGACATTGCTGTATCGAAAGACATCCCCAAGCCACTGTCATGGACGGCGATGTGCTCCCGAACGGGTGTGGGCCGCGGGAGAACCGAAGCCATATGTTGGAGGTCAAATTCTCCCGCGAGTGCCTGGGTGTACTGGCGCGTAATTTCTGCGGCCTGTTCCATGCACTCTTCGTAGGCGTAGCTGTACTGCTCGAGGCCTTTGATACAGTTCTCTACTTCCGGTCGACCTAGCCGCGCCAACAATGTTCCTGCTTGAATTATGCTTACATGCATGACTGCGGAATCCAAACGCTGTGAGAAACGGTCAATTCACACTGAACTTGCCATCATCTAGGGTGGTGGCGTACTAGATAGCCATTGGTGGTCAACACGCCCGCCTGCGGCACGAACAGTCAGCTAAGCGAATATGACGGATCCATGACCAAATCGTACTGACCAATCCCGAAATGCGAAGAGCCCCATGCAGAGCATCGTCACCGACCTTCTTCTTGATGCTCTCTATCTGAGCAAAACTGGGATGCTCGTTCCCAGGGCTTCCCGTGCGGACCATATCGTTTACCTCTCTTATACCGAAGTCATCCAGGGCATTGAATAGGACGATCCACATGATGTGATATGTCGCGTCGCTGGCACCTGCAATATACAATGGAACAGAAAAGTCAGCATCCGTGGTACCTGAGTTCTGGAACGCCGAAAAATCGCTATGCTACTTACAGGCGGAGACCGCGCTGACGAAATCCCATTCTGCCGCAAAGTTGGTGGGAACGCCGACGCGCTGCAGATGTTCATCCTTCCAGTCATTGAGCGAAGTAATGAGAGCATTGAGCACTTCGAGGGGTACACCATCAGACTCTGTGGCGGGCCGCCATAGCTGGCGAGACATCTGACGGGCTACGCGAGCTAGAGCGTGAGCTGAGCGGTAGTAGCCCTGTGATAATTCCACCATGTGAGGAATTACATTCGTCACACCTGGGAATGGGTTGTAACGCACCAGAAACTGGTTGAGATAACGAAGAGATGTCAAAAATGGCTATGCTAGAACCTGCGAAGACATCGGAACTCACCTCCAGCTGCTCTCTGATGGATGGCGAGGGATTGGCGCTCTCGACAAGGCCGGACGGCGGCATGGGCCCAACAGTATAGAAGTCGATGTCGTAGTCATCATCGTCCCTATATTGAATCAGGACAGCCAATGATGGAGAATGCATGAGTGATAGCTCGCAGGAAGATATAGATGATGACTGACAACATGGGTTTTCGCCTGTAGTAGACACTTCGGTAGGCATCCGACAAACACGCCATCCACCAAGCGAAAATCATCGTTCCACGTGCTTCCGGATCCTCGATATTTGACATGACTGACTTGTGGTTGATCTGGTGGTATGGAGTCGGCATGACGGCATCCGGAGAGGGAGGATGGCTAAAGCTGCAATGAACTCACCTGTAAATCAAGTAACAGACGAATAGCGGAGAATAACCAAAAACCATGGAAACCTTGATGCCAAGTGCCTCAGCTCCTAGTTCTGCTGCAATGGGCAAAGGACACACCTCCGGGTTCATCGAAGTTCTCTGAGTCGCGAGGGCACAATGCGAGTTATGATGAGAATGTGGTACAGCTGGTTTACGGAAGATCACTCACGACTTTGCAAAGGCTCAATGAGCAACGCCACAACAACGTGATCCGCATTTGGAACACGGTGGACCTTTAAGTCCTCGGCCAAATCGCGAGCACGATTGATAAGCGTTTTGGCTAGATGACTCTGTCCGTTATTACGCGCCCGATCCTTCACGAGTAGCGGATGTTCCGAGAATTTGGCACCCCAAGAGATAACGACGGCCACTAACCTATAAATACGGATGTCATATCAGTATCATGCTAAGATAGAGGCCAACGACAGGCCAGGATTAGCCCACTTAGTAAATACTGACGCGTTGTGAATGCCTTTCTGGTTGACGATTGAACCAGGGGATCCATATCCACTGCGATCAACAGGTGCATAAGGACTAACCGTCTGGAGATTGTGCTGTAGACGGGCGCGAAACTGTGAAGGGTTCAAGAGCGGCAGGCGAGTGTGAACGATCTGAAAGAAGACTTCTACCAAATCAAAGGCGAAGCTGTAAACGCGTATCAGCCAAAGCCCATCAATCATTCGACGATAAAACTGGAAATTGGGGCGGTGGCAGCGGCGCCGGTGCAAGTGAAGCACGTACTCGATTCTGTAACTTTCTGATTGCAGTCGATGCGCCTCCTCGCCCCATTCTGCATAGGCCTCGGAGGCTGTTCGTGGTATCTGCGTGTTTGGCAGCTGCGGGCTGTACGCTCCGCTGAACGCACTGCGTGCAGAAATCAAGTCCAGGTGAGTGATAGCATTCGACCCCTAAAAAAGGACGAACTTCGGATCCGGAGGCGAAAAAAGATAAGAAAGGAGCTCTTTTGTCGGTGTTTCCAGAGTAATCCTCGAGAATTGTGGGATAGGTTGTGGTGTAGGAGATTGAACGGCTACAGGGGGGTAAGGGTGCACGCGGGAGGAGCCGCCTGCTTCTGAAGGCCTGGAAGGGGATACGTAAGAAGGTCGGCGATCACAGAGGGTGTAAAATGCTTACGTTCGTATAGGCCCCGGGCTCGCTGAGTGACTGGCCAACTGATCAGTTTGTGGGAACACGAGTGGTGCACATTGACCAACCTGCCGTTAGCGTTGCTCAGGGCGCGCGGCCTCTTGGCCGCGAGCCGTTTCTTTTCTGAGGTAGCTTGCTGTACATAATGTCTGCACGCAATGAGAGCACATTTCGGTGAAACCAAAGAATATACTAACGTGCAAGGATAGTTTTTCGCCATACAATGCTATCAACAACGCAAGAGGTATCAGACGCACGTCTCTATACGCAGCTATAGACAGAGGAAGCCCTTACTGCACACTGATAACATTATTAGTATGTATTTGGCGTCTCATTAGGATGCTATTTACCTTGTCCTGTCCTGGAAGCTGATTGCACTTCACCTTACGCGACCTAAAGGGCAATGCCCACAACGCGTCAGGACTCAGCATGTTCACCCGCAAACGACATAGTGACGGACCTGCACGCATCGCAAGCCGTATTCTGCCTTCGCGGAGGCGGCAGCGTCTTGGCTAACTCGTGTATCTGGTTCTGCACAGAGGGGGAAGAGAAATTGAATCCTGCAGGCATACCGGTGAGATTAACGATGACCTCCTGCGCGCGAAGGAGAGTTTATTCATACCCGAGCTGCCAGACTGAGCCGACCCCGAAGCCTCCATAGTGAAAGGAGAGCGAGAGATAGTCGTGGTTGAAGAGAGAGATTGGGTAAGACGTTGTAAGATCTGTCGGTGGCTTGAAATAGAGCTGCCGAATGGTGCTGCGAGCTTGAATCCAAAACGGCTCGGCCCCGAAGAGGCGCTTGCGGAAAACAACATTGATAACCGTGCCACACGCGTCGACTACCTCAGAGATTGCTGGTACTTGCTAACTACATTGTTCTACGTATAAACGACAGCTTCATCCAACTCTCTGTGCAATACGCGACGGACACTAGGAATCATTGATTCCTACAGTGATGTTATCACTGCGGACGTAGATACTTGCGGGTGTTCGGGGTCATGTCACAAAGTCACATCACGTAGTCACATTAATGCAGCATGCCAATTTTTGGCAACGTCAGCGGCTTGCTCGCATCTGCCACCAACCAACTCACGCCTTCATACCGTCTCGTCGTCATCGTAGCTCACAATGGTCAAGGTTGAGATTGTTGAAGAGAAGGACCAGGATGTTGGAAACTCCCCATACGCGTCCCAGGCATCCTCTCGCACGTCCTCATCTGTCTCGCTGTCATCGAACGAGTCAGACATCGACGCGGAAGAGTCATTCTACGAACGTCTAACCGCTCTGGTTGACATCGTGCCCCCAACCACACGGCACACTATCGCCTCGCGGTTCTCGAAAACGGCCAGCTTCCTCAAATCAGGTGGCAAAGTGGTCGGCAACATCGTGTGGATAGTCACCACAAGCGCTTTGCTCGTGGGACTCCCTCTCGCACTTAGTCTGGAGGACGAGTCCAAGATTGTGGCACAGGAGAAGGAGCAGTACGCGCAGCAGTACGGTGCGCAGCAGGTACGTGGCCCCATTCCTCGCGAGCATGCGAAATTCTCCGGCACGTCAGCATGACCCTATGTCCTTATATCGTAACTTCACCTCCGCCCAAGTACCTCGCTGATTACTTCTTCACCATATTTACAGATGGCTGCGCCCTCGTCTATGTACCCAGCCCCTTCAGGCTCCAATCAGACCCAGCAGAAGGGGATCGTCCCTCCTGGCTTCTGATCGCTCTGCACCCTACATCCTGCTCTGCACCCAGAATCAACCTTCCCTGCATCTATGTAGCATACTTTATGAACACCCTAGCTTTGTTAATGCATGTCTCCTCTCATATGGATGCCACATGTGCATTTTCTAAGTCTGCACCGGCATTCGCCCTGGTCCCCTCCGCCTACGACACCGTTAATATTCCCACCAATTGACGGCGTTTAGGAATCCAACATCGTAGCTACCTTACAGCATCCGCCCTAGGCCCCCCGAAGTAATCCACCTTCAACGTGAAAGAGAATTCGCCGATATATGGCCAGCACGAGCAGTGGTATCACAGGGATGTTTCCAGGTTCACATACAGCGCTGGCGGGATCCACAACTCATTCACACAATCCTTAATTCGCCGAGGTTACGTCTAGCTCAAACGCATCGTACGCCTTCTCAGACGATGAGTCCGCGCTGGAAGCGGCTCAGTGCTATGTCATTGATGCGGTTCCCACCCACACTCATATCACAAGGGCCTTTTCTCATGAATTTTTTGTGTTTGATGCATGAGAGCGCAGATTTTGCTCGGCGTGGTTTATACGTGCATAAGGTGCTTAGATACACGCAGAGGACCACGTTGGTACGTCGTTTGTTCAATGACCCACATCCCACAGACGTTCAGTGCCGATGCACCGATGCAAAACCGCGTTCTCACTGAAATGGTGTTATGTATTGCCAAGGACACCTAGACGCAGATCTGGTGCCTCAACCGCAGCCACCCAATCCTAGATCTATGAGAACTCCCACTGCAAAAGAGGAGATAATCGACGTTCAATTCCTTGCGTGTGCGATCAAGGCCCACGAAGTGGCACTCACCGGGTTTTCGCGAGATGGAGGTAGGACAACAGGCCGAACAAAGTTCTCTCTGATGCAGAGTAAAGTATAACCAGCAACATAGGCACCGAGATGAAGGAAGTGAATATGTTAGTCATTCGGTAACAGGAGCGTGGAAGCCACTTACGCGGAACGGTACCGTCTCAAGTACAACAAAGCGTTATCTTCGATCTCGGTCGGCTCCACTCCCACCTTGTCCCAGTCGCCAGGAACCTCCGAGTCGTTGATGTATCTCCTCTCCACTTCATCGGGGCTGAGTGCTGGCCACCAAACGTTCTGAGCCAAACGTGCAAGTAAAGTAGCCACGCTCTTGGGAACGACTGGTGCACGCGACGGTGGATTGTACGTAACCGTAGACAGGAGGGCGAGAAGATAGTCATAGGTCAATGTAGACGGCCCTGGGAGGTTTAAAGTGCCTGGCAGGGAAGGTATCGATAATAGGTTCGTCAAGGCCTGCGCTACATCCATGACCTATAGATCAGATGTCTATGTCAGGCTGAGCTCTGCGTACACCACCCATCAGACTCACGTGTACTGGACGTATCTTCGTCTGCGCGTTGTTCAGCTTCCACCATATAGACCAGACTGAATAGAGGATATCGCAATTACGTCAAGGGCTCTCATGAAAAACAGAATGACATGTTACGCACTGGCCAGATTGTTCAGCAGCCTATCTTCGTACCCAAACATTGTGGCAGGTCGTACGATTGTGGCTGTCGGAAACGCGTCTTTAACCCTCTCTTCGCCCTCGGCTTTCGTTTGATAGAACTTTGATTTAGAGGTAGCAGACGCATTCAGGTGGGAAACGTGAATCAGACGCGGAACGCCGGCCGCAGCAGCAACCTTTGCAATGGTCTCGGCTCCGTCTACTTGGACTGATTTGAAGTCAAAATTCCTGGAGACCAGGCCCGCAAGATAAGTTCAACTGTAAGGGGGGTCGCCTGGGCAGGGACTGCTTACTTTGTTTCGAACTCACGGCCAACCAGGTTGTACACGGTATCTGAATGTCGAAGACATTCCTCAATCTGGTCTGGACGGCGCAAGTCCCACTCCTGTAACATGAATATGTAAACTTCAATGACTATCGCAGTCGTATTCTCTGGGCAGACGTACCATGGGCACTATCTGTCCTAAATCCCCCATAACCTTAAGATGCCTTTTCTCATCCTCATCACGGTAAGGCACTATAACCTGGGTTCCGGACTTGGCTACATTGCCCGCCATATGCTCAGAAATATCTTCTCATACGCAGAAGTACGGCTTCAACGCACCGATTTTAGACACTAAGTAACGGCCCAAAAAGCCTGTGCAACCGAATACGGTTACAACATGGCCAGTGTTAGCACTCCTTCCAGGTGGGCCAGACGAGACAATGGGTCTATTAGGGATGTTGAGCAAGTCGTGTATCCCGCGCTGTAGGAAGTAGCCGGGAAAGGTCGGTAAGTACTAAGACGCGACGGAGGGTGTCTGTACGACGTGCCTTCTGCGACGCCAGCACCCTCGGCAGGCTGGCTCGATGCGCGGCGGTGCTCAGCATCGCTGTGTAATGAACGAATATTCGTAGTCGAGTTTCGAGTTGCGGTTCAGCTGTCGGTCGACAGACCTCTCGGGCGCGCCTCTCTCGGCATGTTCCGGACGAAGGGCCAATCAGTTTGCAGCAATATCGTACATCGTACTCTCACATCGACCAGTTCTGCAGCAGTATTCGCTCCCATACAGACCATGGCACAAGGACAGATCAAAGGACTTTCAAAGCAGAAGAAAGCATCTTCCTCATCTCGCCATGCAGCGAAGGCGGCAGCCGCTCCCAAGAAGGGACTACGGTATGCGGCTCCTAAGAAGGCTGCAGCAGTAAAGACCGCCACACTACACCAGGTAATTCTTGACCGTATACGCTCAGCCATCCTTGCATGTACTCACCAAAACCATATAGCAACTGAGCGCAAAGATTAACAGAAGTATTGAAAAACACGCCGCTGCGGCTGCTTCATCCGGCAAACTTACGATCATGAAGAATGTCGCTCTCGAGGAGTATGTTCTACGTATTTGCCTACCTGCCTATGTGGCTGACAAGCCTCTACCCTATTTTAGTGTATCTGAGAAAGATAAGGAGAAAGCAAAGAACAAAAAGAAAACTTGAAGCCCATCAGTGCATCGTTGAAGAAGCGCCACCCGCGTAAGAATCCAGTCTTCCCCAGACCGACGCATACGATCTTACATTAGTATTTTGCCTTGACAGTTCAGCGAACCTGCATGACTCTGGAGCGCTACGGCTTGGACAGTTTCCAGGCAGACTTAGCGACGTGTATCATCGTCGTCACATTGCTGCACCAAAAGTCAGCCCTGTCATTAAGGACAGTACTAAGAGGCATTGTAGGTGAAACAACATGGATGTATTTACAGGAGCGAAGATTGAACGGATGCTAGAGGGGCTCTACAGGAATTTTGCGCCCTCCTGAGGGTGAATCTCCATAATACAGCGATGTTATAAAACATAGTCGTTATGAGAAGAGAATGAACACATATCGAGTATTGAATGGAGTGTCAATGATGGCTGAGAAAGGGTGCATGTAACTGATGATGGATGGTGGATGCAGAAGACGGAATGCAAAGTTCATGATGATGGTGACATAAGAATCTCTGGCAGACGGCGGAAGTTGCGGATACTGGGACCAGGCAAATGAAAGATGACGAACAACCAGTACGATGTAAAGCCCCGGACAAGCTGAAGAGAGAATGTGGTGATAATGCATGGAATCGAGGAAGAAGGGGGCATTTTGGTGAGTTGAGACGTCATGTTCGAGTACGTGTTCAATCGGGAAGAGGCAGCCCTCCAACTGTGCAGAATATAATCTTCTTGATTCTGAGGAGGACGTTGTATTCTGGGTCGGAGAGCAACTCTCTACGGCTGCTGTCGTCAAAATAGGCTTTGACGGTGTCGATGGCATTTTCAATGTCGTCGTCCGTTGGGTCGGGCGGGACGTTCGGGCGATATCTCGGCGCTACGACGTTCATGTAAGGCATAGGCTGACCTCCTTCGTGTTCGTGGCCAACATAATTGGAACCATGCGAAGCTTCGGGGGAAACCAGCGCATCTGCGGTGTGATGATCGGTGGCAACAGCGGGATATTGGGAAAGGCCGTGAGCTGGATGCATTTCCGTTGCAGGCGGCATGTAATGCGAGGTTGCAACTCCGGATTGATCGGGAGACTGCCACACCGGATGGCGACGGACTTGCAAACGTGTATGATCGCTCTCTTCGACTTGTTGCATCGGGGCAGGGGGATGGTTTGATACGGCCGCCATCATCTGAAGCTCCTCTGGAGTCGGTTCAGGAAGGGGTGAAGTACGAGCGACCACTCTGTAAGTGTCGTCGAGAATAACGGATCGACCGCCAAATTTTGACCCACGCCAAATACCCTTCTTGATACCGTTTCGACTCTTAAAGTTCTCAACCCAGCCCGCACTTGCCTTGAACTTGCCTTCGGGCCACCCTTGCGTTTTGGCGAACCGAAGTCCCTGTTCATGTATCGAAGCGTCGGTTATGAGAGTATTCTTGAAAGCGCACTCTCTCGCCCATTCTGTCATTTTCATTTCCAACCACGGAAACTTCACGCCCCTGTGAGCGAGGTGAGCGAAACCCAGACAGATAGCACGTATGACCTGCACCTATTTTTAGTCCCCCGTACGTTCTCTGCTGTCGCATGAAGCCAAAATTTCTTCCCCTTCAATATTTTGCTCACAGTGCTCCTTTCCACTCCAAAACGTTGAGCAATTTCCTCTTGCTTGAGTTGAGGGTTATCGACGGCGTATTCGCAAATGCGTTTGCGATCGACGTCAAATAGACGTTGCTTCTTGTTCTTCTTTCGTACGTGTATTGGAGCTTTGATGACCATTGGTACCAGAGAGGGAGGAACGGACTGGCGAGAGGACTCTGAGGTGGCGGCGGAATCACTGGGAGCAGGTGACGTTGAACGCGGGGCGGAACCACTGGCTGAATCAGAGGTAGACCGTGAATGCGATGGGAGGCTTTGCGGGAAGGATATCAATTGGTACTGAGATGGGGCTGTGTAGGATTCAGGATCATCCGGTGTAAGTTCTGGTGTATCGGGCTGGCCGGGCATTGAGCGTATCACAGCACCTGGGGATGAAGGGGGAGGGGTGGAACGGGATGGATAATGAAAATTGTACCGGGTCTGCACAACGTAACATGAGCAATGCCAACAAACGACTGGCAGGACTGGTGATACATACGTTATAGCCGACGATTGAAGACCCAGCCAACTCTTGCCTCGCGCTACGGCGCTGCGATATTCCTCTATCTGGACCTATACTCCTTTCCTCTGAGTGGGGGCTAGTGTCATCGCCATCGACATGGCCAGAATCGTGGGTGCGTGAATGGGAATGGTCGAAGACATACTCGCTCGCAAACAGCGGACGCGACTGCGTAGGAGCGTTGTCCCGCTCCTGCGGCCTCTCTATGGGCGCATATGGTGGTCGAGCTGTGGGGGATGGGCTTCTGAGGTTAGATTCGTTATTATCACCCATGTTCCACCTCGTGTAGTGAGGGTCTGGGGAAAGGAGAGATGTGCCACTCGCTGAAGGAACAGACGCTTGGGGCCCGGTACGAAAGACAAGCATCTCAGGCGATGGATAACCTGCGCGTGACCGTGACATTCTGGTGGCTTGTGCAAGCTACGACTTGGGCATGAACGGCGGTGTTGTGGCCCTCGACAGCTCTCGTTGTGAGGGCTGAAAGGTGATGACCGTCGAGGAGAAAGCAGATCGTTTTTGAGCTCACAACTAACTGCCCCTGCTGCAAATGCGTGGAACAAGAAGATCGGTCTACGATTGGAAATTTGGCCCGCATCGAGTCTTTTGGTTCAGAACTAGCTAGCATGCAACGGCCGAACCGTCGAGCTGATCCACAGAACCACTTTACTTCTCAGGGAATACGTGAAGATTTTGAATAGACTAGACGGTACTTCATGAAACGACGGCTTCATTTACTGCAGCATCATGCATTCGATAGGTCACAAATACCCAATCCAGTCCTAGCATTACCCGGGCGATTACAGGTCTGAGGTGCTGTCTCAGCCTCAGTCTGATCAAAAGCGTGGTGAACACGCGCAGGATAAATACGTGGTCGGGAAGACCGCCTCACACTTGCAATGCATAACCTTGTCATGGCTGACAGAACTCTCGCGTCGACACTGGAGGGGTGCCATTAGTGGTCTTGTATAGCAAGCTCGAAGTTTGCACTCATCACAGATTCGACTTCGCAGAGAGCTCTGCAGATTCTACACGGTTCTCCTCCTCGTGTCGGAGTAATTTCCCTTAATACTCAAAAACGCGTATCAGACATCTTCGGGGGCTCCGCACCCGTGTTTGTCACACTATCGGGTAGCAAAACATGCTCCTTCACTCACATACTATAATCCCGGCCCAGCCTCCCGGACGTGCCCTCGGCAAGCTATCTTGTCACATTATGACAAGGAATACACGGGCTTGTTAATGATCTTCGGGTCTTCTCAGGTACTTGGTAAGCCCGTGCTTGAATGTTGTGACGCATAGTGCGAATGGAGTAGAGCTTTCATGCCTATCCGGTTGAAGAGAGTCCCAGCCGCAAACCCCATACGGTCGCACATGCAGAATGCATGAGCTTGCTGCTGTCATTGTATCAGCAAATTGCATGTCGTTTGTACGTGAAAGGATGTAATACGGCATGTGCCCCTCTCATGCATCAAGTTTCAGCATCATGCCGCACTGCTCTCTCTTGTGAGCCGTGTCACTGGGTCATCTGGCTTGATACGTAGCATTGCAGAAGCATTTCCTCCTAATAGACTCGTTAGCCTCAGCGATACGTACTATAGATGCATAGAGCACTCACGTAAGTGACCGGAGTACTATACACGACCGCTGCGCATAGAACTCTGCCATACAACTTCTCTCCGAGAAGTAGTGAGATTAAGAGCCCACTTGTCGGCTTTCCGTACACGCTGACGGTTGTTGCCTATCTTCGCTTGGTCTGATTACGCGAAAGCCGTCCGAATGACCATCCCCCTTACGCTCGAGAGAGAGGCTTCTTGTATCACGCGTTGGGCTTCCTGCAATGACGAATCGGGATTGTGATACAAACAGGTCAATACTTACACAACAAAACAGCAAAGCCAAAGAGGGATGCAAAACAAGCACGACGAGATAAGAAATCCACCACCCAGCCTCACCCCCACTCACAATCGTCACCGACCCCCACCGACCATAGCCGACCGCATGTACGGTCCATTTGCTCCCATGGGTCCGTAAGGGGAAGTTGGCAGCGGCGCAGGCAGTGCGCCAGCCATGGCTGGTGTCGTGAGGGAGCTCATACCCATCGCTACATGAACTTGTCCAGGACCAGGGGTCTGATTCTGCACTTCACGAGCGGTGCTGCGGTCCTCTCGCTCGGCGATAGTTGCTGCGCTGCCGCGGACGGGCTCGGAGATACCGTTCGGAACTGTGAATGTTTGCCCGAGTCCGTACAGCTTCGCGTTGTATTCTGCATCATCAATGGTATCATTGAAGTACAATTCGCGCATCTTGAAGAAGGTCGACGCTGTTAGCAGGGAGTCGGAGCCTGCCTGGTACGAGGGGCCTATTCGCATAACCTGCGTTTAGGTAAAAAGGGGATCAAACAACAATCATAAGATCGGTCAGATAAGATTACGCACCCCAAGATCATCGGCCACATCCTGCAAGCCACCTTTAAGCACCTTGCACGCTCGCATCATGAATTTAACGTCGTAGACTGTGGGGAACCATTTTCGTAGCTTCTCAAAGAAAAGCTCCTCGTTTGTCGGCAATGATTCGCCCGTCAATAGTTTGACGAAGTATCCGAAATCGTAGCCACTTCAGAAAGCTGAGTTAGACCAATGAGATTCGCGAGTGCATGAAGATGGCTATACTTACCTGTGGAATGATATCCACTTCGTTTCCTCTACCAATACCAACCCTGACGTGATCATAAGCTCCGCAAAGTCGTTCGGATCGATACCAGCCTTCTCGTGTTGCTGTAGATCGATACCCGACTTCTGCAGTTTCTCAATAGAGTCGGGGTCATACATGTCGTCGCTGTTATGGTTCGTGTTACGTCAGACTGTTGTACGAGGGGTGACAGCATAATTCAAACGTACTTGACACTAAAGTGGAAGTTGAACTGCCATGTAGATGTCTCTTGTGGGTAGTTCCCGTCTTCATCTGCGAGCGTAATCCCGACTTGGATGATCTTGAGGAGGTCTACGTTACATCGCATGGTTTGGTAGTGGTAGTCGGACGAGGTCTTGAACGATCCAATGGGACGCGCAACAACACCCGGAAATTCGGTATCCTGCACGTAGCATAAGTCGTCGTAGTTCGTAAACTGCTGCGAGATGAATATAAACCATTGCAACATAGGGATATTTCTCGATGAGATCGCGTATGTTCCGCATTTCCGTCTCCAGAGTCGGTGCCCATACTTCTTTTATCACCGACATCTCCGTAGAACAACTGAAGAGTGTCCTTCAGCGCAGTGAAACACCGCCCAGGGGTCGTTGTGGTCGGTCGGTAATGGTGGTCTGAGTCGGTCGCGTAAGTTGCATTTAGCCGCTGGTGTGGATTCAGAGTGTGCGTCTATTTACGGATATTTGGCTTGCCACTTCAACTGATCAGGCAGAGTGACTTGTCTGATACGCTTGTGAGCTGGGCCTACTGAAGCACGGCCGTTATGAGCTTATGCAGTGGTGAGATGCTTCAATCCCAACTATCGGTCGCTATAATGGCTTTTACAGGGCTCTCATGTGTCGTGTGCACGCCGCGTCTACTATGTCTTTGAATTCGAGCTCGGCTAACGACAATTCGTACGTAAAAATCCTCAAGGACTACTGAGTGCGATTTCTGCACCACCAAATTCCTGGTTCTAGTGACGTCTTTACAGTGGTTCGTTCTTCTACGTTGATGCTCGGTAGCATTAGCTGATTGACCACAACCCGATGAGGACTATGTTCCCTGTATAGGTCAGTAGTCTGCTGAGATGTACACACGAGCACTCTTACTTAGCTCATTCATTACGTGCTAGGACATCAGGTATAGAAAGCCGTTTAGACGTGCCGTCTATCTGTTCGCGACACCTGTCTCAGGGACCGCCATCGCAGTCATCCATCGCAGTAGGGCCATTGGAGTACCAGCGCGAACTCGCTCAGGCTCAGCAGACGGTCTTATTGCGATGGTGGCTAACGATGGCGGATTCCTAGTCAAGTGTCGCCACACAATATATCGCGTGCAATTAGTGACTTAGGATCGCGAATATGCATCATCTAGAAACGAAGTAAACCCTTTTCCGTCGGAAATGGTGAACGGCGGTCGCTCTGAGAAACAGCGAAGTCTGACGCAGCGCCTCAAGATTGTCAAGAACAGATGTGAGGCCAGTGCGATTGTGCGTGAGGATGGGGGGATTGCGAATAGAGATGGAACATCCCCTCAACCGTACTTTATAGGTTTTTGTCGACGCTGCTTTCATTATCCAGGGCTAAAACTCTGACCACCACATTTACAGAATGTACACTCTCAGTTCCGTAATTTGGATTAAGACGTGCTCCAGAGCATGTTCCAAGCTTACATGAAAGATGCCATCGGATTAATCTGTTTCATTTCTTCTCCTGACTGTGGATATTTGATTACAGGATACATGCAGGCAAAGATTGCTCAGCTTTCGGTCTAGTCACTGGCGCTCTCTGGCGTGTAAGGTAATGTCCAACCTCCCGTGAATGACGCAGGCTGAAGACCTGTTCCAGAACTTGCGGGTAATGGGGGAGCAAAAGCTTGAATCGAACGCACTGCCTTGTTTCCGCATCTCGATCGGCCCTCCGTTGCCGCCCCCCTGCAGGCACGGTAGATGTTCGCATATTAATGCCATGACTGTTCATTTTGGTCTGGCCACTTGAGGTATCGCCACGCCACCATCCACGCACCCAAGTCCGAAGATCCATGGCATGACAGTTTCGGTGTACATGTGACATTTGAATGCGGTCGCAGCCTTCGATTTATGCCCGACGCGAAACAGTGTCTCCTCGAGGCATTCGATGCTACTCGTTTCTTCCAGCAGCTCTACTTCTCTCTCACACTCTCGACACGAGTCCATGGGAGCAACCTTGGACCGAACTCCGCGCCCCTCGGTTGTCAGGCAGCAAGGCCTAGGTGAATGACTGAACGATCGCTTTCCCGGCGGTATTTCTCCGCTACCTCTGCACGATGTACTTGGCGGGCCGTTGCAGAACAAATGGAATGAGACTCTGGGTGAAAAGTTTCCGGTATCGTGCCGTTGCGCACGCCGAAATCTATTGCAAGTTGGACATCATCGATTCTTACGTGACACGGGCCCGTTGTGTCTGTCTCGTGCATGCGGTCACTAACCAGTGTTAGATCAGGAAGGAGAAGGCCAAGAGAAAACAACAAGTCCCATCCACGAGCATAGTCCTAGGTCCACGCCGCCGCTAGCGTTTGTGATTGTGGAGGGCAAACCCGATTGATTGCTGACTGACAAATGACATGCAAGTACTAGAACCCCACGCCCAAGACATGGCACATGGAAAGGACTCTAAAATAACTGGCAGGAGACGTTGCCGTGAATTTACGGCAAGACATAGCTTCCGATGCAACCAGTTGTGAAGATCCTTTCTTCTAGCACCAAGCGCGTGGCGATTGCGATGTCATAGAACGCCCAGAACATATCTTATGGCACGGCCTCGACCTACGATCAGATAAACTCGGTGAGTCCACATCAGACAGCTCAGTGAAGACACAAACATAATTGCTTGGGAAAATGCCCTTCTTTCCAGCTTCGTTGATACCTGGGTTCATGCATCTCAGAAACCTCGTTGCGCTGACGTGCGACCTTTCGCTTACCTTCCCACCACCCGTCTGCATAATTCCGTCCTCCACGAGGTTCATCTGTCAACTGGATAATTTGACCCTCTTGCAGGCTCAGCTCACCAGCCCCCTGTGCGTCGTAGTCGTATAATGCACGAACTGAATGAAGGTAGTCAGAAGTTTTCTCTGTTCCGTGATAGAATCAACTGACCAAATTCGCCAGCGGCTTGAAGAACCTCGGTTGTACGAGCAGGACTTCCGTGTGGAGATGGCGCCGTATCCTGCGTCTCAACGTAAGACGCAGGTACAAGTCCCTTTCCGCCGGATTCATCAAGCACTTTCACCCATCCAGAACCGTCATCGTCTTCCAGAACCTCAACGAAAGCGCCCTCTGTGAGGGGCAACAAAACGCTGTTAGCACGAAGTATCTGGGGGACTGATGACCCTGACCTGTCACTTCCAGTTCAAACGGTGATGTAGGTGTGAAGCTGAACAGTACCCGCGCGGTGAGGTGTGACTCCTCAGTACTCGCGGACAGGTCTGTTGGTGAGAACGAGGAGGGCGTTGGAGTAACCAGAGAAGGCGTGGCCGATGCTGACCCAGGCCGCGTTAACCCAGTGACGAAAGGCCGTGTCGATCAGGTAGACATACCTCGAGAAGTGGCCCTTGAGATTGTGCTAGATATAGAATGCGAATAGCCATGCCCGTGCTTCCCTCCGTGGCCGACACAGGTAGCGGGTAACTAGGTGTGTACGTCATATAGAATCTAGAAACGTAAAGGAACCATACAGCAGACACGAACGTACCTTCAGTTCACACTTTGAATGAACTGATATTCCGCAGTCTTTGCATGTCTTTCCCTGTTTGCTAAGGCCCCAGATCGAGGACTGGGAAAGATGTCAGGGTATAAGGTACATGCGGACGAGCACCGAAACACTGGCCTTGCAGTATGCACATTGTGTGGGTATGGAGAAAGACGAGCTCTTGAACGTATGGAATTGCTGGCTGCCTTCGTCACCTGGGAAAACGCAGAAGAACGCACTCGGCCGCGGTTCAGACGAGGGACAATTCTCACATACCTTCTAGCGCCGCAGTAACGGTCTCGACCTCTGCTGATAACGCGCGTTGAGATATCAAGTAGTATGACAGCTGATGGTGAGCTTCGAGGTAGTTCTATGAAATGTAATCATTCAGCCCTGGCGATAACGCACCGAGATTCAGATCGCAGACCCACATCGGAGACCTCGTCGACATTTCCCAGTGCATCATTTTCTGCATAAGCCTCGACCAGCTTTGCAAGCTGATCGACATCGCGCCCTGTCACGCGGGAGAACTACCTCAGATTTTAAATCTGTGAAGTTATATGCGACTTACGCTTGGCCTCAACAATCGGGTTCAGTTCATCCATTTTCTGTCTGCACTTTGCCAACCTGTTCTGCAAATAGACTTTTGGCGCTGGTTCCACTATCATCTCGTCCTGCACAAAAAGCATGATCGGGGCCAGTATAGACAGTAAAGACCGAACTTACAGTGTCGTAATATGTTGCACAGGGTTCGAAGCCAAAATCAGAAGGGGGTGAGAACGCCCGGATGTTATGGTTGATGAATATCTGCTGATCTAGCTGGGAATCAAGCTCCCTAACAGCAGACTCCGTGGCAACTACGCGGGTCTTCAGAGCATCCAAATGCAGAATATGTAGGGACTGGGCTTCGAGGATTATACTGGAGAACTTGGCCAGAAGTTGCGTCTGAAGGTTCTCTACAAATTCGAACGCAATGTGAGACTATTGCGCAATGCCTGCCTAGAGGACGCCCGTACGGAATTGCTGCGTCAAACAATAACGGTCGATTATTTCGGTCTTCAACCTCAGTACGAAGAAGTAGTGCTTACGTCTTCCAGGACTGGTAGATCTTCCTCGTAGAATTTGCCCTTCGTTTTGTTTGCGACCGAGGTAGAAATGAGGTACATACTGGACGGCGAATTGAGTTTTACGTGCTATTGTGAACTCGCAAGATTCGTACTTCTTACTATTATGCATGTCCACGCGTTGTTGCTCAGCCTGTTTAGCGGCACGCTCGGCGTGTCTGTCGTCGGTGGATCGTTCCTTTACAGCAGTGTTGAGTGCAGCAGACAAAAGAATGAGAGTCAAGTATATCTGACCTGCTTCTGACGATACGTCATCGTTTCGGAGCATTCGGCATCATACTGGATATCTATGTTAGTTGTATACCCCACAGTAAGATAGTGTGGCGTGCCTTCTGCTTTGTCTGCGAGGGAAGTAAGAGTTAGAAATCGGTAGAAATACAATATTTGTGGTAGACCTTCTGTTGTTCGTGATAAATCTTGTCGCGCTCGGAGAGGAGCCTCTGATAATGTTGAAGCTGGCCTTTCTTTGCATCTTCGTGTCGTCTTTCTGTCGCCTTTAGAGCCTCGCTGATACGCGTGTGTAGATCGTCGGCAAACGTGTTATGGTCACTGGCAGTATCTATGAAAGATGCTATCAACTGCGTGTACGACTTGTCCAGAGTGCTGTAATAGTAGGCAAATGAGCATCGTGACGTGAGTGGGAGCTCAAGTGGACTCGCCTTTGCTTGATGACGCTTTCATCCACAGGCTTGGCCGGGTCTGGGCCTACGATGAGTGTAGCAATTTTCTTGCTCTTCTTGTCCGCTGCCTTTCTTGCCAACGCCTGAAGCTTGGTAGCGTACTCGCGCTCCAAACCAATTCGTTCGCGAAAGAGATCTCGTACCTAACATATTGACACGCGTCAATTCGGGAACTCAACAGCGCACAATCTGCGACGTACGTCAGCAAGAAAGTCGAGCTGACAGTCCGACAGCGCAGCGATTCTGTCAACTTGGTCCTGATTAATGCATGTAGCTGTCAGTATTTGTGGTCGTGCCTCAAAACAATTGGGATAGTTGCCGGTAATGCCTGCCCGTAGGTCTGTGGTTGGGCCATTGTTATAGGTATCGGTATGTTGCGAAGCGCAGCCCTCCCGAAGCCTTAGCAATGCGTCTCTTAGAACTCGGATTGTCCTTCCTTGGTCGTCGCCGTTCACCCTCAGGCCGAGTGTCCTGTCAGTGCACAGAACATGATGACGCTCGGCCGGAATGGGTCTGAGGTCCCTGTCGGTGATTGCCGAGCCTCGCTTGCCGGCCCGAGTTACGTTTAGGCCAACTTTAGGGCTGCTATCTAACTCTTGGGTCTCGACTCTCGACCATCGTCTCCCGAAGTCATTAACCACAAGTATACTTGTCCTTATTACAAAGCTTAATTGGCATTCAGTGTGCACCTTCCAAACCTACAATGGCCATCCTTGTCCACCGCCGGCGAGATGTCTTCTCTTTCCATACGTATGATTGAATGGGAAATCTCCTCACGATGTGCTGTAATTGTAACTTAAGGTTAGCTCTCCGTTGACTTAAGTAGACCTGCCACACGAACCTGATTATCTTTCTACAAAGGTCAGCTGTACTGTATAAATCAGTGAACTCAAAAGGCCGTGCATATCCTCGGACAACATCCGACTTCGGATAGGTTCCCTCGAACAGGGTAGGTTTGTGCTTCTGCGTACAGGGTTCGTGAGCGTTCGTGCTGCAATATTGCACATTCAGTAGCCTTCCAGGCCCCGAGTGTCTGCGGTCCATCAATATCGACGTACCGAAAGCACCATGCAGCCCCCGCTCCTCTTACGGACGAGAAGTTGTTCCCAGACGCTTTTCCAGGGGACAATGAAAATACTTAACCGCAGTCCGGCAGTAAGATTGTGTGGCCCGCCACACTGCGCAGTGATCGGCTGTCGCTACGTATTTCCAGTGGCTCTAGGTGATATGGAAGACAAATTGACAACAAGAATGGGGTAGCGAACTGGTAGCGAATCTAGGTCAGAGTTTGGCATGCTCTTGTGCGCCGTTGAGCTGATTTGTTTGTTTCTCCGTCATAGGGGCCCGCACTGGAACTTTGTCGGGGACATCCAGACTCGACTCAGCACCAATGTCGATCGTGTAAACCCCGCAGTAGCAAGCTCGTTCCCACGATCGTCCAGCTGCTTGAGATTGGGTATTCCAAAGTCGGCTTCGACCAGCTGATCATCGTATATTGTGGGATTATTGCGCCTAAGATACAGCCAGGAAGTCTATCGTATCGTGGTAAGCAGCGTAATAATATCCTTCGTCTAGAACTTCACTAACCCTACCTCCGAACTGGATAGTCTAGGAAAGCCCGCGGCTCGACCATGCCGAACACCCTTGGAGTCGGAGAGCCCAGCCCGACAGTGGAAGAATGCTCTCCTATACCGCAGTTTCCACCGCCATGCGATGAACAGAGGATTTTCCTTGCGATTTATTTTATTTTCGTCCGGGCTTGAAGCGCACCGATCTGCTGATTGGTTGAGGCATGCGCGCCTCTGTGTGAAACAGTAGTGGTAAGCGCCACGGCTTGCTTACCTAACCCAGAGTCTAGATCGACTCCCCTCGGAGCGCCCGTTTTTCCAGCCGTTGGTATGTTTTCCGGTGTCGCAAAGAGAGAAACGCAGTCGGTCCGAGACCTTGTGTCGCAATCCACAACTGACCACACCCTCGATCTAACACCGTTCGGCATTTCATTTTCTAGGGTACAGCAAGTCACAATGCATTTTGCATGCAAGCTACGGCTCCCGCTGCCCCGACCATATCATGTTTGCGTATAAAAGCTGGTGAAGTCTCCAGTGGAACCTTACGAGTCCACTCGACACCAATCACCCATCCTATCCATTGTCGTTCCCCAGCGAACCTTCACAGTCTCTACCTTAAACCCACATCTCAGCCTTACACATTTCATAATGGCTCGTTTCGCTGCTGCTTTCATTGCTCTCTCTGCCTTGGTCTGTGCGACTGTGGCATCTCCGCTGCAGAAGCGCTCCTCGCGGGTAAGTGCCCCTTCTAAATGGCTGTGTCTCATAGCTCATCGTCTATCATTCTGTAGGGTACTTGGTACGACACTGGCCTTGGTGCCTGTGGTTGGACGAATGTCGACTCCGACAAAGTCATCGCCCTTGCCTCTGACATCTACAACAACGGTGCACACTGCGGCAAGGTAAGCACGAGCATGGTACTATGCACACTGTCATTTGCTTATCCAAACTCTGCAGAAAATTCAAGTCACAAACGCTGCGACTGGTGCCACAGCGGTTGGCACTGTTGCTGACGAATGTCCTGGATGCAACGGTCGTGATCTTGGTATGTTTACTCACCTATTTGTTATGATGCCTGATATTGACATGGAGATATCTGCAGACATGACCCCCGGACTCTTCGAGAAGCTGGGATCTCTCGACCAGGGTGTACTCCAGATTAACTGGAAGTACATCTAGATGCTATCCCTGTCCTACCCGGCTCTCTGTTATCCTTAGCGCCGTCCACTCCTTCCCACTCCCTTCCCCGCTTTCCTGAGGAAGCCCACCACATTCGCTCTCTATATCACTTGGACCTACTCGATGCATGGTGATGGCCCACCAATATAGACTTAGACTGGCCCGACGCATCGGTAGCATCCGAGAGGAAAAGGAATCTCGGATTGAGATCCGTCGCTTGTAGCACTTATAGTTCCAATGTAGCTTTACCTTACCTCCCTCCCCTCCATCAGGCAATGGTTCGGGACTGGGGGTAACTCCTGTATCTCACTGGTGCTCCTATGTCACCATTAATATCAATACTCGCTTTACAAAGATTTCAGTGCATAGCAGCACACGACGGATAACTCGGGGCACCTCAGACTCAGATCTCTCTTCGGGCTGTCATTTGGTCAAGATCTATGCTCATGCGTTTTCATTGACGCACTGTGTCACCATGCGCGACCCCCTGACCCTTGAGACATGTTTCTGCACCGCTCAAGTCTATCTGGCTCAATGCGAACAGCGTGCGCGCATCAATCTTACAATCAGAACGATCTACACTTGCCATATCGGTCCGTGATGCGGGAGGTACAAGAACCGTTTGCCCGCGTGCCCGGTTCAACCTGAGACTCTCTCTCCCTCCACGTTGAGCTACTCAGTCCCTCGCAGTCCCTCGACGTCCCTACGACATTACCCGACTACGATGTTGTTCTCCAAGGTCTTCGCATTCTCCTCTCTGCTCGCGACAGCCTTTGCAGCACCGTTCGCCGCCAATGTCGCCGACAAGCGGGATGTCGTGGCACCACCAGTGACCAGCCCAATCTTCACATCCGTCTGGGTTGTTGGACATACGTACAAGGTCACTTGGTAAGTGTCTCGAGGTCTCAGACTTTATTCATCTGTACAGAAGCTGATTGAATCGTCCATATAGGGATACGTCGGGACTGCCTCCTCCTGCAAATATTACGAATCTGAAGGCGGAGGTTATTTTGGGATCTGTGGATAACAATGGGCAAAAGCGTCTCAATTTCAGTGAGTCTCGACTTCCTACACTGATTGTGCAGGAGTGATGTCTAATACGCGATAATAGCCTCACCACTGGCTCAGGGTTTCTTGATTACGGCCGGCTCGGTCGACGTCGTAGTTCCCAGTGTCCCATCGGGGAGGTACTTCGTCGTGTGTAAGTTGAACTACGTTCTTACGCTATTTCCTCCATGTACTCACTTGTATTATTCGCTAGTGTTCGGCGATTCAGGAGATGACAGCCAAACGTTCACAATCACGTCGGACTCGACCTCAGCGTCTGCTTCTCCCTCTACACCAGCATCATCCCCCACACCCACATCTGCTAGCTCTAGCACCCCTGCACCTGCATCCTCAAGCTCTTCAAGCAGTGCATCGACGCCTTCTGTCCCCGCGGTCAGCGACTCAGTCGCAGCTTCTTCCTCAAGCTCCGTCTCCACTCCGGATGTCACCCCCTCGGCTCCCACGTCGGTCGCACCACTAAGCTCTACTTCTGTTGTTCCCTCTCCTGCACCCAGCGGCAACAGTAGTTCGGGCGGCACCGCCGTCACTCAGCAGTCGGGCGCGCTTTCTTGGTTGAACGCAAACTCGTGCCTCACCTTCGCTGCAGTCGCATTCTCCGCGGCACTGCTCGCTTGATCATGAGCCCGCACGCATTACTCTAGGACTTGGCTTGGCCTAACATGATATCTTCATGGCATTCACGCACCTCTCTCGCATCCTCATGACAAGTTTTCGGTACTATCTATGTCTACGGTATACCGCATCTGATTTTACGTCTCCTGTTCTACGATTTTTCATGTGGACAGTCTTCACGCTTTCGTACGATTTCGTTTCTTGAATTTCCCCCCTTAATTCCTGGGTTTTACGCTTTCTTGGTTTTCATGTACAAAGCTATTATGGACGTTTTGGACAGTTCTTATTCTCATGCTATGGTGACGCCACGGTCAATTCACTCAATGCAATTCTTGAACTTTCTTCACTTCATTTAGCTACTGCATGAACGTTTGAAATGTTATCAATGAATTCATTGTGTGGCCTATATAAAACTCAGACGACAGCATTGCATGGCCTTAGACACGAGAGCGTTTCGAGTTCAAACAAACAGCGATATCGAATTGAGTAAAAGTGTTCTACATGAGGTATCCAACAAGCAAATATAAATGCACACGATGCGCAGGAACAGAACAGCGACAATCCACAAACTTCGCCAAAGGGAGCCATAAGCAGGTCCCACTTGGTGGCGCAACGCGCTCTTTCACTCTTGATTTTTTCCGAATTAATCTGGATACGTGCCAGACGGGGTTGTACGCAACCCAAGCGTTTCCAGCGCATTCCTGATACGCATGTGGAACCCGATATCTGGAGTGCGAGCCGCTTGCAAAGCCGATTGCAGCTGCTCAAGTGTCACTGGTGAGCTCTTCGGGAGCCCTGCATACATATGCCTGGCTGTTTCTTCATCTGTGATCGAGAAATGAGAGATGATGAAGGGAAAGGAGGTACACGGTAAAGAATGAATGGGAGAAGGTGGAGAAGCGGGATAAAGATGTGAGCGACCACATAGGAGGAAAGGGACGGCGTACCGCTCGGTTCCACTCGCCAAGCTTCCGAGGGATGGATATCCTCACATTCGTCGTCACGACACTCTCCACCACCTGGGACCTCGTACTGGCATATCCGTTTTGACGGATCAGATAGCCATCTCTGAACGGCGGCCGCCTTCAATGCCCTCATGTTCACACCAATCAACACTTGAGGATCATCTGAGTCAGGTCGCTCATGTAGTGGAAGATCTAACAACGTGACGTGAGTATTCCCCGGTCCAGACAAAGATTCCGACAGGCGCCATGGCGAGCTTGCACGCAGAAGTGGATATGAGAACAGAGGCGAGCAGTAGGCAGAGAACCCGGAGTTTGAGAGTGTCGACGTTGATGGCTCTGCATGCAGCATTTCGACGTCCTGTAGGAAGAATACCAAGCAATAGCGCCATCATCAGTACGCATTTTGGGGAAGGGACACGCTTCTAGCCGAAGACTAGCTGGAAACTGCACAGGAAACGCACCTGGGTCGACGACGCGTCCAAGATGGAGCCATCGACGTCGACATGCGCGTTATCCTGTGGCGGGTACATACGCCCATGTGGTGGAGAAGTTGAACTGTGCTGAACCTGTAGAAAGAGAATGAAGATGGGAAGGGTCATAAAGCAAATCAAGTCGAGGAACGAAGAGTATATAATATGTTAAAAGGAAATGTTAAGCGATATCCCCATTGACTGCAAGTTGAGCAGCACAGACAGTAAGAGAAGAGGCTCGTGCCGTTGATTCTTGTTGAACCTCAGCTGTGATAACTGTGAACGCAGACGAGTTGCACAAAAAATGTCAGAGATATTACCGTAAGTCCATGCATGTTTGACGAGGTCGAGCCGGAACGGAGACAAGGGCGACAATGTAAAAAGGGTGTTTGTGAGGAAAGAGCATCTGTGGGCCGAAGGCCGGTTGAAGATTACATGCCTTGATCAGTTGTTGGCGTGTGTTCGGTGGACCGCCGTATATTATCTGAACGATTGGATGAGCGCTAGTAACGCAGAATGATGCTGGGGATGAGACAAGACCTGGAGAACGTGGTGGGTCGCCCGGAGTCAATGAACGGGACGGTACTGGAGTGGCTTTAGAAGCAAAAAAAATGAGCCAGGGGACCCATGCGGAAAGCACAAACATACCAGGTTTACTTATAAGGTCGTCCGATTCAACTTTGGGGTCTAGTGGCGCTGAAGTCGGGTCGGCGAGCGACGCCGATGCTGTATTATCGTCTTCCTCCTGTTTGACAGTGACAGTGACTTGTTGGACCTGCTCGCTGTTTGGTACAACTGGCGGTGTAGGTCTCTGAAACGATTGGCGCAATTGAGCGCCGACATCCTCGATGTTTGAGACACTGGTGACTCACAGCAGCAAGTTTGTCCTTTCGCGCACGTTCTCTTTGTGCGATTAGCTCTCTCATCTTCTTGATAGCCTCTTCTTTCTCCTGCAAGGCGGCGGGCGTAGCAGAACCACTCGGAGAGCCGATGCTGGGCACGGAGTTTGAAACTGCAAGCCGGTGAGGTTGTCGCGGCCGATGCTGGTGGCGCGTTGCCCAACTTGAACCAGTGCCGTCCTCGTCATCGTCATCATCTGATGTATCGCTGAGGTCTATTACCATGCGTCGTGAAGTGGCCACACCGGCGAAAGATTGCGGTCGCTTGCGAGCATGATAGTGGTGTCCGTGAGGAGCTGATTGGTGGTTATTATAGCCATTGTGGTGCGAACGCGAAGGCCCGGGTTCCATATCAACAAAGTCTGAGGCAACCGGTCGCTTTGTGCCTCGCCTCACACCAATAGATGGTTCTCGGGTCAGGGGCTCAGACACATCGCTCTTTTCATCTGAGACACTCGAAGAACGGCCAACGGACTCGCGGTCAGTGGCAAGTGTTTGCCTAGGTGTACTGAATAGGCTTGCTTCTGCAGAAGATTGGAACATAAGGTCGCCGGAAGAACTGGTAGCAGAAATAGACGATGGAGGCTCTAATATCTGCGGAGAAGGGGCCAAACCAGGGGGTTTCGAGGACAGTCCTGGAATTGGCCCATCGACGTCCATGTCATCTTGAGGAGCGTGAGAAGCAGAGGGGATGCTGTTCAAGAAGTCATCCACGGCCTGTTTGGGCACTGAAGGTGGCTCAGCCATGGTGACGTCCTTGGCATCCGAGATTCTGGACTCAAGTGTAGAACGTGCGGCAGGCACAGCCAATGTAGCCTGCTTAGATTTTCGAGAGGCCAGTACTGCTTTCCGTGCAAGAAGTTCCTGTCGTCTTTGAAGTTCCATATCGATGAGGCTGGTGGCTTGGTCAGGAGCCGGAGGGGTGGAGGGCACAAAGGGGGTGGCAGTCGCGGATAGTGACGATCCCTCTGCAGTGGTGGGACCCTGCGGTGCAGTGGGCTTCAGAGGGAGACTAGGATGTACTTGAGTTTGACGGGTAGAAGCAGATTGAGAACGTTGCCGATTGAAAGAGGGAGCGATGGGCGGCGATATCGGCTCAGGCGACGTGTAACGGAGAGGTTCAGCGGTCGGAAGCTGTGGGAGGCCGGTCATGTCCAAATTCGTAGGGAGTCGTAGGTTCAGGTCCAAGAAAATATAATAGATGATCTCTCTACTAAGCCCACAGGTCACGAGATATTCGGGAGGAACCCCCCAGCCCAGCAAGTCAAGCACAATGTCTTTCGACTTGTCATATTGTGCTTGTGTCACTACAAAGCATGTTGTCAATTACCAACCGCAAGACATGGACATTGACATTTACACTCACTGACGAGGCCCGGCCTAACCTGAGTGTCTTCAACGATGCTCATATCATGGTCTGGAGGAGTGTAAGGTAGTGAAGACGGTGCAAGATGTGTCGTCTGTTGGCCTCTCAGCGGCGCAGATATGTCCGATTTCGGGCGGGTAGATGCATCCGTGTGCGAAAGTTGAGCAGACTTAGCCAATGGGGACGACCTAGGCTTCATGGGGAGACTGGGTGCTGTAGGTTGAGGTTTAGCGGGGACGGTCTTCGGCGGTGTTTGAGGTGGCTTGGGGGTGGGAGTTGATTCTGAATCGCTTATTTCCCCTTCTTCTCGAGTTTGATCGTCATCGACGTCCATCGGGGTCGCTTGAGGAGGCGAGGGTATTTTGACGGTAGTAGAGGGGCCCGCACTTGAGGAAGCAATTGTTGACGCACCAAACGACGACTCTTCAGTGCCGTAATCCAGGTGTATCGAGTTATCGTGAGGTATAGGCCGGGATGGAAGACTTGCTGGAGTGTCCGCGGCGGTCGCCGTAGTTGTCTTGCGTTTCTTCAAGGTCGACAGCGCCAAAGCCCGAAGTGAAGCTGCAGCGTCGATTGAGGTTGTTGCTTGATCCATGGTGGCCAGGTGTGGTGTTACAGAGTGAGGTCGTTCCGGGGAGGTCAGAGTCGACATCGTGATGGGGGTTTAAGTAGATGAGAGCAGACGAGAAAGGGCTGCGCTTGGGCAATACCGCTCGGATCACGTGTACTTGTTGATTAGGAGATCTGATGGAACCCCCGCTATGGCCATGGCCTTCTGCTACTTTAGAGCAACTTGAGAGTGGCATTTGGCATAGCCTTTGTCGAGATGGCCATCGAAAGCTCAAGTTTTGTTCGTTAGCTCATCTCTCAAAGGCCTCGTCGCATCAGGACGGTGTGCGGCCATCTTCAGTGCTCTGGTTTCCGATATGTCCACGTTCCTCATGTCTGGCCCTTCCTCTATTGTATCCCTACATTGACGAACGAAGACGAACGAAGCCACAGAACCTCATAAATACCAAACAGATGCGTAGCCAGTGTACCTGGTTGTATAAAGATATACAATAGAATATGAAAGTACGATTTTTGTCCCGTAGAGTAAACATGTAGGATAGGAGTGGGTTAGTGCTGTTTGGACAATAGCAAAACTGCCCGAACATCAGAGATAGTGAGTATGAATAAAGATATGAAGATGTGCATCGAACGCCCTGTGATGGGAACGTGCCAAAAACAACAGCACCTGCAGACGCCGCCAGGACGTCCAAGACCCCCAGAGAGAATGAAAGTTTCCCCTGACAGCCCGTCGTAGGGAACGTAAAAGAGACTATTGTCCCGACCGGCCCTCCTTCCACGCCACGAAAATCGACCACCGCCTGCTTATCCTCTCATGCGGCTCCAAATGCGACAACGGCACCGTCGACCCATCCGCCCGCTCATGCTCGCGGTCTCTTGACTCTCTCTGCGGTTCGCTCTGGGACAGCCTCTGCAGCCTCGGTAGTTTCGGTAGCACGAACTGTCCCGCATACGGCGTCGGCGGCCCATCCTCCCCCTCGCTGTGCGTGTACTCCTGCTCGCGATGATACTCGTCCTTGAGCGACATGGCTGCGGATCGCGGAGTCGCAGGCCACGAGTCTGTATGCGTCGGCGCTGGCGGGGGCATGGGGTGTTTGAGTGATTGCTCGTATAGTTTCCACTCGGCGCATAGCTGGTCGAAGTCCTTGCGGGCCTGCGTACGCGCCGACGGCATGCCACCCTTCCAGCCGAGGCTGTCTCTGACGAGATACTTGAGTCCGATTTGTTCCTGCATGTCACTACAGGGAATAACACACATCAGCACATTGGCGCAACTTCCAAAGATGCGAGACGACTTACAGCTCAAACCTCGACAACATATCATCAAACTCCGACCTCGCCATATACCGCAGCGCCTCATGATGCTTCTGCGCCCTCGCACACACCGACTCAACCAGACCCGACCTCGGTGTCCTCGGCACAAGCGCGTTTTGGTACTGCACCACCCACTCCCACATCTCCTCCGCACACGCGAGGACCTCGTGTACCTTGAGTGATAGATGCATATTGAGCGTGCGAAAGTCGAACGACACACTGCTGAGCGGCTTGTGTGTCTTATGCGAGAGTGTGGCCTGCAGGTTGCGCACCGCCGCGAGCAGCTCTGGGCCCAGGATCGGGTCGATGTCACCCTTCCAGAACCGCTGGTACACGTCTGAGAAGCGTGCATACGACATGGAGCGTTTGATACTCGCGAAGAGGTGCTTTAGGCGTTCGTCGTCGACGATAACGTGCGGGTTCGGCTCGGCGAGGAGAGAGATGAGGGGTATGTTGGGGTCGTACTTGACTTGTTGTTGTGGGAGGTGGGGTGGCTCGGAGGGTGTAAGCGGTGACGAGGCAGAAGGGGTGTGCGGGGTACTGGAGGGAGTTGATTCGGGACGTGGAGGGAAGGTGAGGATGACAGGGGGATGTAGGCAGGTTTCTATGCATTCGACATGGGGTCAGGTACAAGATGAAGGTTATGTTCGGATAGTTACGCACCTTTGAAGTACAACGGAATAGTATACTTGAGCAAAGCGAGCGGCTCGAGGTTGATAAATCTACAAGCATGCATCTCATTATAGACGAACTCCAACAGCGAATGGTCCCTGGGGTTGATCGCCATCTTCTGGGACGCAGAGATCTGATCAGAGTTGATCGAGGACTCGTCGTCTTCCAGCGTAGGCGGGAGCGTTACGCGGTGCAGCGGCGTTCGCCCAAAGCCCATGCGCGACGCGACTGACGTATGGCTGGGTGTTGTGAGAGACGACCGCGACGACGCCGGGGTATGCCCCATCGTCGCACCATGCATGTTAAATGAGAACGGCGGTTCCGTGCGTAGCGGTGACGAGATATGCGTCGACGTCGAGCTCACCGGGGACAGCGAGTCGGACGACGGGTGATGGGACGAGGGTGGCGGGGAGCCAGACAGATCGAGATCGACGAGCTCGTCTGCTTTGGCGTACACCGGCTTGCCTGGGAAGTAGAGTTCTTCTTCGAACATCTGGAGTAAGGTGGCTGTGTCAGCTATGATATCTCCACGTCTGTTGATCGATAGATGTTTACCTCTAGACGGCCGCCTGGCTTCATCACCCGGTTGATCTCCTGCACAAAATGAATATGTATTGACATTCCCCACATCAAGGCACACACCTCGAATAGGCCGTCCCACTGTTTATTGATGTACGGTCAGTCGCGGCGTATACGAAGCGTATGGAGATTCGCTCACACCTTGTCTTCAGGCACTCCGCGAGCTATCCGCTTCACATGTCTGCAGCCGAACGGTACTCAGTCCCCGCCTCTGCAGAATTCGGAAGCAAATCACCCACACGAAGTCAAACTCTTCGTCCTGAAATGGCAGGCGTTCCAGGCTGTCAAGAGCTTGAGCAACTAAGAAGGGCAGCGTTCCCGCAGGTCGCACTCACAAGTTCGCTTGTATCCATGTTATGCGGGAAGCCATCTGCGAAGAACCCAGTTGATACAGATCCGGATGTAGGGGTACAATGTCGAGCCCTATTTGAGCAATTCAGTCGTCAGCGGCCGTTAATTCCGTGTTGCTGCGCTGCAGCTTACCCACGAAATGTGTGTCCTGAACCGTCCGTGTGGGGCAATTCAGTACAAGAATGCATCCGTTTGATCTCTACATCACCTACTGACCTTCCAATGCCTCGCACAGTCAAGTATCCAACTGCCGGAGCCTGGTAGAGCTTGAGTCTCATGAAATAAATGTTAGTAAAATAGAATAGACGCACCGCAGCCTAGATCCAAACTTTAAATTATAATTCAGCACATATAGTAACTCAAAGACGATAGTAGTGAGGGCGTACACTCTCAGAGGAACCTCCTCTATGCGATGCCATGTTAGATCGTTCGAGCACCTCTGTGACCACATCTCCTCCCAGATATCGCTATGTGCGGCCAGAAATAAACACACAATTCGCGTCAGGACCACCGCGGGAGCCACGTACTTGTCAATGATGCCTGGGTCATAATTCGTCGGATACGGCGCCTCCGTGAGGTCGTACGGATGATGCTTTTTACCGTGCTTGACCTTGAACTGCGCGTCGCGAGCCTGCATCTTCGTCTTCAATTCATGGAGGATCATGCGGTCGGCGGTCGAGAAACGCGGGTCGTCCCAACCAGAGAGGAGGAAGTCGTTCGGAGCGACCGCGGCGGGCTTAGGATGCGAGATGACTAATGCTGGTTTCGCTTTGGAGCCGATGCTCGACCTGTTGATCCTGCTAGTATTTTTCCTGCTGGAGTCCTTGCGTTGGAGGTCACCGAGATCTGCACCCTGTGGCATGCCAATATTAATTTACGCCGCCGATTTAGGCGATCAAGGACGTAGTTATGTGAGGAGGATGACGTAAGGGGATATGATCGAAAAACTTTCTAAGCCAAAACTTACGGGCAGCACGCGTCCGTGACCAGACACCTTCCTGCGCAGATTGGACATCGAATACTTCTCGCTGAGGACCTGGGGATGGTGAGATATGGCCTTGGCGGGTTCTGGAGACCCAGTCGAGGTGGACGGCCGTGGCTTTGCGCCCTTAGGACGCGGGGATTTTTTACGGTCAGTGGGACCACCGGCACTGGAGGGACGTCGGAGTCGTTCGCGGATTAGTCGCAGTGGGCTAGCATGGGGCGTGGGAGCGGGCGATATGTCGGTCAAGATGGAGAGCGAGAGTTTCTTTGGTTTTGGAGGATGGATCACCAGGGGAGGCTCCCTGGCCGCGGGCTTAGGCGACGAGGGCCCGCCAAGTTGCGGCGGGTGGGCGGGAGATGAGTTTGACCGCAGCCGTACTGGGTATGGTGCGAGCATCGTTTTGGCTTTTTGGGTAGCGCGATTAATTGGACGTATGTGGGCTTAAACTAGCGGCTAGCAACGATCCCCGCTTGAGTCTGGTTTGGAGGTTTGGCGTAAGCTGGAAACTATGTCCCTTTAATTTGTACCTGCCCATACTGCAATCAGCTGATGTGTACTACCGGATGTGAAATGGAGTGCGTACGGTCGGGTTCCTCAAGGATGTATGTTCACGCTGGCTTCTGCTTCATGGACACAACGGCGGCAGGCAAGTGAAGAACGAAGACGGAGGACATGAGAGGACTGAGACGGAGGACATATGTAAACGAGGTTGCGGGAGGTCACACGCTACGCCACACGGTGGCAATGCGGGATTGTGAAGTGTATCATGTGCTTTTAGGCCCCGTCTATTATCAAAACGTAAAGATGGGCTTCAGTTGTTTGTTGACGATGCCCTCGAGTCTTTTAACTCGCCGGCATCGAGGGCGGCAGATTGTCTCGCTCCGCAAGGATATGTTGTGATAGTTGCTCACCCCGCGTGCCGCATCGATCACGACGTAGGCTCGTACTCAGCTAGCCTGTGTGCTGCCACAACACCTCAGCAACGGTATGACGACGGCCATATGCGAGCGTTCTGAGAGGCTGTCCAGCACCCCCAATGCCACCTCTGCCGAGGATAGACGAGATTTGGCCGGAGCAGCGGACGGACAGAGACATCCATGCGCAGCCCAAATCACCGACGAAGCAGCACTAACGCAGCCAGAGCCCTGCAAACAGCGGCGGTTTGCAGGGATCTGGACACGCTATCTGAGTGCCTGGCATGGCATGATAGTACTTACCACGTAAAGCAGATATCGATGCTGTATACAGACTACCTATCAGGGGGACAACCCTCCAAGTATGCATAGACGCCCGCTATCTGAATCACGTCCATCCACGGGCGCCTCGTCAATCGCGCACGAGATCAGCTCTGTCAGTGCTCTCTCCTCATCTTTACGTGTTTGCGTGTCTTCAATCCTCGCCGCGGACACCCTCTTCGAAGCTCAAGAGTCGCCGGAGAACGCCCTACTTGGTCTTCCCGTACTGCCACGTACTCATAAGATAGATACGCTGCACTCGATTGGGGGAAGAATGTCGGGCTCGGCGGCGTGCAGGATATTGGTCGTCTCATCCACGACGGACGTCGCGCACCAGTTCGTTCAACGTTCGTATGTCGCTTCGTCCTCATACGCTTCTAACATTCACCTCGCTCATCTTCGCCCCCTTCATCTTCCCCAACAGGTGTCAAAGCGCTCTCGGACATCATAGGCGGCACATCCCGCACGAACAGCCAGGTCGCATCCACATCCGCCCCAGCCACAGACGATGAAGGAAACACCACACCAAGCCTCAGCCTCAGCAAGCTACATGCCGAACTAACCAACTCGGACCCGGCGATTACCATCCCATGGACGATCTCAAACAAGTACTACACAGCCGACGTGCACTTCGAACTGCGGCAGCTAGATGGTTTCGCAGGGTACCTCGCGAGCGACGTGCCCGCAGTCGTATACGTATGGAACCGCGGGGACCAGTACAAGACGCACGTCACGGAGCTCGCCAAGAAGCTCGAGCATTACGACCCAGAGGTGTCCCTCGCCGTCCAGTTCTCGAGCGACTCGTCCCCGGCGGAGCGCGAAGAGGACGGCGAAGGCCTAGACGAGTTTATCTCATCGCATGGGTTCGAATACATCGACGGAGACCGCGGGTATCGAAAACCCACTCAAGATGGATCGAGCTTCTCGGATGAGGACGCCGCAGGTATGCTCCGTGGTGCCTATCTGAACGAACATCTCTGACCTCGTTTTCGCGTCCGTCCAGGCGTCCCCGGACTCCCGCGCGTGATCGACTCTCTAAGTACGATAATGTGGCCCTCGCTCGTGCAGAGCCAGCGCACCACGCAGCGAAAGAGCCGCGCCGGCGATCTGCTCGACTGGGCAAGTATGCAGGACGCGTCTGGGGCACTGCTCCTCCAAGATCAAGACCACGAAGAGACTCATGATCTGGACGTCACCCCAAATCGAGCTCGGATGCAAAAAGAGATGGATGCGCTGGAGAGCTGGTTGCAGGACGACCTCCCGTCTGGCCAGCTCGCGGCGGAGCGGGATCACGACGACCCTTGGAGCACGGCCGGCGCGCACGATGGCGAGCCCGTGCACGCGCACGCGCTGCACGAGTTCGAGGATGACTTCGACGACTTTGTGGGTGCGCCAATGGACGTGAGCTATGGAGACGCGCGGCGTGCTACCTCCGCGCCTGAACGTGCTTTTACTACCGATTTTGTGCCTTTGGATGATGAGCATTTACATGATGTACATGCGCACGAAGATGATGATGAGGAGGAAGAGGACCCGGAGCTGCCTTCCCGCGCAGAGGTGGAAGAGATGTCCCGCCGGCTCTTCGGTTCCGCAAGCCTGGGTCTCCCGTCCACCGCCCCATCCTGGCAACGTCTACACTCCCCGCTCGTCCAATCCGGCTCCGTCGACCAGCCCAACTCCAGCACCGCCGACCCTAGCTTCGACTCTCTTACATCCGCTATCGAGGAGAGGGAAGCGGATGGGGAGGACGATGAGTTCGAGCTGGGCGCGTTCGACCTGTCCAAGGTGCTCGGCGCGCTGCAGGGGATGAAGGAGCAGATTGCGGGGATGGACGATGAGGGGGAGAGACGAAAGGCGGCGGCGAAGGTTGCGCTTGGGCTTGTGTATGGGCTGCAGAAGGAGGATGAGCGAACGAGGGAGTGAATGCAAGGCGATGCTGGGATTTAGATGGTACAATCATACTATGGAGGAATTCGCTTCGAGGATATGAATGCAGGAATTTAATTCGTTCTTAGTTAGAGCCGTTGGGAAAACGTCGTCTCCACGTTCTTGAGCGCATATATGCGCGTGCATTTACATTTGATTGAGAATTTGACTATACCGATACAAGGAGCTATACAAAGCGTAAAAATGCGGCGCACGCCTGAGATATGCGATACAGTTTGAGCATTGAGCATTGTTCTTATTCCATGAGCACTCCTTCTCTCGTCCCAATGCTCATCGAACCCGACCTCCCTCGACAAGAAAATCACTCACCATCCCCGTCCTCATCCTCCTCATCCGCGTCCTCCCCATCATCCTCCTCCGCCCTGCCCGTCTCATCCCTAATCCCCTGCTCCCCAAAGTTCAAAATCCCCGCCATATCCAACAACCTCACAACCTCCTCCGCATCCTGTACCCTCATCCTCCCCAACACCTTATTCACCTCATCCAAGCTCTGGCTCTTCAGCGCCTTCTGCATCTCGGGCTTGAACCCCTGGAAGACGTCCCATCGCATCTGCAGCGCCTTGCGCACCTCCTCGACGTCGTAGTTCTCCATTCCTGGTCCTTCGAGTACGAGGTGTTCTGGGGGTGGCCCGTCGGGCACGTTGAACCCGATTGTGTGCCCTGGGCTCTCGGGCACGAGCTGGATCTGCTCTGCACCTGCTGACGCCTCCTCTTCGGCTTTTGCGACGCGCACGCGCTCGACGAGGTGCGCGTACGTGTCTAGCACGTCCTTCTCGAACACGGACACTGCGCGCATGTCGCCCGAGATCATCCTGCGCGTTCACGTTGTCAGCACATCCATCGTATCACACAAAGAACGAAAGAAAGTGACGTTACTCACTTGCGGAAGAAGACGCTCACACCGTCCTTACCGAGCTTCTCGCAGTACTGCAAGAGGAGGCTCTGGTGCACGCACTGGCGCGCATAGCGGTCCTTGCCATCGCTCTGCGCCGTGAACGCGGCGACGAGCAGCGCGTCGGACGCGCCGGGGACGACGACGTCGCGGTGCTGCTTAATGAACTCCCACGACTGCTCGAACGCCTTGAGCGGAAGGTGCGAGAACGCGGTTAGCGAAGGTGTCATTTGTGGCAGCTCGGTCGCGCCCTCGTCGTCTTCGTCGTCTGCAGACGGTTTTGATGAAGATGCCGCTGTGCTGGAGGAGGACGGGGCGGATGCTACGCCCTTTGGATTCAACACCTCGAACTCGGTCTTTTTCGCCTTTGATGTCGTTGCTGAGCTCGAGGGGATCGCGTTCTTGATCGGAGGGGGCTCAGGCTTTGGTGGGATGTACTGCATCGCAGCGGCGCATTAGCAAGCCGCACGAAATTCTCATCGCCCAAGCAAATATCGAGCGAGCATACCTTCGACTCGAACCCCTCATGAATATCGTCGCTCGTAATCTTCTTCTTCTGCTCCGCCTCCTCGCTCTCCAAATCCTTCCTCAACATCGCCTGATGCTCCTCCATCAACTTCACATGCTCCTTCAACCCCTCAACCAACTTCTCTCCCAACTTCTCATCGCCCGCGCCGACCCCACTCTCCTTCGTCTTTTCCCACACGGCGAGCATAAGCGACAGCAACATCTCGTCGTACGTCTTCTGGCCGGGCGCGTTCGTCTGCGGCGCGTCGGGCGACGGCTGGGTCTGGAATTTCTCGACGAGCGAGGAGAACACGGCGGGCCCGCCGGACGCCACTGAAGATGCGATCTCGACGAGACGCGGTTGGAGGACGGCGTTGCAGTCGATGTCGGCTTTGAGCTGCGCGATGCGATGTTTGCGCATCTCGCGCTTCTCGTGGATGTCGCGCTGCTTCCATCTGGAATCGCGGTTAGGACATCGTGGGCTAGGTAGGGAGGGAGAGGGGCTTGCTTACCGGATCAGCGACTTTTTGTCGACGTTCGGGTGGCCTTCGATGTCTGAGTCATCTGAGAGCTGGTACGTCGATGGGCAGTCAGGTAGAGTCGCCGCATACACATACAGAATTCACATACCTCGAGGTTATCCCACTTGGAGTAGTTTAACGGCATCCTGGATAGGCTGGGTCCGGGGTCGTCTTGTATGCGTGCGGATTACAGCAAACGCAAGTTACCGTTTAATAGCTCGTCAGCGCAGATCTAGAACAGAACGGGCTGTGGCGGTGGTGGTGGTAGCAAAGAGGAGTACAAGGACGCCGTCGTCGCGCGGACGCTTTTGGATCCGGGAAATGACAGCAGCATCCTTGTATCTTGCTCCTTGTATGCGGGTGCGAACCTTCGAGAAATCCGAGGATCACTCCCGCTGCTACTGGACTGCGTCGCGACCACGCGTAGAATGCATCGATCGCGGATCTCTCGTTGCGTACGCGGTGGCTGGGCTCTCGACGAGGACGATTGGGCGCGATGGCGGCGATTACAGCAGATCAGTCCCGCCCCCGATACGGATCCATATTTGGATGTGGCGGGCTCGGGGGTTCGGAACGGGACTGAGCACTGCTGCGCTCTTGAATGCCCGTTCACTACGTGTTTCCTTCACCTCCTCGTCGATTGTCAACCAACGCATCCACTGCTAGGATCAGCATAAAGCACCCGCAAAACGCGTCGCGGTTTGAAACCCCCTTAGGAAGCCCTGAATCACTCATGACACAGTAACCCGGTCTGGAGGGACGCATGCGGAGTACATGAAGAAGCCAGCTTCGACGAACCTACAGTAAAGAAACGAATATGAAGCGTCCAGCGCCAGGCTCGTCGACATACACAACCCCGTCCGTAGCAGTTTCGAAACCAAGATCGAAACCAAGAAAGCTGATCGTCCATATTCCATAGTCCATATACGCGTCAACGCGTCTGAGTACGTATCCAACCAATCCTCACACCAACTCGCGTATTCACCTACGAGTCCCAGACTGCGTTGACGCAACTCGAGACTGACCAACCTTCCCGCCATCATCTGCGCTTTTGCTCTTGGTCCTACTCTGACTTTTGCTTCCACTTTTACTCCTACTCTTCTCCTGCACCACAGGGCTAGACGCAGGCCGCTCCTTCCTATCCTGCTTTACCACATCTGCCGCAACCGGCGTCGATGACGGCCGCCTCGCAGCCTTATCCCTCTCGCGTTCGCGCTCCCTCTCTTTGCCCTTCGCGCTCCTCTTCGCCTCCTCCTTCGCCCTCTCCTCCCTCCTCGCCGCGCGCTTCTTCTCAGCAGCCTCTGACATCCCCCTGATCAGGTCCTGGAGTACCGCCATCATCTGGTCGACTTTTCTCGTGTTCTCGAGCATCCGCCGCACGTTCCGCCGATGCAGCCTCCGGAGTTCGCGGAGTTTACGCTGTCTCTCTCGTTCCTTCTCCTTCTCCTTCTCCACCTCCTCACCCTCGCCCGCTTTCTCCTTTTCACCCTCTTGCTCAGCCACTCCTCCGGCGTCAGGCACGCCAGATGCCTTCACCTCGCCAAGGCCCTCAGGCGTCCACCTCAAACACCGCAACAGCTCGTCGACGTCCAGCCCGCCACGTTCTAGCCACGCCTTGTTTGAAGGCTGTGCTGCGAGGATTGCTTCCAGCGCCGTTGCGTGCTACATCAGGGACAGGTGAGGTCAGTAAAGGAGGACGCAAGAAAGCAACGGAAGAAGAACTCACGCGCTCGCATACAACACGGTTATTCTCCCAATGCGCGATCCACTGTGCCTCTTCTTCTGGTGTCAGCTCTCGTTCTTGTCTGCCTGGTAGCGCGTTAGGATGTGTCTGCGTCTCTGGTCTCGTTTCTTGTTGCGCTTCCTCAGGCTGAGACTGCTGACTCGGCACCTCTGCCACTACCTGGCCCTCGATGCGAACTTCAACAGGAATCTCTTTTCTCCTTTCATCCCCACTCTCATCATCTTCATCCTCCAACTCAACACACGGCGTCAACCTAAACCTTTCCTCGTACCGCTGCTCCCCATTATCATCCTCCCAGCTCTCTTCCCCTGCCTCTGGCGGCGCCTTTTCTGCACTTTGACTTTGGCTTTGCGAAGAGGATGACGGCGGGGCATCGTAGACAGGCGAGTCGGTCTCGTCTAGCTCATCCTCAACGTAGTCGTACGCTGCGCGTGGCTCGTATATCTCTCGATCTTGGTCTTGCCCGTCTGCGGCTGGGCTCGTCTCTGGTTCTTGTTCGATTGGTGCTGTCTTTTGTTCTTCCTTAACTGAGCCTGGTACTGGTGAGGGCGACCGGGTACGGATGGGGAGGTGCTCGACTTCAGCGAGCGGCAGGTACGCGGTGAACGCGACACCACTGTCGTCGTACTCTGGAAGCCCGCTGTCACTCTGGTGTGGCAGCTCCTGGGGCATCTGCTTCTCGTCCTGTGCCATGCCTGTGACGGATGCAGGGCTATTCGTGTAAGGCAACGGTGGCAGGTCGACGTTGGGCTCGCGCTTCTCGCTTGGGCTTCTGCTCGGTTCCTGGCTAATAATCACACTTTCCATGTTCTTGTGCTTCTCATCAACGTCTGCAGGTGCCTTGTCTGGTACCTTTGACTCGATGTGGGTCGTCTGCGGAACGCTCGTTGCTGCATGATGCTGATGAGCACTTCCATCTACGCCGTAAAAGGCGCATATACTCACCAAACGAGTCGGTACGACGACTGGCAGCGACGCGACCTCCAAGCCCGAGTCGTTTTGCGCCAGCCTGGAAGACTCGGGCGATGGACACGCGTGGGTGCTGTTGCGGGGTGGAGGCGTGTAAGGACGTGATCATGTCTACGGTCCTAATCTCTTGATCTCAGGGCGCTCTTGCGAAAGCTTAAAGTCTGTATGCGTATATGGTAGATAAGCAGCGTCAAGTTTACCGCGGATGCAGATTGGTAGCGGCGGGTGGGCGGGCGTGGGACGGGGAGGCGGGGATGGGGATGGAAGAGGGGAGGAGAGAGGGTGGAATTGGCAGTGTTGGACTGGGAGGGTGTGGCGACGGGGGTTTATGAAAAGCACTCGTTCTGTTCGAGTTCCGCTTTGCCGCATTACGGCGCGTGTCGTCTCATCAACGTGCCCTGTCGAGAGGGGTGTTCCCGACTTCCTGCGCGCGTTCCTCCGCCAGTAACGCGCCTACCGCTCCCATCGCGTACGAGCCGACAGACATGCAGTACTAGTACACGTCACAGCCCGTGTGTGAGCTGCAGGGACGGCCTGCGAGGCGTGAGTGCTCTGAGAGGTGTGCGCTGGGAGGACATCACGCGTCGCCTGGGCTCTCATAGCCCGCATTTCGCGAAAAGCGGGGGGCAAGGCATGGGAAGCCGGGTGCGACGAACAGCTGTGGTGCTCCGTTTGGGCACAAGGCCGTTGCCGCGGTCTCCGTCATGCTTCGCCTCTCACGGTCCTTGTGTTTTACCTTGCGATTTACTTATTTTTATTTTCCGGTAAAGCGTCGTGTTTTGTGAGGAGCGGGAGGTGTGATTACGTCGAGGGTGGCTGTCGCTGCACTGCACGCGTGGGCTCGTGGCGTCGGTCATGTCTGATGTCATCCGCCCACCGATCATCGCTGCTGTGCCTACGCTAGCGTCGTGCCTGGCGATACCGATATGTTTCCAGCTCTGTCTGCTTTTGGCAACTTCTGTCATTCGCTGTATGCGCTGACGTTCGTCGCTTGCATGAACGACTTCAGGGCAACACGCCGCTGGCAAGTTCATAGGGAAGACAACACGGACGTGCCCTCCTTCGCCTTCCACTCGCTTGCCACCCCCTCGTCTGCCACCGCAGGGACGGAAGCGTCCTCCGCTGAGGCTTCCCGTCGTACCCGACGCAATACGCAATCGTGACGTGTGCAGCGTTCTCCCGTTCCCAGTCTCTCTGCGCTCCGTCCAGATCCCTAGAATCCGCCTTTCCATCAGTGTCCATATCGCGTAGTACGTAGCTTGTTTGGCATAGACGGGCGAGCTAAACTCTCCAGCGCGCCGTTCTTCCTCCGCGAAGCCTGAGTCGCAATTTCGCTTGTTTTACCCGTGACCGAACATGTCTCGCCAGCGGCCCGTCGTTTCACGTAGTGCATCTGCACGTTGACGACATCGAACATGAGGACATGGACATCACGACAACACGCCATCTCCGCAGATTCCGATATGACGCGTAGTTACCGGACAGGCCGTTTCCTCCTAGAACAACGGAATTTGATCTTGCATCCAACTATGTCCGTGCAGATGGACGCGGGTCCCCTATAGCTTATACCTTAAAAATTGCTCACCCCTCCAGGATGCTTGCGGATTTGCGCTACGGAAAGCCTCAGGAAAGTAGCGATGAACGCAAATCGTCGGTTAACGCGAGCCATCGGTAGTTCTGGCCAAGATATAGGGGTAGAAGGTAGAAAGCAGGTGTGGACTATGGGAGATTGGTATGTACTATCTACACCCATTCAGGACTGGTAAGCATGCTCACTGGCATGTTCATAGGCTCCTGTCCTCAACGACGAGAGATAAAATTAGCTGCAGTGTATTGCGAGGTTTAAACCTGCTAAATCACCCGGAACGAAGTATACATGAAACCACAGCGGGTCGATCATCCAGTTCCCCCATACTGCGAGGACAACTGCTTCTCCCAACCACGATCGCGCAGAAGTGTAAAATGAAGCATAAATCAAAGTATGTCCGTATTCCATACCTCTTTACTCTAAGAACAAACAAAAAAAGAAATCGAGAGAAAGGCCCTACCGATCTACTGACGGCGCCGCGCTAAATACCATACCCTCCGCCGCAACATCAACAGCGGGCCGACGCGCAAAGTACGTACGCATGTTGAGCACGAGACGGTTGACGAGCATGTTGGGCAGGCTTCGCGTGGGAACGTCAGCGGTGGAATTAAATGTGCGGAGGACGGTCGCGCGACGTACATGTTGTAGAACGGGAACATCACGCTCCAGAATTCGTTGATGCGCCGCTCCGCTGCCTAGCCGCAGATTAAAATAGTGCCGTCGTGTGAGTTTTTTTTTTGTGATGCCAGACGAGAAATAAGGGTACGCACGGACATGTGTATGTTATTCTGTGTTTGGAACTATATTGCACTGGGTGAGTGTTCGTACGTATTCGCGGTAGTCTTTCAGGCACTCACGTTGGCTGCAGTGGCGCATGCCGCGATGATAGTGATCGTCCTAAAACAGGCGGCGTGCCCGCTCTAAGTGCTCATACGTATACGGCGGGCGAATACTCACACGTAATACAGTACACCTAGCGGATCAAGAAAAAAACGAGCCGGAGTTCAAACAAGATCATTATCGTGAAGGAGATGTACTACGCACCGTCCCGGATAACAATCTCTGCGACGCTAGACTGCGATCGCCGTCTCATGTTTACCGCGTGCGGTAGCGTAGTAGCTAGCACTACGACGAACACAAAGGTGTCCAGCGCAAGCGTGGAGCACTGCGTCAATACTTGCACTGTTCAGCCGATTCTGGTAAGCGATCATCCCAGCCCGAGAATGTGGCGAGTCAGTTTACTCACAGCTGTCGACAACGAAAGATGCACGGTAAGTATATGCCACTCGGTAGCGATGCAAGAGTTCTACGTGCCGTACCATTAACCCAGCTTGCGACTCTTTCGCCAGCGCCGCGCTACATCTCGGTTCGAACGAGCCTCCGTCATTCTGGGCACTCAAGCCTGAGACATCTATAACAAGAATCAGATTCGCCTGTACGTGGCGCATCATAGAACGGCGTGCGTTTAGCAGCTGTATGGACGGGCGAAAGGAAGGGCGACTTACATATAGCGCGGAGCCGATCCGACAGAGGACGAGCAGGATGCCCGTAGCGAGCACGAGGCGTTTATGCCCAGAGAGGACGTACGCTCTGAGGACGAGTAACGCTATAGACGGAACGTAATCAGCGCGCCATCCGTAGAGTGACAAACTGTGATACGTACTGCACGAACACGCCATCGCGACCTCCGCAAACACCGTCAACGCCTGGCCGACTACATAACACCTGTCGCCCAATCACAATTAGAATAAATCACCAGCGCGAGGCGCATACATGAGTGAATGAAGCGTACGTCTGATCCGACGCCACGCCCGGCGCGGTGCACCACATCTGCAGCGCCACAAATACCAAAAAACTGTATCGGCTCGTGAAGAACAGCGCCGCCGTCCACATTGTTTTATTGAGTCGTGGTCTCAAACGTCTGCGGCCGGGCGGCGCGGGCGTACTGAGGGTGCGGTAGAAGGCTTCGACCTCCGTCGGTAGCGTCTCGAGGTAGTCGAGCACCCATGTCACTACCAGCGGCGCGCGACGATGTTAGCGGCGGGAGTGGGAGAAATGGGGAGGGGAGGGGACGTACCGCATGCGGCTACGGTTGTGTAGTTATTGAACATCCTAATGACGAGAAATTTATGGTAAGTTTCTTGTGTGGTGTTGAACGCGCGGCGTTCACTCACAGAAGGTTGTCGGCCATGACATGCGCTTGGAACTGAAGTTGCTCCGAGTCCGAAGAAGCCATTGCAGGGCGTTGAAGAGAATTAGAACGTACGAAAGATACTGAGGAGGGTGCACGACCCACCGGGCATATATTTATCTATACCGAGCTCACTCTGTGCGTCCGTGCATCGCGCGAAGGCTACAAACATATCACGGCGCACGGCGCGCATATAGTCCTGCCAACCACCCGGACGTGCAATAAACACGAGCGGATCGCAGACTCAGAGTGTGACTCCATGATCCGCTCGTCTTATTGCACCGTCTTGGAGACGGTGACGCCCCTCCGAGTCCACCATTATCACCGAGGGCACATGCGCCATCAGGAATTGTGTCTGTGCAGAGCAGACAGCGCAGCGATTGGGAAGCGGTCAAGGCGAGCCGAAGGCGAGCAAAGGCAGATTATGAGGAACAGAGTTGCTGGCGTTGTTCCTTTGCGGCGGAGGCGTATGAGGCGCAAGGCAGTGGGCACAGTTTCACCTGCGTGTAGACAGTTGCGACCCCGGGGCAGGACGGTGAGCATGCTCACTACGATACCGCGGTATCGTAGTGAGGGTGGGGGAGTTGTGTAAGGGGCTGTGGCAAGCAGGATATCGTCTCTGGACGACGAGAAGGCAAAGAAAACCATGATCGTAAGTTACAATCTTCCATGCGACCGTGATTTGCTGGTTGTGGCCAGCCCGCTACGACACAGCGAAGGATAAATTGTTGAGGCTGGGGTTTTTTCTCGCCCACGCATTGTGTACACAGACGGGGGCGGTGCACCTGTACGTGTTCTCTGTAGCATTGCAAACTCGAGGCGGTGGCTGTCCTGGGCTTGCGTGTCCCCGCTGCTGTATTAGGTAGACACGCGTTAAACCTGGAGGAAAGGTGGATGTCAGACATGTCCATGAGGCGAGCTGCTGGGCGAATAGATTTGAGCACATGAAGGATAGTATGGGAAGTTCGGAATGGGGCCGGAGGCTACAAAACATTGGTCCGAATGTCATTCGCACATTCGGACCAATATGTTTGTAGCCATCGACCCCATTCCAAATCTTCCATCTCATACATGTAGATCGATCCCTGTACAATTTCGTCTCCGCTCGCCTTTATTTTGACCGAGGGCGAGTAGAGGCGTGTTCTCTTCCCCACTAGAAGCCTGGTACACAGCCTCTCGTACCCTGTATAATCCTGTGCAAAATGACACACGTACCGAGTACAATGCAGCATGATAATCATCTACTCACGGTGCGCCAACCCTTCCAAGAACTGATCGAGCGGCTGATGCAGGGTGGTGTCAGAATACGGCTAGCACTAGCGTCGACAGCGCGGCGTACTCACAACGTTTTTCTGGCTTCGACGGAGGGAAAAATGCATTTGACAGAGAGGGGCACATTGAGGGTTTCTGGATGTAGGAATGGTCGTGTGTTTCTTCTTTTCGGGAATCGGCCGTCAACCGAGCTGAGCGAGATTCATGCCCAGTATATGCGCGTACTGAAGTAGGATGAGCCCTGTGTTTAAGGAATTGGTAACGATAAGTTCTCAATTGGTCCCATGATTATCGCAGAAACAGCATCGACGCCACAAACTGCGTACGCTAGCCCCGGTTGTGCGCCACACGAAGGTCAGGCCTAATCCGCGGTATGTTCCTGCCGATAAAGCGTGGTCTTGAGGTACACCCGACAATGCACCTTGCACGTGTTCCGCATTGTGTGTTTCTCTGAGGGCCGTTGAGCCTGCTGTCCGCAATGGTTCTAGCAAGATGCCGTGTATGAGTGGATATCGATAGCGCAGTGCTATCGATGTCCGGTGATTCTATTCGCACATCGGAGTTTACTCGAGCAGGAAGCTGTGGGGCTTTCAGGGTTGAGTGCGCGATATAGGACGGACGACGATAGTGTCTCGGCACGAGTAGAACAACGCCTCCCAAAGGAAGCCGAACGAGCATGAAGACGCGCAAATTGTCATTTCCTAATTGGTAGGATGCGCGGTCACGTGGCAGACACGCGACAGCCGTCCAATGTTGTACGATCAGTTATTGTGACGCCGAAGGACTCCGAATATTCTGACCGACTCGGTCATGAATGACTCAAGTATTGATGACTACCATGTATTGTACGAATATCGACGGCTGACTCGTCGATCGACTTAGATTACAAGTATTGTACTTAACATGTATTTAAGTACGCCGCGAATACGCTTGAGAGCCAGAATTCTCTCATCCTCCTTCTCCGCCTGAAGTCCGTCTTCTAGAAGTGGGTGAAACCACACAAGATCTTGTGTGGGGTCTTAGCTAACCTCGCACGTCCATTCCCTCTAGTCTCATTGTCTTTGCAAATTTCATCGAACGAAACAAGCTTCGCGCACACCGCGACCGTGGTCGATATCCGAGGTATATTGATCTCTAGGCCTACCCCTTTCGACGTCGAACTTACCCCTTGAACAGGGCATACCAATAGCACTCTGATACTGCCGTCGCGCGCACAGTACAACCCCTTGTACCCAGTAGATACATGCCTAGAATGGATCCCTTCGAAGTGATCCACAGTCAGTTGTCTCCGGAGGTCGCCGGAGCGCTGCAAGAGTTAGTAGCCTCCCTTACCGCACAGCTACAAGAAGCTCGGCAACAAAACCAAGCAACCCAGGGACAATTGCTGACGCAGCAGCAATTTGAACAGTCGTTGACGAACGCGCTGTCCCAAGCGCAGCTGACTGTGCAGACTTCAGCCCCGACGACTACACCTACCAGCCGCGGCACTCTGCGAGTGTCCCCGCAGCGCTTCAGCGGCAACCTCGACTCCCCAAACAGCAACGTCAACCACTGGTTGACCATCTTCCTCGATGCTGTTCGAGCATCCGCGGTACCACAGGACCTATGGGTGTCCACCGCGGCGACGTATTTCGACGGACTTGCGCTGGCGTGGTACCACGGCTTGCGTCAACGGAACGCCGTCCCCTCGTCTTGGGCAGGTTTTGAGACCTTGCTACGTCAACGGTTCGACACTCCGATCATCCTTGACCAAGTCCGAGCGCGTATGCACGCATTGACCTATCAAGGAGACATGTCAGACTTCGTGCAACAGTTCCAACTCCTCGACGCCCGCATCCCAGATGATCAGATGACGTACCAGGATCGCCGTTGGAACTTCCTCGCCTCGTTCCCACAGCAAGCACGCCTGTACATCACCGAGGCCCTGCGCTCGAACCCTGAGCCTAACATGTCGCATGTCTATGACCTAGCCCTTGAATGGTCACAGAACCGACAGCTCGCGAGTCAGACTCAGAAGACTCACCATTCGTCGCAACGTCATCACGACCGTGACCGCGACCCAAGACCAAAGAACAAACCACGACGCGACACCCCATTCCCTGGTGTCCTGTCTCCCTTCTCGCAAGCAGCAAACGTCGGCGCAGGTCCTTCAACAAGCGACCGCAGCACTGGCCCAGCCCCGATGGACCTCGACGTAATGCTGCAGTCTGCCAACGTTCGCTGCTATAACTGCAACGACCGTGGCCATGTCGCGCGAGATTGTCCACGACCACGACGCAACCCAACCTCGCCTCCCACCGGTCGAAACCAGGTTGCGGCCAGTCAGTCTTCAGGACGGCGAACCTATGAAGGAACTCGTCGTCAGCATATGCACACACACGAAGTCGAGAACGTTCCACCCTTGACTCCGTGCCTCCCCGATCCGACTCCGGCACCCTTTGAAGCTGTTGAGCCATCACACCTCATCCTCACACCGGACGACTGGGCTGATGAGCCAGTCCCAGGATTCACCAATGTCTCAGACCTTGATGAAGACTCAGATGTGGCAGACGACGAACGTGACGATGAACCTACGGATGATGAGGATACCGACGACGACCTGTATCTGAACGCCCATGAGGACACCCCAACCAATCCAACCTATCGTGTCGGCTTGGGTCCTCCCCTGCGCGATCTTCATGGTGCTCGTACTATCAACGCCCGAGCACTCCTTGACACCGGAGCAACATCCAACTACGTTACACGCGATGTTGCACGCCGCGCAGGTGCAGAGTTCTTCAAGATCACGCCGCGTACAGTAGTAGGTGCAGGAACCACGACCACCACAGCGTTCGCACGGATGACCCTGGTGCTTAATGACCGCGTCCGTGAGGATTTCCATGCCTTCGTGCTTGAAGGTGATTCAGGGTTCCGTCATGACGTCCTGCTGGGGCGTGAGTGGATGCGGCTCCATCAGACCACCATCAACTGGAACACGAACCGCTGCGTGATGGTCGACCCCATCTCGGGACTCCAATACTACATCGATGCAGGGTTTCCCAACCTCGCATGCAACTCGTGCGCGCAACGACGACACCGCGCGACCCCTTGCGCACGCCCTCGAACACTCCTGGCAGCAGTAGCGGAAGAGGAACCTGGCGAAGTATGTGATCCCATTGTTAGCAATCGGGTATTGACTGAAATGAAGGCACGTTACCCTCAGTGCTTTGCCGACAAACCAGGTTACCCCCCGGCACGTCAATGGGAGCACGACATCGACACCGGTGATGCGAAGCCAGTACGCGGTCATGGACGCCCATTGTCTCCTGTCGAACAGAAGGCTATCAAAGCCTTTGTCGAAGACGGTCTGAAAGATGGAGTAATCGAACCATCGTCCTCACCATACTCCTCACCACTGCTACCGGTACGGAAGAAGACAGGTGAGCTTCGCATCTGCGTCGATTATCGTGCACTCAACCGCGCTACTGTTCCGAACGCCTACCCATTACCGCGAATCGACGACTGCTATGCCACACTTGCGGGGGCCCGATACTTCACATGCTTGGACCTTCGTTCGGGATATTGGCAAGTACGTCTTTCCGAACGAGCCCGCCCAAAGACAGCATTCACATGTCGCTATGGTCACTTTCAGTTTCGTGTCATGCCCTTTGGATTGGTCAACGCACCTGCAACCTTCCAAAATATGATGAACGATATGCTGCGGGACCTTCTCGATGTTATCGCCATTGTCTACCTCGACGACATCATCATCTTCTCGCGGTCAGCCGAACAGCACGCCCGTGATGTCGATACTGTGATGCAACGCCTCAGTAAGCACCACCTTGTTCTAAACGAGAAAAAATGCAAGTGGGGGCTTACCAGTGTGCTCTATCTCGGACACATTGTCTCAGGTGACGGCATTAAGCCCAACCCAGAGAAGATCAAGGCTATTGTTGAGTGGCCGCGCCCTAACACCATCACGGAGGTACGCGGTTTCTGTAACATTGCAGGGTATTACCGGAGGTTCATTGCGGGTTTTGCGAAGGTTATGAACCCTATCTACGACTTGCTACAGGGTTCCCCAAAGAAGGGTACAGCAATCCACTGGACACCGAACTGTGAGCGAGCATTCATAGCTGTCAAAAGGAAACTGACGTCTCCGTCCTTCCTCATCCACCCAACTCCATGGCGGTTGTTCGTCATTGACACAGATGCGTCTGGCAATTGCATCGGCGCTGTTTTGCAACAAACGTCGGAGCCGTTCAAAGATCTAGAAGGGGGGAAGGATGACAGTCAGTCGCCTCAACGCTTCACATTCAAAGAAAAATACTTACGGACTGTTGCATATGAATCCCGACGGATGACGCCTACCGAACAAAGGTACTCGGCTCAGGAGCGCGAGATGCTCGCAATTGTATGGGCCCTGCGGAAGTGGAGAGGGTACATCGAGGGATCTCCCATTCTGGTGCGTACCGACCATGAATCCTTGAAGTACGCTCGGACTCAAAAAGACCTTGGACGACGTCTGGCACGATTCATCGATGACCTCGCGCACTTCGACGTCGAAATTATCTATCGGCCCGGCAGGTCCCAGCTCGCCCCAGATGCTCTATCGCGCCGCGGGGGCCATAGCGATGTCCCGGATGAGCAGACCCTTGAACCGCTATTCGCCAACCCACTCGATGCTTTTCAGCAAGCTCCAGACCGTGCGGCTGCTTTTGAAACACTCGTACAGTATGAACGAGAGCTTCAGAATAGCGCTCCGGCCCAAGAGGTTGGCGATGGAAACTACCGTCTTGCGAATGGAAGGCTGCACCGCGCCATTCAGGACCAGGGCGACGACTTGATTGTTGAGGTCCCCACCTCTATTGAAGCTGCCGAAGAAGCCGTACGCCAGGTTCACGTCGATCTCGGACACTTGGGAGTGCCTTCAGTCACGCCAGCATTGCGTCGACGTGTCTGGATGCCATTCGTCACGGAGATAGTCGAGCGAGTGGTGAAATCCTGTAACGAGTGTCAGTTCACACGACGAGAGCTGACAGTACCTCAAACATTGCACCCCTTACCTCGAGTGGATGCTGGTGATGTGTGGTCATTTGACTTCGTCGGACCACTGCCCCAAACCGTACAAGGCAACAAGTACTTGCTGACTGGGATGGACCTCGGCACGGACTTCACAGTCGCAAACGCCCTTACGCGACGATCCGCGGAATCGGTGGTTAACCTGCTTCGCTATGTGATTGCAACCTTCGGTAAGCCCAAGTCCATCCTCACCGACAACGGCGAAGAATTTCGATCGTACCTTGTTCAAAACTTCTTGCATCGTCTAGGGATTGCCCACATACACACTACGCCGTATCATCCGCAGACGAACGGCCGCCTCGAGAAGTTCAACGACACTCTGGTCCAGATGTTAGCCCGGGTATGTGCTCCTAATGCGCAGAATCAATGGGATGAGTACTTACCGGATGTTCTGCTTGCTCATCGCGCCCATGAAAACCCTTCGCTTCGTGCTTCCCCCTTCTATCTCACTTATGGACGACATCCGCGGTTACCAAACGACCACGTATATGATGTTGTACGGGCACCGCCAACCGACCAGGAGATTGAGGCCATCCAAGTTGAGCGACTTGAGCATGTTCAGGACCTCGACCGCTTCAGGAGCGACGCTAACGAGCGTGCATTCGCCCGCCTCAAGGCAGAAGCCGATAGACGTGAGGAGACCTTTCGAGAGGATGCTATTGGTGTGGGGGACCTGGTAAAACGTAAGTACGAGAGTCCTTCGAAACTGCATCCACGGTGGGATGGTCCCTTCATTGTGAAGGCGGTGACAGATAAGAATACTTACCAGCTCCAAACCAGGTCTGGTTACGTTCTTCGTCACCTCTACAACGGAGAACGCCTCCGTCGTTACTTCCCCGGACGTAGCGGCGATGCTCGACTTTGGCATGCAAGCGATGATGTTAGGAGACGAGACGAACACCAACGTCTGAGGGGCTTACGCCAGCAAGCACACGCCTAGCGCCCACGACAGAAAATACTTATCAAATTATTATTTTCGTTATCTTCGCGATTTACCCTTAGTTTCGGGGACGAAAGGTCTTAACGAGGGGGTAGTGTTGTACGATCAGTTATTGTGACGCCGAAGGACTCCGAATATTCTGACCGACTCGGTCATGAATGACTCAAGTATTGATGACTACCATGTATTGTACGAATATCGACGGCTGACTCGTCGATCGACTTAGATTACAAGTATTGTACTTAACATGTATTTAAGTACGCCGCGAATACGCTTGAGAGCCAGAATTCTCTCATCCTCCTTCTCCGCCTGAAGTCCGTCTTCTAGAAGTGGGTGAAACCACACCAAACTCCTCATGTTGTCCGAACCTACCTACGCTACACACCTGCACCCACCAACGAGGATCGATCCGTCCGAAGAACTTGTGCAGTATATAATGATGGCGAGTCGCTCAGATAAACGCATTCTCATTCGCGGTCTCGCACCTCATCTGTTCAACGCCACCCATCGCCCTCGTAGAAATTGGAGAACGTACCCATCCCCACTCTCAATGGATACCAACGTCGCCACCTCATCGGACGTCCCCACCGTCAGAAATCCCGGTTTTTCCGGAGGTGAGCATGTCTATGCCGAAGGTAAGCCTTATGCAGCACTGAACTATCCTATTGCTAACTCTGGTGGTCGGTTCCGTCAGACGACGCAGTAGCTGGCTCGAACGGCCCACATCAAGATTCTGCGCAGGAGACTCCTTCCAGTAGAACTAATACCACCGAGGAAAAAATCAAGCACGCTGATGATTCTATGGAGTTGACTCGTAAGAAATTTGGCATGGACAGTGAGCTCTAAACATTTTCTTCATCGCACATCTGACGACTTTCTCGTCCCTCGTGTGACGTTTCAGCGCCTGACAATACCGCCGCAGGTAAGCGGCCCAAGAATCGCCGAGCAGCCATTCCGCCCGTGCCACCACTTCCGGCGGGGGCCGCCGAGGATCTTGCACAGTCGAAAGAAGGTATGTCCTGGCAGTCTATGCGGAAACGACATGCACTGATGTCTTACATTGCAGAAATACCATCGTCCCAGGACTATGCAGACACAGAAGACCTCGGCAACAAGTCTGTGATTGTGCTCGAGGATATTCTACGTAGGTTGAACCGTGACTACTTGTAGCTTACGCTAACATATATGCGCAGCTTTAGTGAGCGGTGAAGAAGCTCGAGGTGAGACTGCCACACAGCCGCCATTGCCTGCGTACGTGCAGCTCCTTATCTGACAACCACCCATTCCTGCTCACACCTCTACAGAGATACTGTCGACCCACAAGGTCCACCTGCTCCGCCATCTGGAAGCCGGGCACCAAGCCGCGAGTAAGTGTTTTGTAGATGTCAGTGTATGGAGCATACTAACATGTCTTTATGGCAGTGGTAGAATGCGTACCTCTACACCACACCAGAGGCCGCGCCATGAAAGTCCTGGGACTCAGAGGATCAGGTCCTGGGCTAGCTCTGACTTTATGAAGCCGGACATTCGTTCGGGGCTGGTAATCGACCCATCGCAACTTTCCCATGAACTGCTGGCAGACGCCTACAAGCACGAGAAGGAACGAACAGAGCGTCTACTAGCGTCCCTCATCGAAAATTTCCAGACCCAGCTCGCAGAAGCAGCCAAGCGAGAGGAGTACGAGAAGAAACGAGGAGAAGCTGCCCTCGCCGATGCGAAAGAAGAAGCAGCCAAAGCAAGGCTAGAAGCAGCCAACGCGAGACAAGAAGCAGCCGAGGCGAGACGAGAAGCAGCCGCGCAGCTCGCAGAGGCGAACGCACGAGCAGTCACGCAGCTCGCAGAGGCGCACGAACAAGCAGCCAACGCGGGACAAGAAGCAGCCACGCAGCTCGCAGAGGCGAACGCACGAGCAGTCACGCAGGTCGCAGAGGCGCACGAACAAGCAGCCACGCGGGTCGACGCGACCAGGGATTCTGAGCGTCAGCGAGCTGCTGAGGCTAAAGCAGAGTCTGCCTTAATGTACGAAGACATGAAGAGCCGGGCGGTGGCTGCCGAGACAAGGTTACATCAAATCACTGATCAGTACATGTCGTTCGTGAGACCTTGAGACCCGCATCAGCAGAGCGTGCGTGTCTAACGAGCCTCGGTGGCTGCTGTCGCAGTAGAGAAGTGTTTACCACGTAGAAGTATCAAATCACAATCATGTATGTCGCGGAATATTTAAAGATCATGACGACTCGTTTGGATGCGTGTGCGCACGAGTGACTTGAAGGCATGCCCGCCGTTGTACGCACCCTCGTTTAGTCTCGGCTTCTCGTTTTCGGGACTTCCACACGGACGACGCAGATGACTCGAATACGACGCGACTGACCGCTATGCATATCAACTACAGCGAATTTCACGGAAACACCCCCACGCGTTCGCCATACGCGACAGAATGAATCCTACGACCGCCACCGTTGCTTACTCGCTGCGTTCGCGTGACGGATAGAACGAGAGTCCGTCCGGCTTTTATGCAGCAGAGCGAGACGGAAGGGCCGATTTGATGTAATACGTTTAGACTTTGAAGCGCCCCGGCGAGTCCAATGCGGCGGGGTAATGTGCGAACTCGCCGTAAACCTGACGTCTCTCGGCGTCCACGAGCGGCAGGATTACGTAGGTGCACAGTCGGACCTGGTGTTATGGCCCTGCTTGTCGAAGAGCCCCGCCTGTGCGACGTTGGGAAATACCCGACGCTCTGCGAATATTGTACTGCGTCTCCTACCGCCGCGGCGAGAATATGGATATTGGCGTCGAACTATGGGCGAGGACTGCGAGGTAGGAGTGAGCGATCACCGGGTTGCTGCACAGTAGCTATACGCTGAGACCTGCACTAGCGGGACGTGTGGGAGGGCATCATGGGCTGCTGACCGTCTTTGTAGGCCGTACGCAATCGAGATGTGAGCGCGGTACCGTCGCACATCGGGTCCCATGTACAGTCACGGGTATACCGCTCGGCGTCGATTGCGGCAGCGGTATGTTCTGAGATCCCAGGTATATTGCTCGGAGTCGGTTGCGGCAGCGTGCTGTACACACACAATATATTCTGAGATGAGGGAATCAATGACTCGTGAAGCACAGAGTGAATAGGGTTCGTTTACACACCTACGTAGCAGCGATTTGAGCTGGGAACGAAGTGGGGGCTTTGCAAATTTGACCCGGCTGCGAACGATGAGCAGAGCTTGCCGCTGGAACGATAACGCAGCACGCCTTGCCGTTCGCGAGGATGAGGGATGAGCCAAGCGGTTTCAGCAGGCTCATCTCGGTCATAGACGGTACTGGGGTCCTTCACGCGGTCTGGTTCGCGACAATATGGAGGAGAGATGACCAGTGTAGATGGACACCAGTAGGAATCGAACCCGGACGCGTGCTTCTCTTTCCCAAGGACGAACCTTGCTGGGATCTGGACCGGTCTTCTCGCAGATCGGACCGTAGGAAAAGACGGGTTCACGTCACTGAGATGGGCCGCACACGTGTCTTGAGGCGGACTGCGGAGGCCAGAGTCAGGACAAGGGCGGGAGACGGAAGCGATTTCCGTTCCGCGCATGGACGACACGCAAGACGGTCTTCACCGTCATTGGGCCGCCGCAAGTGTGGAGTCACAAAGAAGGCTTCGAGAGGATTCGAACCCGGTTCATTTCTAAAACGAGAAGGCCAGAGATAAGGAGGCTCGCGATCGAAATGAAGAACCAATGAGCTTATTTGCGCCACCACGTTGCGTGTTTCGCCGAGTTAGGGAGCGAAGAGAAGAAGGAGGCGGATGTCGCTGCGGGCGTTGTGCAAGGTTAGGGTTGCGCAGCAGCGGTGAGGGGCAGAAGAAACGTACGTGGAGGATAGCAATGTCGACGCAAGCAACTCGCGAGCAGTGCGCAAGCTCGGCGGGCTGAGCAGGCCTAGCCTCATGAGAGTTAGCAGAATCAATAGAGTCAGTAGCTTCGCGGGAACAAAAGTTATGCAGCCTTTAGCCTATCGCGATCGCACACGGTATGGAGGTGGTGGCAGCGAAGGCGAGATGGACGAATATGGTGAAGCCGCCGGGTGCTGGAGGTGATGTCCTGCCCAGGCACGCGCTCCCTCAGGGATCACAGTGAAATGGCAACGACAGAGACAATAACGCATTGTCCGCGCATTTGTTCGTCGTCAAGAACGGGGAGAGGGCACAATGGCAGGTGCTTCAGTGCAAGAACGAGCGCACCCGAGCGAGCCGTGCATACTAACACCGCATCCTATCGCACCGGGCAACCATCGCGCCGTGGGCATTTGCGGCTCATTTCGTCATTGTATTCAGGCTAGAGTGCTTGTCATTCTCGCGTTTGTTGCATGGGGATAGAGGGGAGCCTCACAGGTATATGATAACACATAGGACGTGAAGTTTCTTGAAACGTAAAGACCATTCGACAGACGCGTTTGGGGCGCAGACCTGGGCCAAGAGACTTCGTCTGAGAAACGCGCAAGACGCAAAGACACGAAGGCGTGGGCGCTTCCAGGACCGGGAAGTTCGGCGAATGGGGTGTCCAGGAATGGAAGGAGCGTGACACAATCCCGATTTAGTGCTGCGGTGCCTGAAGGAGATGATGTGGCGCAGGTCACGCGTGGGAATCCGGTTTAGGGCAGGGAACAGACGTCGCAGGGGGTGAGAGACGTCGTCCCCGTTGTGGGCAGTCGTCTGCCATTCGTAGCCTGCTGAGAGCCAGCGTGACCCCGCGGGCTGCAATCGAAAGAGGAAGACGGCTGATGCGCTGCGATAAGATTGGGCAGGAGGGCGGGGTCGGCGGAGATCCAAATACCCGGTGATCGCCGGTAGAGGGCGTTCGGGGTCGCTGATTTTGGGTATAAGACGAATCGGGGAGTGTCTTGCGGTGGTATTCGCCCTTTCTTGCCTCCTTTCCTCTTCGAGGCGTTTTCTCCCCTTTTACGGTAGCGACTCCCCTTCCCTTTCAGTCTCCAACCCCGACGCACCACTCAAACAGCAGTCCCTCCCCTCCCTCCTCGTCGCCCTCGTCGACCTCAACACACCCCTCGACGCGCAGCAACGCTCTAGGCACTGCTCACTGACACACGCGAGCCTGACGCGTCCCGCCTTTACCCGTAACATCGTAAGTTGCCCGCTCCTTCCTCTCTCGTCCTCGCGCCTACGACCCGTTTTGGGTTGTCTACTAGTCTGGGCCGTGGCCTCTACACCACCTCCACATATAGTCTTCATGGTCTCATCGTACTTAAGCTGATACAAATTTGTGTAATAGGAACACATCAGTAAATATGCCCGACTCGACATCTCTCTCCAACAAACGCCAACGTCTCGAGATCGACCCTACGGCTGCGCCCGTCACTGGCGACGGCTTCATCCAGGACGCGGACGCAGGCGACAGCGGTGCGGACGATGACGACGACGACGACAAGCCAAAGACAGATAAGAAGGCAGGCAGGAGAAAGATAAAGATTGAGTTTATTCAGGACAAGTCGAGGCGCCATATCACTTTCTCGAAACGAAAAGCTGGTATCATGAAGAAGGCACGTCTAGTTCTGTCGCATATTGTTATGTGCTCTTGCTAACCTAGCCTTTACCCGACATCTTCATGACCGCTCGTATACTTCGTTGTTCGATCATTGCGTCTACCACGATGCGTCTCGTCACAGGCTTATGAGCTTTCGACCCTCACCGGCACCCAGGTCCTCCTGCTTGTTGTCAGTGAGACCGGTCTCGTATACACATTCACCACAGCCAAGCTGCAGCCCCTTGTCACCCAACCCGAGGGCAAGAACCTCATCCAAGCCTGCCTCAACGCGCCGCACGGGCAGCTCCCATCCTCCATGCCCGTCGGCGCACCCCTCGGTCGTTCCTCCGCCATGAGCGGTGTACCGCCGCACTCCCCGTCCCAGCCCGCACCGCCACCAAACGTCCCAGGTGGCCTCGCCATTGGTGGCAAAGACGATGACGGTAACGACGACGGCGAGTCTGTCCCGCCCCCGCCCTCCGCCGACGCTGAGTCCAGTGACCGCGGCGGACGCAAACGCCGCCGTGCTTCCTCGACCACCACCGCTCCGAACGCCCGCTCCTCTGCCTCCGGCACGTCCGCCTCTTCCGGGCCCCCGCCTCCACCACCTCCTCCGCCCTCGTCATCCGCCTCCTCCGCACCGACCTCGCAGCAACAGCCTCCCCCGCCGCCTCCTCCCTCCGGCACGGGCGCAACCTCCCCTCACAACCGTTCGCAGATGTTGCCCGGCGGGTTGAGCATCCCAGGCGGACCGCAGCAGGGTCAGCAGATGCAACCACAGAGCCCGAGTTACCCGCCGTATGCCCCGCCGAACGCCGCGGACCCTAGTGCGGGTATCTATGGTGGATATGGTGGACAGCCACAGCCGCCTCCCCAGGGAAGCCCGTATGGCTACCCGCCGCAGGCCGTCCCGGCTGGTCATGAGCAGCAGCAGTCGGGGATGCCGTGGGGTGGAGGCGTGCAGCAGGGCAACCACTACCAGCGGCGGTGAGCCCATCTCGCGCGCGTGCTGAGATGAGAGTGCGCAGGTTTTTGAGGATGTCGTGGATCCGCGTATGTCCTATCTTCTTTTTGTTTTCCCCATCATGTTACTTCTCGTTTTGTTGTGCCCGTCTCGAAATGAACGTCCCGCGTACCCGTGTCCGTGCCTGTTTCTCGTCTCTCGCCCCGTCTTAGCTTTCTTTCTCTTCCTCTTCTCAATACTCCTCCCCCTTCTTGTAGCACGATGGGTGGTACAGCAGAGCGGATATGGGCTCGCTTCGAACTGCCCCTCTGCCGTGTTCGTCGCCCCGCATCGTATGTGCACGGCGTCCCCTGTGCTGTCCCCCTCCCGATAACGATACCCTCCGCGCATCCCTAGGTTACCGCTGTAGTTGTGTGTCTGTGTGTCAGTCTGTCTGTTCTGTCAGTGTTGCTCGTATAAACGGTCATGACCCTCCCCCTCTCCTCTCGTCAATGAAGTGTTTGGTCAACGTTATAGCTAGGTAGTTAGTTCTGTTAGTCCGAGCCTCCCCCTCCCCTCCCAAGATGTGTTAGTGTTAGTGTGTTGTGTTGGCGCCACGTTTCTTGCTGTGGCTCTCATAAATTCTGAAGAACGGTAATTGTAGTTCACGACACGTCATGAAATCCCAGTTGGTATCACGAATAGCAGCGGTACCACGAATATAGTGTTTATCTCATCGAGGCTTGGCGTGCCGGTATCGAGCCATTCCAAGTTGAGAGGCGCGAATTTGTATTAAGCTGCCCAGAAAACAACACCACATCTGCGCATCCCTGAGGTTCGCAATATGAAGAAGCACGTCTGCATCGGGCGCACCGGGCTAGACTCGACGTTCGACATACAGTTTGTGATCAGATCTCGACGCCGCTGTGTGTTTGTGCTGCGTCAATCTGTAGCTCAATCTCAATCCCAACCTTCACTGTCGTCGCTAATGTAGCAACGACGGCAGTTTCAGACAGTGCTTCCAACCGATGTAGGATGGGACAAGTCAACCAGAGGCCAGCAGCAAGTTGTTCTGTTGCGGATGCGATCTTGCGTGATGGATCTCGGAGATTTATGATGACGGGTTGAGTGCTGACCATCACAACGAGGACAACTCTCACCGGATCCCACCACAATGTGACCCTTCATCCTTCTGCTGTGTAGAAGAGAGGCTCTGAGGGTTGATGACTATCCCGATATGTGTGTCGCGGATAGTGAGTGCACAGTCACTGTACGTCGAATTCTGATGAATGTTTGCTCGCACTCAGGTTCCAGGATACATGCATTTGTTACATAACCGTCCTGTGCTCAATCTTCTTCGCAGCAACTCTGACCCTGGGCACCCCATTATCTGCCATAAGAGATCGCAGCACACTTCCAACTTCTTTTGCAGATGATGGATGTGAGGAAGTGATGCACTGAACGACATGTTTCTTGCACCTAGCTTCCCGCGTACGCTCGTGGGAATCTGTGGGATGTGCCAGCCGAAGACATACTGGAGACTCGGTATGGATACCATCGCAAGTCGATGTTGGAAAGATACATCACGGTCAGCCTGAGTATGTTATAGTCGTTGTGCCCCTGACGTTATGATACTGATGATATTAACTCCTTCCATGACTGGTGTCGAGGTTTATGGAAACTAATGCTATGAGGACATTGGGTGTAAGCATGTTCATTGGCTGGTGACGTATCGGCGACTACAAGCGGCATCGTTCGACGATGTCCAACTTGATGTCCCCGGTTTCCGTTCGACGTGCGTTGCGCATACAGCATAACTGCGCAGTGCGCAAGCACTAAATGTTGCTGCCTATATGCGCCGATGCGCAGTCTGTCTTAGTATCCAGGAGCAGATTCGAGAGGTTAGTCCTGCTACCTTTGTTCGCAATTTCCTGATGTCCAATTGGACGGGAGATCGGTCTCCTGAAGCTCTTATTATCAACTCAAACTCTATCCTGCTGCACATATAAGCTGCGTATTTTCTCCGCATGTATGCGTTGTCTGTGTGCCCATCTTACGCAGCGTTTCCTTCAGACAGTCAGACCTCGACGCTTTTGCGATGTCGTCTGTGGATAGTCAAAGCCAGCGCCTTATGTAAGGTGGTCTATGCCATACTTCAAACTGCATGCTTATGGTGAATAATTTAGCTTCCTCGGGAACTATACGTACGCCTCCGCATGCGGTATGCGTTTTTCTGAATTATTTGCTACGAGGCAAACACCGACGCAACGCGGGGTATCCGCAATCTAGTCTTGTGGGTGGCAGACTATTTCGAGACCCTTCCAATGGAGGTCCAAGCCTTTTGGTCTAGGCCGAGTAAACAAGACAAGTCGTTCAGGACATCGCCGTCAAAACTCGTGAAGATTGTGAAAATGCCAGGATTCTTTTTCCTAAACAGATATGGATTTCTTCTGTACGTAGGAATGGAGCTGTGGTTCACTACACCAGGAGTTACCTCCCACACAGCGTGCGTCGTTCTCAAATATAGATAGCAACAGTACCTTGATGAGCAAGAGACCAATAGGTGCCATACTGTTGGCCTTTTATCGAATGCTCTCGCCGAATTAACTACTGTATCTACGTGCAGTGAGTGCTCTAATCCAATCCTCCATGCATCTGGTTCGTGTCTTAACGCTCTAAATCGGCGATAGTGCTGCTTATTCTGAGAGCCTACGCCGTCAGTAATCAGAACTGGCTTGTCCTCGTCACGGGCGTCCTTCTCCTTTTAGGCCGACTCATTTCTGGAGTATATGTGAGCCCCCTCACGCTGTATGACCTCTCTCGAGCGTGTACTGAACCAACATCGGAATTACGATGTCGTATTCTGAAGACCAATTTCGTACTTATAACCTATGTGTATACCGAAGGGCTTCCCGGACCAAAGTGCTCCACCGCTCTCGTCTGGGAATTCAAATCTTGCCTGCTCATCTAGTGTGTACCGCTCCTGATCCTATCATTCGGCTCTGCTGAATATGACAACTACTTGTTTCGTAGCTGTGAGCATCATCATGTCTTGAATGTCAATTCCTGATAAATTCTTCATCCAGTGCAAACCGCGACAACATGTTGCACGCTCGTCCTGGACATATTTGTATTCATTGTGGGGACGTGCACAGTCCTTCGCCAGACGCTTAACATGAGGCGCCTCCGACTTGCAAGCGTTGCACGGCTCATTATGCGGGACAGTGGGTGTCCTCTGCGTTCCTACGGCTCATATATAGTTGACTATCTAAGGGCCTCTAGATGTCTTATACTTTGTGTGAGGCTTCCCAGTCTACGACTCTTCTTCCTTTAGAGATTTCTCAAGCATGACGCATCCCTCATCTAGCGTAGTCGCAGTTGTTACGATATGCTGCACCATAGCAAATGCAAGTGCTCTCGCTACCTAATTTCAGAATATTATTCTTACCGCTTTATGCCATGTTATAGCTAGTCGTGCGTACTCCTCATAGTCATCAACACAATATACATTCGAGCCCTGCCGTGTTCTACACAGACATCGCTCAGCATGTACAAACTATTAGGCGTCATGAACCCAATGTACTGCTTGTACGCCCACGTTTTCCATCCAACCGCGATCTAACACTAACCTGCACTCCTCAACTCCCTTCCTCGCTGAGCTTGCCCAACATGCTTGTTAACCGCCTAGTTCTCAACCTGCGCACCTATTCAGATCAGCCGCATTCGTTGCCTACCTCAGGAGCTATGCGGAGTGCGTTTCCTGTATTTGTGGATGTAGGCCCTTCGGGCGAGAATTCGCCTCCATCGCATCATGCGGATCTGAGCGACGAGGAAAATTTGGATTTGGATGTTCCGTCCCAACCTACGGATGATATTGAGGTCGTGCCAAGATAATACCTTGTAATGCATGGGGATGATTGTGTGTTTTTCGCCATTTTGTTACCGAAGCGCTGGAAACGACTAAATATCATCGTACCGTTCTCATGCTACCTTTCCAAATATTTACGTACTTGAAATAGTTGACGAACTATTGAGGATTACCGGAGTGGTTTGAGACAGTCTCACGTTATGTAACCTCACCAAGAGGTTAAGCGCGCTCGACGCCACAACGCGGGCGTTAGCGTTACGTAATCAATGATGTTCACACCTTCGTCATCAGTTTCTCTTACTTCCCACCACACCGCAACGAAGGTAAGACTGTTTTTAATCGTTACATTTGATACTCACTACTCTGCAGCAAAGATCTAATTCAACTGTCTCTTTCCATTCTGTTTGGAGTGTCTCAAGGCTTTTCCAAGACCTACAAGGTTCAGCTGGGACCCCTGCGTCATGCGTATATATGCATTTAATTTGCGTAGCATGGTTAGCACCGCATATCTCCCTATCGACTGTGAAGTATCTTTTAAGCATAGGGAGCAGATGGGTCGGTTACAACACAACGCTAAGACCTGTTTTTGTGTATGATAGAATGATACGTGCAACACCCTAGCCTCAACACGAACTAACCGATTGGGCCAGCTTGTGATCTGGAAGTCGATGTTGGAACGTTAGATCATAACCATCCTGTGTGAGTCCTAATTATTACGTCCTGACGTCTATGATCCTGATATCATGTCCTCCTTCCATAACTGGTGTCAAAGTTTATTCGGACTGATGCTCAGTGGACATTGCAGCTAATCGTGTTTGTTGGCTGGATACTCAGCGGCAATTACGAGCAATCTCGTTCTACTCGAGGCCATGATCACGCCGGTTTCCGCCAAACTCGGTTTGCCTATACGGAAAAACTGCGCACACTGCGCACGCCCCAGCTGTTTCTGCATATATGCGTTGATGCGCAGTTGGTCTTAGCATACAGGAGTCTGGGAACTGAAAAACCAACATCACTACGTTTGTTTTCAATTGCCTGATGTCCAGAAGGGTGGAAAATTGGTCTCCTGAAGATTTTGATAACAACACGAACTTTATCCTTGACGGCGCATATAAATCGTACGTTTGGACCACACGTCCACTGTGTTCATGCGTCTGTCCCACTGAGTACTCTTTCTAGAGAGTCTAGCCTTGGCGTCTCATAATGCTATCCCCGATGACGCATCGTCAAGATGACTTTTTAACGTGCGGTGTCCCATGATGCCTTAACCTGTCTATGCTGATCATAAATAATTCCAGGGTGTTTGCGAATTATGTAGTCGTCTCAGTATGCGGTAAGAGCCCTCAATGCTACGCGACGAGGTTGAGACTCATTGCTTGGACTATCCGCATTTTAGTCTTGTGGATGGTAGATTATCTTGAAACCCTACCAGTGGAAGACGAAGCCTTTTTGTCAAGCCGAGACAACCTCAAAAAGCCCTACTACAAGACGCTGCTGTCCAAACTAGTTAGAACACAGGGATTATTCTTCATCAACCGATATGGTTTTCTTTTGTACACCACCATGAAACTATGGTACACTACACCAGGCGACGCGTCAAACCGAGCGTACGTTGTCTTTAATTACGCATATAAACAGTGCATGGTATTGATTGTGACGAGATATGAATAGGTGTCGTATTGTTGGCCTTTGGATGTCGGTTCTCGTCGAATTAACTACTATATCCACGTGCAGTGAGTGTTCTGATCTATTTTTTGGATGCCTTGTGCTCGTTATAGACATTTACCCGCTGATAGTGCTGCTCGTTCTGAGAGCCTACGCCATCTGCAAGCAAAGCCGCCTTGTCCTCGCCATTGGCGTCCTTCTTGTTATGGCACGACTCGGTTCTGGAGTATATGTAAGCCAGCTCACGCTGTATCACCGCTTCTAAAAAATCTACTAACCCAACCCTGGATCTATCTTCTATCTTCCAATGACATACTGCAGACTAGCTTCGGAATGGAAGAGGATGCGCGGAATTATATCCACACCGACGGACTGTACGTCTCCAAATGCTACCCTCGTATACTGGACATACGTAAAACTGAGCTACTCAGCCGGTATGTTCTCCGCGGCACCCACGTGTTCTTACCCATTCAAGGATGCTTACTACTCTCCTTGCAGCCGTATGTATCTTCTTATCTTGAGGATAACAACTGGTGAAATGAATCCCTCCCCGCAGTACAAGCAGTGACACAATGCTGCACACTCGTTCTGGACGTATTCGTATTCATCGTCGTAGCGTGTGCTGTCCTTCGGCAGATGCTCGACATGAGGCGTCACCGACAGGCGAGCATCACCCAGCTCATTATCCGAGACGGTTAGTGTCACCTCCGTCTCTTAGTTGACAGGGAATGACAAACTTCGGGCCGTCAGGCGTCTTGTACTTTGTGTGAGAACCTTCGTTCTGCGACTTTCTCCTGTAGGCTGCTCATAATTATCTAGCACAGTCGTCGTCGTTGTGGCGTGCTCTACTGCAGCAAACGTAAGCGCTCTCTTTTCTTTATATCTGAGTATCGTTGTCGATGATTTCACGTCATCTTCTAGTTACAAGTATTCTACCCGGGTGCCCCAGTACGTCCGGGAACCCTCCCATACTTAAATAACAACATACATCTGACCTTGCGATGCTATCTAGATGTCTCTCCCCAAAGGCAAACTACTATACTTCACAACCCCCTTGTACACTTTGTATGCTCCCACTCCTCCCCAATACGCACTTTGAGACTAACTCGCACGCCTTCGCCCTTCGCTCTCTGAGCTTACCCAACATGCTCGTCAATCGCCTCGTGCTCAACTTGCGGACCTACTCAGATCAGCCGGATTCGTTGCCCACTACGGGATATATCCAGAGCGCGCTCCCTGGACCTGCGGACGAGACATCATCGCCACCGGTCGTTGCGTATCACCACGATGAAGGCCAGCCGGAGGTTGGTGTTCCATGGGAACCTACGGGCGAGATCGAGGTAGTGCCAAGATAATGCATTGCAATGTGATAATATTCGACCATTTTCCAGCGTTGTGCTATACCTGTTCAACAAGGTACCGAGTTGCAGGAAGAACCAAAATTATCGTCTCTGACATGCCGGATGGCAGCATGATGTCACAGGCAGGCAGGTCGCGGATATCGCATTGCAACAAAAACATATTCGACAGAAATCTAATGAACAGCAAAAATCTAGAGCGACAGCGCACAACACAAAACATTGCAGCAAGCCTGCGTCAACATGCAGTTTATCCCGCCGGAGCGGCCAGTCATCCCCATCGCACAGTGTGCCCCACGCCGCATATTATCTTGCCCGTTTCTCTGCTGGGAATTCGTTGACGCTGAGGTCCGACGGCACAGAATGGACGACCTTGTGTACGGTGTGTTGCTCGTCTGCACGCTCCTTCAGTTCATGCGACTCCACGTCGATGAACACCTGTTGGACAGGCTGCACAAAGACGTGTGAGATCCAGGAACCTAATGCTGCCACCTCAAACCAACCTGTCACCATCGCATCGATAGACTCCTCCCGCTGAACGAATTCTTGTGTCGATTTCGGGCGGGAGAGTCACTCGCGGACGGCAGACAGTCGTTGGACGGGGTGCGCAGGCTCGAGGTGTATAAACGGGGCGAGCTTACCCTCAGGTGTGAACCGAACGCTTGACCAGCAGCTCGGCTCTCATTCGACCCCCCACTATGCTGGACTTCGGTATCGCCCATATTGAGGGCTTTCCCGACGGTGTTCCCATACTTCCAGCCCGCTCGCGAATTCAAACTGGACATGAGCGAATTTGTGTACAGTTTCGCGAGTGGGATATTGAACACAAGGTGAATACCGGATGGCTGGTGGTAAAGCGTGGTGAGCTCTTCTCGTTCTACTTCGTCTAGTGTGGGACTCACGCTGGACACAAACGCAATCAGATCGATAATGGCGCAAACAGCCGTAATCATGCCGGTCTGCACAGTCACTAATGCAGAGAAGATTAATGAGTATCCATGATATGTGGAGGCACAATCACGTACGTCGAATGATCTTGTTCACCACGTCATCTGTGCTAGAGAAGCCTGTTTTATGTTTTCGCTAATGGTATCACCCTCGTCAGCTCAGTTATTTCGTCGCATGAGCATCTTCGAAACGTACCAAATGCCACACCAGTGCACATGTTATGATGGTGTCCGCCGTGGCCGAGAACGCAAGCCATATGATAACAATAACTTCGAACTTCTGGAAGTGAACGAACTCGGGCACTCTGAAAACCCAATGTATGAGAAATTGTACAAATAATGGTGAGCAAGAGAGACTCACATGCCACAAGCAATCGATGTCCCAAGGCCACCGCCTAGCGTTATGACTATCAGACATTTCTGTGGATAAGTGGACGAAAGTACGTACACCACTGCGCAACCGAGCAAACCATGATGGCGCTGACGATGAACCAGTTGTTGGTGAGCACTTTGACTCTCCAAGCGAAGAACATTTGAACCATAAGAGCGATTATCGACTACATAGGTAAGCATCACGTCGTTATTTTGGTTTACTCCGAATCTAGAATGAAGGCTTACAGTCATGACTGGGTCTAGAAACATGCATGAATAAACGGTAACTTGTCCTTCGCGAAGACTATGGACCTACCCGTCGAGAATACTGAAGCTACATTAGTAGGTCGCACGGACAAAACAAAATAAGTGACTTACTCCATGTGGCATAACTTAAAGCCTGCACATCACCTGAATGCTCTCAGGACTATGTCTCGAAATTACAACTGGGATCGACGCACCATATTTCGTCACGAGCGGGATATAGACAAAGGCGACGTCGAAGGCGCTGTTCAGTGTGTCGCAGAGGAAGAGAATCATGACCTGTGAGGATTACTTCGTTAGTCATCGCTAAGGTGGAGGATGGAGCACGCACGAAGATCTTCATCCACTTCTTATCCCTATTTGAGGTGAGTACATTTTTACTAGATGCTGGTATTGCGAGTATCTGCTCACCGTTTGTATACCGTAAAGTAAAGAAACATCTGGGTGATCATGATTCCGTAGAGCATGATGTTCAGAATGACGCCTATGAAAATAGGCCCATACCTGCGATATCTCAATCAGGTCAAAATGATTGACTTCGACAGTGCTATCGACGTACGTGACAGTGGCTGGTGAGCCCATCGTAACTCTTGATCCCGCTCTCCCGGTGTTAGATTGAACCTTCGCGAGGCAAGAAATGAAGAGAAAGCGTCGCGTCGCAGGGGACCGAGGAGGGAAAAGGGAAAGAGGAGAGGGACGATGCGCACAATATAACTGTGGCACTTTATAGGTGGCTTGGGATAAAGAACCGGCGAGTTAATCGGGAGAGGACAGACACGCAAAGAGGTTAGGCGTGCGCTTCTGGAAGGCTTAATGAAGAGCAAGAACGACGGCACCTGCCCACTTCGGCACTGAAGTATCCCGATTGGGAAGGCAGGGTCGCCGATGCCGCGCCAAACGGCTTCGCGAAGACATGTGAAGACCTTTGAGGAGGTGGAGAGTTTTCGACGGACAAAGTCGATGACGGCGTGCACGGAGCCGCCTTGTTCAAGATATACAGCACACAACTCCTTCACTTCAATCTGTAAGAAAACCACCAAGTGCTCAACATATATCTCGATACAAGTTCATTCAAGTGGCAAATGATTTAATAACGTACCGTTGGAAATTGCCACCGAGTCTGCTGCTCACTGTCAATCAACCTCCGATGCTTATCTGAAAGGCCGCTGTATATCAGAAGCACCCACGGCACACTGCTCATCTTCCTGCAATTCGGGAACACCTCTAGAAGATGGGGAAGACCATCTAGCGCGACATACCTGCATCGACGCACAGCTTCTCGTATTACTAACTCACTATATCGGCGTCCGTGTGCAAAATATCACGGCGTTCTCATTATTATATTTGTTCCGCCAGTCGGCTGCGGACGGCGTGAGTGTATGGTATGGCGGTACAGTAGAATCTCTCGTAACCCACACCTACGTTTCCCCCCTCGCAAGGCGTGGCTTAACCCAAACAATAGTTTGGGCTTATTGCTACTTTTTCGAGGTGCTCCGCGGTCTGAATCCGTACAGACGATGGGGGGACGAATATTTTGGAGGTATGGGTTATGAGAGATTCTTCTGCAATAATGTAACTTAGGTCTGGGAATTTCGCACGCTGCCTCAATGCTGCAGAGTACAACACATTTTAGCGATTTTGAAGACAACAAAGTGCAACTATGCTCAAGTCAATTCACATCCCCTCAAACACTGGAGAGGAACTGACATTAGTAAAGGATGATTGTATGATTCAGCCACAACCACCCAACGCACTAAGAACGCAACTCAATGTTGAAGAAATACACACAACTTGCATATTTCACAGCTGTTCAACAGCGGTCGTAAGCTGACACATCTCCAAGCAAAGAAACAGATGTCCAGCTTGGTCGCGACGCATGCATACTCTGCCCTGTCTACAAATTTGCCCTATGCATGTCTGTCTCAGATAGCTATAAGGCCCCCCATGCTTGGCACCTTGGCTGCTCTGCCTTTCGAGGCTAGAAGAGATCACTCGCCTCGCAACCTGATCTTATGTTCTGCTAGGTAAACCAACCTACGGTATTTCAATCAGGTATGTGTTAGTAGAACATGAGCAGCTTGGTGCAGGATGGTTGACGTGTGGTTTCTGCAAGAGAGAGTCTTTACGTTGAGTTGCAACATTTTCTGAGCTATGTTACACCATTACTGCCACAAACATTACGGCGTTCTCGTGATCATTTTTGTTTCGCCAGTCGGTACAGGACAGCATGAGTGCTAGAGCACAGGAAGGTCAAGACGCGAGACGGCCGCGGCCACGCTCGTGGGGTTCGTGTAGAAGTCGACGGTGTCGGGCACGCTCGTCGTGGTGCTCACGTTGCACCGCTTGTCAAAGTCTCCCAGCACCTCGCCGCGCTTCTGCACGTACGTCGCAAAGTCTGCCAGCCCGCACGACTTGCCCGGACCATTTTGGCACGTCGGCAGCGGCACGACGGCGTTGTTCACCTAAGGACGCGGGGAAGTGAGCTTATGCGGTGCTGTGACGAGGAGGAAGCGGTTCTCACCAGAACACGGATGTATTTCTTCGCGCTGGCTCCAGTTCCAGGGACAGCGGTGAGTTTGTTCGCGACGTGCTGGACAGAGTGTCCGGCAGGCGCCTCGCAAGAGAGTCGCTCGATGGCAATGTGGCCGAGGAAGTTGACGATGTTGGAGGCAAAGAAGGTGCGGCGCGGGTCGGGGCGCGTGGGCGAGAGCGGGAACACGCCGTGGCTGGTCGACGAGTTCAAGATTCCGAGCGCAGCTGCCACGGGAGGAATGTCGTTATCGTGCTAGACACAACCGCGTCGGTTTACAATTCATGCCAAAATATGGACGCGGAGACTTACCGTAGCGCTGATAATTAGTGAAGGGGGAACGAAGCCCTCGGTGCTGGTGTTGGTGGAAGTGAACAGCTCCGTCATGGCCGCCAACCACGGGAACGCCGTGGTACCCGCAAGAGGGTTTCCAGGTCCAGAACTATCAAGATATGCATCAGTATCATGGAACCCAATTACACAGTCGACACGTACCCGTAATAGTAGTTCAAGTCATGAGCGTACTCATAATCCTGCCACTCCTGCTCTATTCATCCAAGATCCATCAGCAACTGTCTAGCAGACACAGAGAGCATCCGGAACATACCGGTGAAGATGTTGCAGAACCTCTTGTCTCCATTGATAACAAAGCTGAACCCACACAAGTCCTGCATGACGCCGACGTCCGTTGCGTTCAGCGTCAATCCCTTCAACATCGTGTTGAGGCGCTTTGCGACGGCAGGCTGGAACGTCGCGCGGAACGCGGTCGCCTTGTTCGAGCCGTCGTTGCCGCTGTACGCGGGGCATGCCGCGGACGCGGTGAGCGAGTCTGCGCCGGTCGAGGCGACCGAGTCCGGCATGAAGAGCACGGTCCCGCGGTTCGCATCGCTCGCGTTCCGGTAGTTGCCCTGGCTGAGGTATCCGCGCAGGAAGTACGTCGCGGTGTCGACGACGCGCTGCTGGCCGGCGGACCTGCAGAGACGATGCACGCGTCAGATCACGTGGACAGAAAGCAGAAGGAAATGTGTGGTTAGAGACGTACCAGACAGTGAAGTTGTCGCCACCCTTGGTCATCTGGTAGCGGCCGCGGAGTTGGCTTCCGAGTGTGAACGCCTCGGTCGCGCCGTGCGACGTGAGGAACAGCGGCTCATGCGGGGCGTCGTCGACGGGGGGCACCCATGACGGGAGGAACGTAAGGTCTCCCGAGGCGGTGTACGACGCGTTCTGCAGCTTGCTGTAAAGATTCACCCAGCCGTTGAACGATCCAGGCTCAGGGAAGCGACTGTGAAGATAGATAGAAGAAGTTTCAGTTCATACATACTCACGGCGACGATCACAATGATGGCAGATCCTGTGGGAACAGATAGAAACATAATCACTCACGCGCCGTGTCGCATGATGTACGACGCCTTGTCCACCACACATCCTGCAGGCAGGTCGGGGGAGATGCCGAACAGCTCGGGCGCATCGAAGTAGGGAGATGCGGGCCCGGAGTGGTGCAACGGGTTGAAAGACGGCCTCACGGCGGAGGCCGACGTGCAGGGCACAAGCAACGCGGCGAGAAAGATCCAAGTTGCACTCAACATGGCTGGCAAGTTCACAGGCGGCGTGTGAGCGGATGAGGTTTTCACGAGTGAGAGCCCTGCGGTCGCTGCACTGATGTGTACCACATTATATATTGCAGCGTAACGGCATTGCATCAAGGCACACACGAAGAAGTAACTCACATCCCAGGGCGAATTCTTTACCCATACTGACGAACGGCCAATACCAACGGTGGTAGGGGACACGTTCACCTGACCGTCGGCGTACGCGCGGGATAATGTGTCCTAGCAGCGACCGTGGAGGCGGCTGCCGCAGACGGAGCTGCGGTGTACTCTTGGTATCGACGTTCGCAGCGACGCACGTGTGTTTCACGGAGGGCGATACGACTGCTCGGGTGAGGGCTGGTCAACGATTCTGCAAGTGTTGCAGGCTGCCGAGCTGCAGGAATTTGAAGGCGCGTCTTGCCGCTGTACTGCCCCTCGGAGGTGAATATGCGGAAGCATCTGCAGATTAATGTGTGAGGTCAGTGACGGGGAGGGGACGAGCCGTGATGCCGTACCTGCACGGTGAAGATAAGCGTCGCAGGGGTTCCTGGAGAGGCTGATCACACATGGCGAGTATTGCGGAGCCGGTAATAGGGGTTATATAAGAGCAACGGGGTGTAACTTTGAAGTACGGGGATGCAAGATAGTAACTTTGGTGTAGTATGTGATTCCTGAAGTGCTGATGCTCATACAGACAAGAACAATACCGTTATCGAGTCTAAATACTCGCGCTCCAATTCTCTTTCTACTCACAATAGCGTTGCCTCATGCGGGTCTCTCCTTGTAGTCTCCTTGCGCATACTTCTCTCTGCTCGTGCTTTTAAGGTGTCAAGCGTCCCACTCAGTCGTCCGCTGTGTCGACAGGAAGTAGGCAACCAATAGCATGTTGATTCGTGGCAACGCTTTTGGTGGCCCTCGGTCCCGCACACTTCCCGCACCTTCAAAGCTTAAAAACATCATTCTAGAATGGAGACGACATATGTCAATGCCGAGACTGTGCACATCAGATACTGTAACGTGGACAGGCGCAGCAGATCAAACATTACTCACCCATCTCACATCTGCCTCTGCTGTATTTGACCGGCACCTTCGTGGCGGCAGTCTGCCAGGAAAGCTGTCGTCCCCCCATCAAACGGGCACAGCCAGGGAGGACGAGAACAGCGCTGAATCGTGATTGCAGCCGCTCAAAAACTAGGCTGGGGATGCAATGTTTTCATAAATCCGTGGTTGCAGCGTCAGTTCCTATGTGTATCATGTGAATTAAACGTCGATACGTTGGCATCTTCTCTGTGAAGATTGAATAGATGAGATTTTTTTGTTGAGGACAGCAGGCAGCAGAGAGCAGATCGCGAGGTGAGGTAGTAAAAATGGTCACATCAGTCACGTCGATTGTGGTATGTTCGACCTCGGCTTGGTGTCACGTATGGTATGGGCAACCCGTCCCTCCACAGCCGTCTTTGCGTCAATCGGAAAATGAGAGACCCTTCTTAACACTATGGCCACACTGTGTTCATGTTTTTATGCCGTTCGAGAGCCAGCATCAGCGTAGATCTCACCCCATCAGCAACGGAAGTGACATTCAGATCCCAGCTAAGGTAATCATTGCTATGTAAGCTGATCCGGCGCCTGTGCCTGTCCCTTTCATTTAGCGATTTCCTAATACGGAAATCGCGCACACCCACTCCCAACTCACCCAGCTCACCCGACGACGACGACGGCCTGCAGCCGGGCAACGCGTACAGTGTGAAGCTCCCAGCGAGCAGCGACGTGTAAGTGATCATCTTGCTGCTAACATCACTCGTCTGGTGCTGACGGCCATCTCTTGGGAATCAACATCAACGTCTTCTCATGATGCATGCGCCTTTCATATCTACCCACCGCCCATCCTGTTCTTCACACACAGACCCCGCATGTGCTCTACAACCCCTCGTAACTTCCACCAATGAGCAGCAGTACGACATCCGTGAATAGGCCGCTGGAGGTGCAAACAGCACCCTCTGAGGCAGGTGTTGCTACGCACACAAAGAGGTCAAGTCGCCTGAACGACTTTATGTCGCGCTCTCGCACGTCCTCGTTGCCCCCTCGACCGCATACAAGCAGTGGTCCACAATCCCCCTCGTCGTCGCTGCAGAAACTGAACATAAAGCTCGGTAACCTAAAGGGAAAAGGCAGAGATCAGGCGGAGGGAGACCCCACATTGCCCGCACGAGCAGCTCGTTCCAGCGTATCAGGTAAGCCAACTTCATCTCGGGCGGTGCGGGGGTGCACACAGCCGTCGGCATGCAACTCAGCATTGCGCTACTCGGCTCAGTCATCTCTGCGCTGCCTAACATAGCGGACTGTATTCAGCCAGCTCACACGCCACTCGCAGTTGCAGCAGACCCGTTTGCAGCAAACCCCGCGCCCTCTGCGTCGTTCGTGCCGTATTCGCATTCCGCCACAACGCTTTCGCCTACAAAAGGGCCGTCGCACCTCACGATGCGACCAGCAACCGCAGACTCGGACACCATCCACTCTGGCTCTTTTTCGCCGCCAACCTCGCCAGTGTCATCGACCCACATGTCGCATTCGCCCGCGACGCCGGTGCGCAGGCGGGGGAGCATACTCGTGGCCGCATCGGACGCTCTTTCATCATTTGCGCGCAAGACGCCAATGCGATCATTACACATGGGCGGGCTCGGGCGGCAGAATAGCACCAAGAACTCGGCGTATACCAACTCGCAGCGGCCCATCGTGCTTACCGAGGTCATTGAGATCAGCGAGAGTGCCATACGGGCGAGTAAACGGAGAGAGGAGGAGGAGGCGGAACGAGAGCGTCTTAGAGATGCTGCGGCGAGAGCGCTGGGTATCAACGAGAGCGACGTGGATACGTCAAGCACGAATTCGCGGACACGGCAGGGGTCGATGGACCATATCGGGGTTGCAAGTCGAGACGAGGGAGACGAGGACGACGACCAGCAGGGCTGGAACGACGACGCGAAGACTCCCACGGCCTCGTCGATCCCATCGTTGCCAGGTCCACTTGGTCACTCGCGCTCGAGATCTGGATCATATATTCCCCCGCATACGCTTCTTTCTCAGACCAGCTGGTCTCCAACCCCTCTATCTCTATCTTCATCACTATCTTCGCAGAATGGACTCCCACCGCTCTGCTCCCCGTCTTCGCGCTCCACGACACCGCGGTCCCTTTCCACGCCGCCAACTTCCACGGCTCCTACACTACGGGTTAACACCAGTAATACATCGAAAATAAATCCCCCACAGGATAAGATCCCAAGCCCAGCGGCCGAGATTCCTCCCTTCCCGAGCACGCCGGCGGCGCTCTCACCCTTCACACAACTATCCGGCACGATGCCGCGCTACTACCCCGCACCTTCGTTGCTAATGTTTACACTATCAAGACAGTGGAAGAACCGCTATCTGGTATTCACCTCCCCCCTAGCCTCGCCGTCGACCCGCAAGCCCGTCTTTACTTCGCCGTGGCACGATGCAGCTGCGCAACACGCACAGGACACCACACCGTCCCCCTCGTTCCTGCATCTTTTCAAGACGTCGGGTACGGAGGAGAAGGAGGTGGAGAGGCTAGAGATCAACGAGGAGAGCGTGGTGTATGTGGCGGAGGGTGAAGTTGGAGGCAGGAAGGGCGTTATTAAGGTTGGGGGCTGTCTACGGAAGAAGGGGTATGTGTATCCGCAACCGCCGGGCACTGGTGTCAGTTCACGGACGTCCAGCTCTAGTGTCGGATCCGCGGACGACTCGCATGAGGGCGGCGTGGTGACTTCCCCGAATTCGGAGAGCGGCGGTGCCAGTGAGACTAGAACGATGTGGATCGTGCAGGTCACCCCGGAGGAGGCGCAGGCGTGGATAACAGCGATCAAGGGGTCGGTGCTCAGCCAACGGTAAGTGCTGATCTGGTGACAAAAACTACGCGCGCCATAATACTGAGATCATGACTTGCTTAGGTCTATACGCGCTGGGCTTGGTACGCCGAGCTCGGTGAACGGCCTCGAACCGAGGGGCGATCTGGACGTGATACTGTCTATGCGCGCGCAGAGTCTCATTCCCGTCTCTCCCGTGCCGCTCGACTCGCCGAGTTCGGTTTATGGTGGGTCTGCGAATCGCAGCCATGGAGGGATAAGTCCCACGCAGTCGACATTCACGACCGAGAGCAATCACACCTCCTCGGCCGTGCACTTGTCGCGTTCACAGTCTGCAACGGCGTATTCCTCGACGAGCACGGCGGTGCAGACTTACGAGTCAGGCGGCAGCCCTTCCGTCGCTCACACGAACGGATCGAGTAGTCCAATCCCTCGAGCCACTACAGCGCTCAAGAGTCTGTTCACCATCTCAAGCGGTCGACCGAGATCGCCTTCGACGGCGTCTCTGAGTTCACCGGCATCGACGCTGAGCGAGGAGGACGCCCACCCCGAGGAGTCGTTCGGACATGCAGGGGTGAGCTTAATGGGCATGATGCGCACAAACAGCTACATCACCGATAGACCGCTGTCGCCTACGACGCCCACACAGCCAGGGACGCCGCGCGCGGGTACACCTATCATCCCTCCCGATGCGTTTTTGCTGGAGCGGAAGATCCTGTCTGACCCAGATCGTCAGTTGAGGGAGAACGAGAATGACGCGGAGGCGCGCCAGGCGATACAGCCGCAACGAACGGAAAACAGTAGTTTGGGCATGGGACGGCCTCGGGAGGTCGAGGACAGACATATCATACCAGGCCGAGTGAGCTCAGAAGGCATAACCTCTGTGGCTCTGCAGCCCCCGCCGCCTCGGAAACGCGCCGGGACCGTGAACACCGTCACTGTGTCCGTATCGGGCCCCTCGGAGTTGACGCCGTCGCTGTACAGCTACTCGCACGCGAATAGCAGCACCGCAGAGAGCTTGGGCGTGAACTTCGGTGTGAAGAACTCAAACCTGCTCACCCCGCCATTACCAGAGACGCCTCACACGCCCAATACGGCTGTGCCACAGAGACCGAAGGATCGTAGGACAACACGCGCATCGTGGTCTTCGGTGTCGACGTATGGTTCGGGTGATCAACCCTCGTCTCCTGATGAGACCAGGTTCAGAAGATGGTCGCGCCGCAGCAGCGTGCCGCATCGAATGAGCCCGCCGTACCCATCTATATCGTCTCCGCCGTCTTCGCCGCTCTCCCAGGACATACCCGTTCCGTCTGTCCATCATCCTTACGCGTCCGAGAACGGCTCCTTGAGTCGCTCCTCGTCCCTAGGGTCTGGCCACAGCCGTGTCTCGGAGCTGCACGTCCCAAGACCGTTCTCGTCAAAACGCGCTTCAGTCAACTCAACGCAGAGCTGGAGCACGTCGAGCACGAACTCTCCACCGACGATGATCAACAACAAGCCACTCCTGCCGTCCAGCCGACCGCGATCCGCGCAGCGCGTCTCGATGCCTCCGCCTCAGCGTCCCGCTCCGAGCTCTGCGCTCCCTCCGACGCCAGGAGAGGGAAGCGAACGGTCTACGCCCTCGTCTTCAACGACTCAGCTCTCGCCGCCCACGACGAAGACGTTCCGCGAGTCTCTCATTCTACGGGGCAACAAACGCTTATCGTCTGCCTCCCCCTTCCTCCCGCCTTCTGTTGAGCTACCTCCGCGGCCCGACGAACCTGGATATCGCCCGCCTGCCAATGGGCACCGCCGCACTTCTAGCCAGGGCACACCTACAGATACTGCGTTTGGGGGCCTCGTCCGTAGCAAAGCACCCTTACCGCCGCCTAGCACTCCATTACCGCCTCCTCCCGAAACTGCCACCCCGGTAACAGCTCCGTCTTCACCGACTCGTTCAGCATCGACGATCACACAGCGCCTGCGCATCCTCAGCTCTCCACCCACCTCCCCTCCTCAGACTGCTCCCCCTAGACCGCCCATCGACACGCCGGAACCATTCTTCACCACACTTTCTATTCCCGAGTCTCCTGTGATACCTGCCCCGATAGGCGAACCGATCACGACGCTGCAGAACGATCCTAATTTCCTCTCGCTCACGCCTCTGACTCCGCAACGCGACTCCCCAGTAGAGATAATTCCACAAGGACTTTCTCCGCCGCCCCGCAGAAGTTCGCGTCAAGTGGCGACTCCGGACAAGGAGAAACTTCAGGCAGAGGTCGAACCTCCCGCTTCGACAGGGCTGACGGACGAGTTTTCGGGCGACGACCAAGCTACAGATAGTCCGGCGCCACCCCCGCCACCTGAAGTAGATGAATTTGCTTCTTTCACACTCCCAGTTCGTTCTTCTGAGCGTTCTGCTGTTTCTCTGGTAGACATTCGTATTTAACAGTCGCTCTCTATTTTTTGTTCTGGTGCCCACTGGTTTTTGCATCTTGTACTTTACGGCCCCACATAGTCAGCACGACCACTCACGCATGTACTTTCCGCATTTATTACAATCTTGGAATTTTATTACAATACGAATTACATAAAACATATTCTCAAAGCACTGCGACAAGAGGGAGTTTAATTCGATACAACTATGCGAAGCTATTTTCCACGTCTGCACTATCGTCACCGACTTCCAGGTTTGCGAACTAGTGAAAGGCTATCAATATGACGATCAGAACCGAGTAAGGATGGGATTACTCACGGATAAGAATGCCGCGGGTCGGTGTTCTTCAGCCCAGAATAGCAAGGGCGTGTCCAACGTCATGGAATAGCTGAGGTTGGAAGACCACAACTGTGTCAGACCGATACCGTAGTTCCACACGCGACCCTCCGGTACAAGCGTCATGCCCAAGATACGATCAGACAAAAGCAGTTGAACGCGCTCAGACATATTGGGGTTGAAGCCCTATGTAACTGTAAGGAATAGATCGCTAAACAGTGAGAGGCAGACTTACAGCAGGATTGGGGGACGTGTCGGCATTTTTCCTTCCCCACTCAAAGCCAGGTACGGTAAGTGAATGCGATGACAGTGATACGGATCCTGGCGTGAACGCAGCTGTGAGACAAATCGAGGAGGGGCCCCACTCAGGATGGTCGGCCATGAGTTTGGCATGAGTAGTCACATCTGTCGGTGAAAGGTGATTCAGCTCAAGAGCTTGCGTCTTGATCCATCCCAATGGCTCTAAATCCTTCAGCAAGAAGTCATCCCGGGGCAGCTGCGCTGGCAGTTCAACACTGTTGTTGTTTCCTCTCTGCGGAGCCCATGCTATCGCCTATAGAACACGTTTAGGCTATCTTAGGAATGTATGAACCCTTGGATCGGCTAACCTTGATTTCCTTGACTTGCTTGTTATCGGGAGGAGAAACACCATACAAGAAGGCGGCAACTTGTGTGCGCAAGTCAGCGGCAGTGACGAAATGCCGCAACAAGTTCTTGGGAAGAACGTATGTGAATGATGATGCGTCATCTCTCACATCGTCGTTGGACACATATATGTGCTGTAGGCGAAGAGGGAGATGCGTGGCGGAGATGGCACGCACACGCCAATCAGACTTGCTGCTGAAGACCTGCTGCTCGTAATTGGTAGCTATAATAACGCATTTATCAGTAACAAAGCCGGAGACGGGTAGATAATATAGACTCACTGGTTACGGTTTGGATGGTGTCACCGTGGATGTTGGTGGTTTGCCTATAGGCGATAGCTTAGCCTAGAACATGACAAAATATACATAGCACTCACGTTTGAACTGCGGTGACTTGTCCTTGAGCTTCGCTGCTTTTCTCGAGCTCAGCCATTTGCTGACGTTGAACCGACGGCGCTGCGATCTCTTGACCTAGAATGATGTCACGAATTTCGCTAGCCGTAAGCGAAGCAATGTTGACACTGTTGCGTTTGCCGAAGTCCTGAAACATAAAATGTAAATGCCTTCAACTTGTACGGTAGAGGGCATGGACATCGTACCGCGAGGATTAGATCCTTCAGAGCCACCTCGACCTTGATCCACTCTTCATCACTGAGTGAAGGCCAGACGAAGTGCGGCTCCGTTATGGTGTTCTTGTCGGGGCGGAGTATAACCTTAGCTTTCTCGTTGTTGACATGTAGACCACGCAGAAGTAGAATAAGTCGAGAGAAGGCCGTGTAACTTGAGATGGACTTCAACCAGTCGTCTGGTTTCATGAGCAATCAGCACGCGGCTTGGTGAATCGAATTAGGACACACGTACCATAGAGATTGAACAACACCATTTGCGGTTGTGTGGCACGCTACAGCAGATATTTTAATGCTGCGTCTGGATAACGGTCAACAGTACTTACCAGGATCAGGTCACCAAACTTCTCCATCTTCATGCACGCCTGGAAAGGGAGCTGAAGCTCGCTACCCTTGATGACAATGTTCGGGAAATCAAGCAAATGCACTTCCAGAGGATCTGCAAAACAACTTAAGCATGTACAAGCCGAAGTCTAAAGGAGATGCTTACCCAACATGCCCTTACGCGTCACAATGACTTGTTTCGGTTGCTCCTCGACCGGGAGTGAACGCACAAGAGCAGCGACTTCCTCAGCAGTCTTCCACTTCGCCAACTGACCAAGACGTTTCTGACCAGCCCAAACACTCGTGTGAATGATCTTCAGGAAAAGCTGGCCGGAACGTGGATTGAAGATAAAGATAGCACCGTCTGAAAATTCTATCAGATTCAACACAGAAAAAATAATACTGGACGACTGACTGATGGGCTTGGTGGTCAAGTTACCCTCGAAGGTCTTGTGACTGCAGCGCATTCAGCAACGGCTCAGAGTCGCAGAGTGGTTCATGCTTACATGGTAACCCGATACACGTTCGTATCGTCGACAAACCCTGGGAGATGTCACCAGTCAGCCAAGATACAGTAAGAGTACACTTGCACTCACAAATAATCTGGTTTGAGAACAGCTCGGAGTAGTTCTATAAGACGGGATCTCAGCAACGTGCTCAAAGACTGAAGCCATTTTCTTGCTTACCTGACTGTTCAGATACGGCTCAGTGGGCTCCGAAGAGTAGAGCTGCAAACCTTTACGAATACGTTCCCTGAGGACATGGGCTGCCGGGTTTGCCTTCATAATCTTTGCCATCGCCTGTTGGATAAGAGGCTTGAGGCCAGGGAACCAATTACCATATGCAGACCAAAGGTTATAGGCAAGGTCCATGCCGATCATAACACCGGTCGGGGAAGGATATATGCTCATGTTGTCGGAGATCTACAATGCGTAAGCATATAATCTCCCTAGATGGTCACAAAAACTTACATAGTCTAAGAATTTGGCTCGGGTGTACCGTTCAATATCGTGCGTGTCAAAGTCACCCCATCGCAATTGTACATCGATCCAGAACTTGTTGCTTGTAGTCCCGTCGAGAACATCTTTGCTCTAAGGGAGGTAGATATTAGAGGAAAATAATTAAAGCGGTTGGTTATAAGACTTACATCGGTTACAAGAGATGGCCTGGCGATATTCCACTGAATCCAGGGTTAGCACGCGCTTCCGGACATATCGGATAAATTACCTTGTAGGCGGAGAAAAGCAGGATGTCCGCACAAGAGGAGTTCATCTTATAACTCTTACGGGGATGGATAGTCTCTTTCTGCACAGTCTCGATCTGAAGCGGTTCCAGTTCTTGATCGAAGACTTGACACTGGCGTAGGAAGTCAGTAACGCTGCAGAAATGGCGGCAAAGAAACTCACAAGATCCATGACCACGCTCTCATGGACTGGGATAAATTATATCAGCTACGCACGCCATCGATAAAGAACAAATTATACTGACTCTTTTGCCACAAGTGCGCACGGAAGATCTGAATCAAACTGATCTTCAAGGTAGGGATCTTACCATGCCTAGGATATTAGGTGAGAATTTCGGTCTCATGTGATTAGAGAACCTGCGTACATGAAAATACCTGTCAGGTCAAGTTGGACTTGGAACCCGACGTAGACGTTGGCGCGATTGATCGTAGGACTCCACCAAAGAGTGAATCGACGATTAGGAATCTGGTTGAGACCGGAACGTTGAGCATTTGTCAGCTTCTTGTACCTCATAGACTCCTCGAAACCAGATGCTTTCTCCCAGAACAGACCTACGCAGAGTAAAAATAATTAGCAACGTCAACGTTGAGAAAGGCTCTATCGTACCTTCCCATGTCGGGAAGTAAGTGCCCTTGAACAAAGTATGCTCAAGAATTCCTTCCACACCACCCAAGGCAGCGATGACATCAACACGATAGTTGTTCAATTGCCAGAGCTTGCCATCGTGCCGTTGTGATGTCCACCAGAACGGATTACTGCGGGACATTTAGCGACGCAAAAGCAAGAACTTATGTAATACGCACTGCTTCAAGAGTTGATACTGCTTCCAGTCTGTACGCACTCGCCAACCGCGGTCATAAGCAAGCCTATTAACAGTTCTATAAGTAGCAGAAGTCATGAAGAGTAAAAAGCACTCACGTGTGGCGATCTTTCTGGAAAAGAGTATTAATACGAGGTATACCGCGATCCCAGCTGTCTTCAAGATCTTCAAGGGTCAAACGGCGGTTCTGCGCGTTGGCCTCTTTCCTCTTCATCGAGTACTCAGACCAAACCCGAGCAGAATCAAGGAATTCAGCCTCCCAAGGTTGCAGGTAACGATACAGATTGGGGATTAGCTGGTCCTCCTCATGTGACATACCGGCGCGGAAGTGGGTCACGCCTACGTCTGTTTGCTTCGACCACCGGAGATCACTCTGAGGAATTAGAACATGGCCCATGGACAACATTCCAAGACCACCCAATTCCTGCAATCAAGCCATTAAAGCCGAATAGCCGACAAGCCAGTATGACAACATACCTTCGGAGTGTAGAAGACAACAGGAGGGAAACGCGAGGGCATCTTACTGTTCAATCCGATCTTGACACGGGTCTGAATCTTGTTCTCTGCCTTCACAAGGGCATCGAGAAGCTCGTTCGTGTGGATGACTGCTTCACGGTAGTAAGTCATGAGGCCAATGAGAGCTGTATTCCACTTGTTGACGATCTTCGAGAATGTCGTTGACCCAGAGCTCATGAGAATTTGACGGATCCGGTTGTTGAACTGCTGAACCCCTTCATCCGATACTCGCAAAAACGCTGAAGCAGTCCTCTCTTTCGTTTGCTCATTCGTGAGATTCCATACTGAGTCCTTGAGAGAGAACTGCTCTCCGCTGGTGGTTCGGATCTTGGGAAGAATCCGGACTTCGAACCCACACATGGAGAACAACAGCTGAGGGTTATCCTTCGAGTAAACGCTCACGAAAGTGTCTTCCCATTCAATCGTGGTCAATGACCGAGGCAAGCTCTGCTTGACATTCCAAAATACGGCGCGTCCAAGGTTGACATCGTGCTTGATCAATCTCATGCGACAGTCGCGCGGCCAGCAACGCTTGTTGTTATACCCAATGACGTTGTTATTGGTAGGATCAGGGTTTGCGCTGAGGTACCGCTGAATGAGATCGCGAGACTCCTCGGCAGTGAAGCGGAAGAGAATGTGAATGCGATCGACATATCTTGAGTACAATCGGATCGGGTGACGAGTCTCTGTGGCTGAGTCGCGATACTGCAAGAAGTTGTTCGGCATTTGGGGAGGTCCGGCCATTTCGCTGGCGCGCTGCAGACCGAGAATGAGCAGGTCGAGGACAAGGCCATAGTACTGGAAGACGAAAGCAGAGAATTGAAGGCCTCTAATCAAGCCGTAAGCGTTGGTATGGGCCATGTCCTTGTATGTCAAGACCGTGTTGTTCTTCGCGGTAATGTAGTCGGCCAAGTTGTGATCCAAAATGAGACGTAACAGTCGGTTGAGCAAGGTGAGATCGATCTTCTCATACACCTTGGAAAGGACGGTCTCCATAAGCACATTGCACTCGCCTTCGCTAGTCTCCCAGATATCGGTCAAGTTATTGATCCCCTGGCACCACTTGTACACGAGAAGCGGAGGGGGCTCAGTGTCTGCTGGTTTGATCCACGCAGGGAAAAGACCGCGCTTATCCGCCTCGAAGAACAGGAATTGGTCGAGGTATGCATCTGTTATCTTCTCCACCGGTTCGATATCGTAGCAGGGGATGAGTTTGTCATACGTATCGAAGAACTCGATGCCTGATTCCTTGAAGGCGCGCTGTGTCAGCAGTAACCGCTTGATGCGTGACAAGCATTCATGGGGATTGTCGTAAGCCTGCTCGATAAGCGCAAGCTCCTCACGCTGAGACTGGTTCAAGCGACCCTTCACGGAATAAGCCTCCTTCAACTTCTCGAGCGCCAGGACCAGCAACTTTGTGTCATGCTTATAGTTCAAGGGAGGGAAAGGTATCGGAGAGAACTTGCGGCTCTCCAACCAATGGACCGTGGCTGTATATATGGCTACAGCCTCCTCTGCACTGATGTACGGACCATCTTTCAAATATCCGTGTTGACGTTCCTGCTCAGCTTTCAAGTAAAGGCCTATGATCGTTATATGAGACCAAACAGACTCCATGCACATAGAATTCAATACTCACGGGTCAGCCTTCCCAAGTTCTTCTTGACTACCGCTTTGTCCACGGTCGCACCACGACGAATACGTTCACGATTGTAGTGCGCAACCCTAGATCACTGATATAAATATGTATCGACACACAGACGAAGTGCACTCACGAGCACCACCAATCCGCCTTACTCTTGATGTAGCGAAGAATGATGTTCTCAATAGCGGTCGGCATACCCGGGACCTTCCAAGGGACTGCGATATCGGTCAGCATCGCATTAACAAAAACAATGATGCGCTCACTGTTGGCCTTCCAGCAACGCCATGCTTCTGACAGATGCTGCAGAATGGTCTTCGACTTGTTCTGCTTGATAGACTCGGGCATCATGTCGAGAATATCGTGCATGACGGCGGCACGAAGCTCGAGATCGTAGTGCGATTCCACACGTTGCTTCGTGACAGTCTTGGCGACACCCTTGCTGTTTCGCCCCTCGAACTGACGCGCTAGGAGATTACCAAGCCTGACATATGATCCCAGTAAGTCGCATTATTAGACCGTCATAAGATCTTACGTACCATCTCTCAAGAAGAGGCACGATACCACGCATGAAGAACAACCAAACACGCCAGCCTGGCGCCCAGAACCCACATCCAGGACCCTTGCCGACAGGACCGGTGTTGAAACGATAATAGATGAGATGTTTCAAGTCCTTCGTCATGCGCACTTGCCTCATCAACTGGAAGGACGCCGTCAGTGTGCTACATAGACGTATTTATCACAACGTACCTTGTACTTGTACCTGTACATGCCAGTCAACGCGCCGATGTGTGCAAAGATGTACTGCAATGCATCCGCCAACTGGAAAGCATCCACGTTGCCGAGACGGTACTGGACGTGTGCATCCACGACGAGCTTCGTCAAACGAAGGATTTCACGACACAGATGGAAGGCATTTCCAAAGCGAGACTTCTTTCGCTCCTTCGTCGTCAGGGTTTTGACGGGCTTGAGATTCATGTTGTAGTCGAGATGCAGGTAGTTCAGGTTCTAAATAGCAGTGGTATAAGCGTTCTTTCTGTAGAAGGTAGCGAGATACTAAGCCTACCTTCCGGTGTATCAGGAGGTTGAGCATGTTGTATCCCTGCCGGCACACTTGCAACCCGGCCTCAACCCAATCTAACTTCGTCGTTTGGAAGAACTTCGTCGCTTTCAGCTGACGGAACAAGTTTTTCTTGGTCATCGCCTTCTCCGGTCGAGACTTCAACTCGTTCAAGACGAAACACTTCAGCAGTTTCTGGTATGAAACTCGGACCTTCACAGGCTGACCGGGGGGACAGTGCTCGAGATACCAGTTTTTCACCAGAGGAATGTCTTGAGCTCGTCGCATGCGTCCTGATCGTCGGCTATACGGTTCAGGAGCCCACCATAATGCAATGGCGTCGGCAGTCAAGTCATTCTCCAATGGTTTCTCCTCCAGGAAGGGCTCCAAGTTATCCGGGAGCTCAAACTCATCGTCATCCCCGCCGTTAGGGCCAAAGACCATGTCCTCATGATTTACTAGAGGAGCATTCTTCGGCGTATAACCTCTAAGCGAGATAGGATTGATGAGGGGGTCGAAGTAGAATGCGGGGAGGTCGGGATCGTCTGTCCGAATATAGACGTTCTTCGGAGTGTGGTATGGTGAAATGCGGACTGAACGAGGCAAGGAGTTGTACAAGTGTGGGAATGCGACTTTGTACTCGGTTCGGATCTGTTGACGAATGATAATCTTGTTTATGTCATTAAATTCGTTCCAGTCTTCGTCAAAAGTGTCCATATCCCGATACAGAGGCTCAAATTTCGGCCCACCAGGAATAGCCATGTTGAGAGCCTTAGCAGTGAAGAATGCCTTCTTGTCAAAAAGGTAGCTCGAATTAGCGTCCGTATGGTCTGACAAGAGGGTACGACCAAGGCGATAGAGGTTAGCCATGACTGGCAGAGTTAACGACCAGTACTTGTAAGAGGACCCGTTCACGGCGGACTTGTCGTCCGCAAGCGGCTTAGGATCGTAGAACCAGTCAACAATAGCAGAGTCCTCTTCTTCATCTAGCTCGAGCTGGATCGCCTCCAAGGGGTCCACGTCCAGGACATTGTCTCCGTAGTCGAGAGGAGGCTCCTCGTCATCGAACGGAGGAAATCGCATACGCTTGAAATGTCGACGGTCACGCTTCTCTCGCCGCATCGCAAGCCACATACTACTCCACTGAGCATGATAGACCGGCTCAATGACGCGCGGTATTTCGTTGACAAAGGTGATAGCACCTGTAATATGGTAGAGGACAGGGACCTCGCGTACTTGCTCCCAGGGATAGGGAATATTCTCAAGCAGCTTCATGACCGCGTGAGGAACGTACTTGAGCGCGCCAAGGTGGACCCGCTTGTCATTTCTGAACTTGCGATTGCTCATGTCTCCGTGGTCTTTGATGATTTTGCGGACATGCTCAGGAGGCAGGTCCTAAACAAGCATAAGCGTGACCAGAACAAGTAGAGGTAGAAGACTCATACCTGCTTCCCCATGTCAACGAAGCCTCCTTTGCGCTTTTCGCCATATCTCTTCTTCTGCATCTGCACCCATTTCTGGGATTTTTGTGCCAGCACCTCCGGAGGGATTCGCGAGCTTGAAGCTTGCCCAAAGCCCTGTGGGGGCATCCCCGGGGGTGGCAGCGGCATCCCAGGCGGCAGCGACATGGGCATGCCGGGTGGTGGAGGGGGCATTCCAGGTGGGTAGCTCATCGTCGTTGTCGTGCTCGACGCGGACTTGAGAGTCTTGGGTAAAGTTGCGGATGATACACGCGCGCAAACAAATACAGATCCGGGGTCCTCCCACGTGAGACGCTCCTTTAGGAAACAGGCGCGCCACTCCCCCGAACACATCTGCTTCAGCAATAAACGCACCGTACATAGTCATCGTACGCGATAATAATGACTACGGTACATTCTGCGGTCGGGGAATCTGAAAGTGCATCGGTATGTCATTTTTTTTGACTGCATATAAATACATACATCCCAAGGTCAAAGATGATTGTAGATCGTAACTTCACCGAAGGCACCAAACCACTTGAATAGTGCAGGTTGCTATATTCGTTACGTTGAAGGGAAAGGAAGAGGTGTCTTTGGTCGGTGGAATGCCGCGAAACGCAACGACCATATTCACTAATTTTGTTCTGGTTTCTCTCTAGCCCAGCGCGATATTTCTCCACATACAACCATTGAAATCAGTCCAGTTCTTCTTTTCACGCCTGATGAATATCGAGAGCACGGAAGACATACCGTCCTTGATCACTATACGTTCAAATGGAAGAGCGGCCAAATGGCGCTAGCCTTGGGCCTTGGTGAGAGTCTTTACGGCTCGAGGTGTTGCTTATTTTATTCATACACGTCCAGGATCATTGTTTAATCACTCAGAAATCCCTAACGTCTCATATAAATTAGACCCGGAGACCGAATCAATAATATACACGACGACACGCCATATCAATTCAAATGAAGAGCTATGCATATTTTATGGACATTCGCTATGGTTCCAACCGTCCGAAGCCATGCACCGTCCTGCGGCAGAAGAGGAGCCTGATAATGAATGGGGTGGCCTTTCGCGTCTGGAATACACCGATGAAGAGCAAGGACTTGATGATTTCTTTCTTCGTGGAGATCCGAACGAGCTGATTTCTGAAGATGCTCTCCCTTTTGTGCGGCTCAAACTCATAGACGATGAAGCAGAAGACGAAATAAACGCAGTACAAACTGGTAGCACTTGCCATTTTCTGGACATGATAATTTGACTCATACATCTCGGCCGCAGAGCCCGCATGGGTTGTAGATATACCTGACCCAAAACATACTGGTTTCCTGCTTAAGTATGTACGTTCCTCCAGTCAGCTATTGCTCTATTTTCTCAAGCATCCGCACAGATGGTTAAAGCAATCTGGTTATGATACGCCTTCGTTTGCCCACCTGAAAAGAATCAGAAAGACTGGTGCCACTACTACACTGTTGGTATCACCTGCTGCCCTCACACCGGACACGCCTCGATTGCCGAGCGACATGGATCTGCCGGAGCCATACATCCTCGAAGTGCCTCGTAGTGCGGCTTTAACGCAGCTCGCGCTGAAAAACAAGACTACATTCTGGCCCACTATATACGCACCTCGAAAGAAATATGAGCTCGAGCCATGGTCAAGAGCAAAAGTACGCTGGGCATGGGAGGCAATGCGCGCCGTCATCAAACGAGCAAACGCCGCTCTGGTTGAAGGGCAGGTGAGCCACTGGCACATACAAGGATTTAGCACGTTGCACTTACGCCAGACATCAAGCTACCTATAGTTGCTCACGTTCCAGTTCCTTTTGACGAAACAACCCGACAAACAACTCAAATAACACAGGCTATCGCAGCACACGATACAAGGGTTTCTACTTCACATCCTTTGCGTCACGCAGTCCTAAGCCTAGTGAGGTCGGTTGTAGAGCAGCGCACAAAGTCTTCAGTACCTTCGAGTGCCGATATCACAGCAGACATGGATAGCGCTGTGGACATGACTTCCGATCACAACGGCGCACATTATCTACTGACGTCCTTGACACTCTTCATGTCGCACGAGCCCTGCATTATGTGTTCGATGGCGCTTTTGCACTCTCGTGTGAAGGAGGTATTCTATCTTATTCCTATGGAGAAAACTGGGGGCTGCGGCGGTGCAACATGTTTACCAAGACTTCCGGGTGTAAACCATCGGTTCGGTATCGCGCAATGGAAACCGAGTGCGTTTCCGCTGCATGTGAAAGATTGGGCCGTGGGCGAGGAGATAGACGCATAAAATGTATTAGAGGAAGATATGTATCATATTCCAACGGTTGTGCATTGGCCTGCTGGAGTTGCTTTAGTCGGAAACCACATATCGACAAGATAGAAATCCTTACAGCTTCAACGCTACCACAATTCTCTCCTCTTTTTCTGGATGTCCCGCACAAGTGCCTTCCTTTCTCCCCACTGCGCGCGTCGCTTTGCATGCTCTGCATCCCTCGCGGCTTGCTTCTTCTTCCTTTGCGAGGTTGTCAAGGGCGCCATCAGCTTCACGAACTGAGCAGTACAACCAAACTCCTTGGCAAGCTTTAACACTGGCCAATTATCGGGGTCTGATTTCCGTAACTCCTTCATCCTCCTGATGTCCTCTTGTGACATGCGCTCGGGTTTCACTCGAGTGTCGGGGAAGAGAACAGGCGGGAGCCCACTACTGGAGGAGACGGGCGTGGGAGGTCGCAGCAGAGGTGACGAAGGATTGGTAGTATAGGACTCCGGTGACGGAGCTGTGGGTGGTGGACGATGAATGAACGTCAAGTCACCAGGTAGCGACTCATATGTTGCGTGTGGGTTATTGACCAGCGGATCTGGTCCTCTCGCTGGCGGCCTCTGGGGTAGACGTGTCGCATATGCTCTAGCAAGCGTACTGCTTATTGGCAGCCGTGGTTTGACAAGGACGGATCCCCACATATTGTCAGAGCTTGAAGCAACGCGAGTCCAGAAACCGCGAGCAAATCTTGCTACGGCAATGCGCGTCTATGTACCAACACCGCGACACGTCGATTGATCACGTGCACAGTAATTTGCATGTGGCAAAGTCTGCGTTTGCTTGTCTCACCTTTTCATGACCTACGGTCACCCGTACTCAATCACAGCTGGTTCACTCTTGGGCTTTCCAGCAACACGTCAAAGTGTCACAAGATACGTTCCCCACGCGTGAGTTGCTGTTCCTCTATCCAGAGCAGAAATTACTGTTCTCTAAAAGGATGAACCGCTCGACATATTTGCACGTCAGGCTGAGTGCTTTTGCACGTTAGATGCTATTTCGCATTTCTGATCTTCTCTATCAATCACCCTCGTCATTATACGACAACTGACAACCCCATTCCTGTACACAGGCAGGCACCCACTAGGAAGAGTTACGACGCCAGGATATCATTGGTAATAACTTCTAAACTATAGCAATAATACCGTATGTAACATCCTATGTATGATACGCCACAAATACCAACGTCTTTGTATAGCATAACGATACCCTATGGCCCAGCAAAGTCTGGCCCCGCGGCGACTGCCTACTTTGCTCTTAACCTCATTAACACCTATTGGTGCATGGTTCTTAATTCGCCCATTACTTGACCCTCTACCGCCGTTACCTGCCTTTCATGCTGCTCTCGGCTTCTCCATCCTCGCATTCGTAACGACAGTCTATCTGGTTCCTGCACTAGGACCAACATTCGTCAAAGCGCGGCTTAGCGGTCGCGATCTACTGAAGACATACGACACGCCCATGTACGTGTAAGGGTTACCTGTCTGAACCAAATTCTCATTGCTCTACAGCCCTGAAAGCCTTGGTCTTGTATGTGCATCAGTGTACATCCTCTTGCTCATCCTCTTCATTCCGTTCGCCTTCTCCGACGTCTTCCTTGACGAGTACGAGAAACGATCGAGGCATGGAATCGTCGTTGCCGAGTTCCCTCACCAGAAGGTAAACCCAAGCTCTTTACTCGCTTCTAGCCTCTGCACTGAATATACGCCATGGATCCTACTTTCAGCTTGCTGTATACCTCTCCTCGCTTCTGTCCCTCATGATAGCAACTCTTCTTGGATTCTTAGACGACGTATTTGACATCCGCTGGCGGCACAAGCTCCCGGTCCCTATAATTGCCTCAATACCTCTATTGATGGTGTACTACGCTGAACGAGGTAATACGAATGTCGTTGTGCCTATCCCGCTTCGCTGGCTGTTCGGGACGCTTGTAAACCTAGGTGCGCAATGTCAATACGGTGCATCAAGTACGTTGTTGACCGCACTGTGAAACAGGCCCCCTATATTATCTTTACATGTCGCTACTGTCTACTTTCTCAACCAACAGCATCAACATCCTGGCGGGAATCAACGGGTCTGAGACATCGCAAGCACTCATCATCGCCATTTCCGTTATCCTTAATGACTTGCTGTATTTGCCGTGGCCATTCGGCGTTCGTGTCCCCATGCACCTCCTCGGTGGTCAGGCAGAGCTAGATATCGGTGGTCCATGGAGTGCAGGCATGGCTTACGGAAGCAGAGAGCTTGTGGAGCGTCACCTCTTCAGTTTGTACTTCATGCTGCCTCTAGTCGGCGTCTGCGCAGGATTCCTGTATCATAACTGGTGAGTCACTGCCTCCTGATTCTGGTTTTCACATGTCCTCGTAATTGGGTGTCCTTCCCGCAAAGTCTCCTGTTCCGCCTCATACGTCCCGCGCATTCAAAATCGGAACGCGAATTTGATTGCGCTAGTCATATTCACACTGATCCATTTCCACCAGGTACCCCGCACGAGCGTTCCCCGGAGACACATTATGCTATGTAACAGGAATGGCCTTCGCTGTCGTCGGCATCCAGGCCCACTTCTCAAAGACCCTCCTGCTTTTCTTCATTCCCCAGATCTTCAACTTCATCTTGTCGTGTCCTCAACTGTTCGGGCTTGTCCCGTGTCCTCGCCATCGTGTACCAAGGTGAATCACATTCAGTTTTTATCACGTGTTGCAGGCCAGCTCACTCTAAACTGAATTTAGGTTCGATAAAGATTCTGGCCTGCTCTACCCGTCAAAGGCCGAGTTCAAGAAGCCACCTTCAGCCCTAGCCGCGATCATTTTGAAAGTATTCTCGATCATTGGTTTCGTTCAGCTCAGCGTTAATCCCGAAACGCAAGCCGCTGAGACGACAAATCTAACGATCCTCAACTTCTTCTTAGTCCGTTTAGGACCGATGAGAGAAGACACACTGGTCAAAGTCTTGATCTTTTCACAAGTCAGTGCTCTTCTTTGTAAATATCTTCTGGAGACTAATGTTGACTTGCGATATCAGGTAGCGGGAAGTGTGCTCGCCTTCGCAACTCGCTATGGCATGGCATGGCTGCTCTATGATGGCAACAGGAGGTAGAATGGAATTATTAATGGACACTGTATCGATCACTCGCATTGGACGCCTAAATTATTACAGCCACTATCACAAACGTCAAACACTTCGGAGTGAATGATTCAGCACTAATAGAAGGCTCTATATCTGGCACCAAATTTCACCTAGTATGTAGTCATCGAGCGGACTTACCTGCGCACATCGGTAGCAGGAGTGCGTCAATCGCCGTTCAAACGCCTGGTAATCTTTGCATTTCCGCACTGTCGACCGCAAATCCGTTCAACCTGTGCCCTTCCAGATCTTCCACCGTCCACGACGAGGTGATAGAGCGACTACGCGAGAACGTTGAGGGGAGGATTGAGGCCGGTCTTGCGCGGATCTGGTGGCTATCCCACTCGGGGCTAGGTATGAACTTGTGCGAGAAACTTGGATTCGTCTTATATTAATGTAGGATACACTGTCGGCCGAAAGGCGGGTATGACACGCTCAGCAGGAGCACCGACGGTGAGCGTGAATAGGACTCATGCCCACGCAGAGGCGCCGGCCGTAGGTTTACCTCTCACTCGGCTCCTCCCGTCGGATTTCACCCCGCAAACGCCAATCACATGTCCCTCTTCCTCCGCTTCACATCTCGATCTGGAACTGAGAGTGCACTCTAGGCAAACTACATAATGACTTGGCTCACACTCACAGGCAATTCCCTAATCCCCCCTACCGTCTCATCCCTACTCACCGCCTAGTACCCCTGAACCCCTCATCCTTTCAATATGTCTGCTAGCGAACGCGCCGCATTCCAGGCTGAAGTTGAGCAAGTCAAGAGATGGTGGCAGGTAGGCATTCATAGCTAAAGAGTTGGCACAACGGCACCGATACGATATACGGTGTATAGGAGCCACGATGGAAGAAGACCAAGCGTCCCTACACTGCAGAGCAGGTCGTCTCTAAGCGAGGCACACTCCCTATTGCTTACCCCTCAGGGGTACTCGGAAAGAAGCTCTACGCTCTGCTCTCCGAGCACTGGGCCAAACGCGAGCCCTCGCATACCTACGGCGCGTGAGTATATTTTCAATACGATACCGTTTGATTGTTTACACTGCTGTAGTTTGGACCCCGTCCAAATAACCCAAATGGCCAAGTACCTCGAAACCGTGTATGTCTCCGGATGGCAGTCCTCTAGCACTGCTTCGAGCTCGAATGAGCCCGGCCCTGATCTCGCAGGTCTGTCACCGAGTGCATCTCCATGATTGCAGTGCACTGAACATTATTATAGACTACCCCTCGAACACCGTACCAAACAAGGTTGAGCATCTTTTCATGGCTCAGCTCTTCCACGACCGGAAGCAACGCGAGGAGCGCTCTAACCTTTCCGACGCCGAGCTTGCGAAGACCCCCATCATTGACTACCTCCGACCAATCATTGCCGATGCTGATACCGGACACGGAGGTCTTACCGCCACGATGAAGCTTGCGAAGATGTTTGTCGAAAAAGGCGCTGCAGGAATTCACATTGAGGACCAGGCGCCCGGAACTAAGAAGTGCGGACATATGGCGGGCAAGGTGCTTGTGCCGATCTCGGAGCACATCAACCGTTTGGTGGCGATCCGTCTGCAATTCGACATCATGGGCGTCGACTCCCTGGTTATCGCCCGTACAGACTCGGAGGCCGCGACTCTCATTACCACAAATGTAGACGAGCGTGATCACGCATTCATCCTCGGCTCGACCAACCCCAATCTCCGTCCGCTGGTCACCGTGCTTAATGAAGCCGAAGCTCAGGGCAAGACCGGTGCTGCCCTCGAGGCTATTGAGGACGACTGGATGACCAAGGCAAACTGCCAGTTGTTCTCTGTTGTCCTCTCCAACGCTCTGAAGGCCCAGACAAGCATTAACCAAGTGAAGCTGGATCAGTTCCTGGCTCGTATCGCGCATGCATCGTGGCCGGGAGCCGTCGAGATCGCAAAGAAGGAGTTCGGTCTGAGAAACGCGCCGTTCTGGGACTGGGATGCTCCGAGGACGCGTGAGGGATTCTACCGCTACCAGGGCGGAACACAGTGTGCCGTCAACCGTGCCATCGCATACGCGCCGCACGCTGATGCTCTCTGGATGGAGACCAAAAAGCCCATTTACTCGCAGGCGAAGGAGTTTGCCGACGGTGTGCACGCTGTGTACCCCGAGCAGTGGCTCGCGTACAACTTGAGCCCGTCGTTCAACTGGGAAGCTGCCGGCCTATCTCCGCAGCAGACGAAGGACTTCGTCTGGGACCTTGGAAGGCTTGGCTTCGTGTGGCAGTTCATTACGGTAAGGCCTTTCTACCATTGTTCATTCAGATGGACTTACGTGATCCCCCTGTAGCTCGCTGGTCTGCACTCGAACGCGTACATCAACGATCTCTTCTCCAAGTCATTCGCGACGGAGGGTATGAAAGCCTATGTCGAACTGATTCAACAACGAGAACGTGAAATTGGATGTGATGTACTCACCCATCAGAAGGTCAGTCTCTTCATCCTCACTCGTTATAGCGTATGGATGTACTCAACCTCATCGACTTACAGTGGTCCGGTGCCGACTACATGGACAACCTCATGAAGACCGTCACCGGCGGTGTCTCATCCACTGCTGCCATGGGCAAGGGTGTCACTGAGGACCAGTTCAAGGCCAAGTTGTAAATGGTCACTCGTCAAAATCTGGTTAAACTATTGCACGGACTTGCGTGTCTTGTAGATTTTGTATACATAGCTCCCCTAGTAACATGTACTTCTATTCGGGCTTCAGCGGAGGAAATCTGCATAATTCTTTGAAAGCTTCCATCCTGCTGTGACGATACTGAACGCCTTGTTGTCGGAAGAGCTTTCGAGAGTTGCGGTGAGAGCAGAGATGCGAATGGGCGGCTAGATGATGAGTGTATCGGCTTGCTTTGGCGCAGTACCGTGACATCGACCTCCACTACCCGCTGCACAACGCGTCCACAGTCTGTTACACAAGAGTTCCCACATTCTCTATCTTGATATACCACTACTGTAAGCGTTATGGAGCCGGAAGAACGCATTCAAGCCGCCTCGAAATTCCTGTTGCAATCACCTCCAGGCGAGATCAACGACGTCCTCAATGGTGAGACCGTCCACCGCGTTCCTCTACGTGTCGGCGATGCAAGATTTGACATGACACGCTTTGAACTAGATGTGCGAAATATCATTTCGGACGATGAGAGCCTCCAAGCTGGCGTCTTGCCCGCGTTGCGCGAATACAACCTGCAGCAATTCATTACTGCCACCGTCCCTGGACGCCAACACCAGGTATATCAGTGTTCATAAATATGTTGCACCGCAGTGGGAGTGATGGAGGTATCTTGTCCAGTGCATCGTGAGCGAGGCCTCGCGCGTACCTCCCGGAACAGAGGGCGAGGAGGAAGACAGCGAGGACAGGTTCTGGGATCCGAGGTCTAGGACGAGCTTCAAGTTTGATCACCTCACTTTGGTATGTGAGAGGAGGCTTGTGTCAGTTGACTACTATTGAGCCCATTTCATATATACAGGATGCCAAGGACCCGCAACCTTATGAGCCAGAGGCAGAGTCTGAACCATTCCGGTGCGTTTCCCCCTACCTTACAAAAACAAGGCTCCCTGACGTTTACCTCATACACAGGACTGCTCTTGAGACATCAACGCTTTCGTACCTCTCTGCTCATTTCCACAGCGGAGTGGGCTCCGTATTCCCCACACATGGCAAACCAAACCGATTTGTGGTACAGCTGGTAACCAACAAGTACAACCCCTCGAATTTCTGGTACGCGTTTGAATCATAGTTTCCATAGGGTTATAGTGAGCCTAACATGACGTATTTAAAGGTCAGGACGCTGGCGATCCGAATATATTGTTGATCTCGAAGCTCGGACCCTTGAAGGCAAGATTCTGGTGAACGTTCATTATTACGAGCAAGGAAATGTATGTGGTACAATTGTATTGTCCTGTTCCACTGTTGACTGGCGTTGATATCCAGGTCCAGCTTGCTACATCCCACACCATATCACTTGATCTCCCCTCAGGAATCTCACCTTCGAATGAGTCCGCCGCTGCGTCCAAGATCCTCGCGCTGATCGACGCGGAAGAGACGAAGTACCAAACGTCGCTAAACGAGTCATACCAGGAGATGGGCGACAACCTATTCAAAGGATTGAGAAGAGCACTGCCAATGACGCGGGCGAAGCTGGACTGGGACAAGGTGTGTTGCTCTTGATGCTGACACAGACAATAACGGCGTACTGATGGTGGTGTCAGGTCCTGGGATATAAACTGGGAGCAGAGTTGGCAGGAGGAAAGGGCGGCTTCGGCTCTTCATGATGTAACGTGACGCAAGATGCCTGCGGAATATATAAATGTACATTTTGGCCAGTATCAAACTCAGCGGGAGCCCTTTGGAGCTCGAATACAGCTTTGAAGCTACCCTTGTGGTTTGTCGCTGTTGTGCATGCTCGATAGATATCGTTCTCAGATATCCCATTACTCAAGTGCTGATATAGACCATTTCGATGTGGCTGGCTTGACCGGACACTCATGAGATGTACTTGTGTTGCTTGTGTTTGACTCTGAGGACTTGATACAAGCGTATGTATCATAATTTCTGGATGAAAATGTCTCAATATACCAACATATCATTTTCTGCATGCATGTAATGATTCACGGCTGGTTGGCAGCAGATATGGCTAGCGGGTACACGGCCCGGGCAGGCAACGATCGGCTTTCCCCGATTCTCTCGAACCGATCGACAGCGTCTATTCAATCCCTTTCCCGTTGAGGCATGTTATCTGAGTCTGGTGGCCAAGGTGCGGCAGAGCGCAGTGAGTATAAAAGGCTCCCTTCTCTTTCTACCCATCTAACTCGAAATAAGTTCTAACGCAGAGGAGGTCGCATACCTTGAATCATGCCTGAATCTGTGCAATGCCGGATATGTCTTAAAGGAGACGTCCTCGGCGTGCGCGGCGTCATGCTGATTTGTGGTCTGTGCAAGCGACCTACGCACCATTGTGAGTCTTGGCCAGACGATGATTGCACCTCTCGAAGTTCGGTTCTCTGACAACACCCCACCAGCGTGTCTGACGCCGCCTATGCCTGAAGCGCAACTGAAGATGATTCTGAGGGCAACGCTGGCCAGGGATGCCCCGAAGATAGGGCATCCTCGTATCTGGCTTTGCCCACGCTGCATGAAGAGAAACCCTGAAGCTGCGAAAGAGACCGTCATTGAGCGAAGCAAAACTGGAGTTGGGACAGCGCCTCCTTCAAGTAGTCGTGCCCCGACAACAGTCAGCCTATCGAGGCAGGGATCCATTGTCAAAGGTTTGCGTTTGATTTACCACTCACTCGGAGTAAAGTCTCTCATATCTGTTTGACAGCTCCTACGCCGAAATCTGACGAGGTCATGATCATTGATGACGATGACTTGGTCGAAGTCGTTCAGCCTCAGGCGAAGGCTGCGGCTAAGTCCCAAAGTACACCCAGCACGCAGGTGGTCCTCGTTAGCTCAGACGACGATATACAGGTGATACATCCTCCTCCACTCAAGTCTTCCGCTTCAATGCGAGCTGGTGCTGAGAGCTCGCAAGCAGAAGCAGCTAAGATAGCCAAACACTCTAGTGCTACAGCCCTAGTAAAGCAGCCTGCCGCGTCCGAATTGTTAATAAGCCAAATACAGCCCGCCGTAGCTGGTTCTTCCTCCGCACCCGCATCGCGACACTATGACTCCGGCAGGCCAGGTCCTTCCGATGCAGGGCCATCCACCATGAACATACCTATTCCGCGCCCCGAACCGGCGGCGGCGATCCGAATGATTCACCCTCTTCCTCCCAAGCCTGACTTTGGACCTCCAAATGCTAATGGCTTGGAAAAGAAACCAAAGAGGTCCCGGCCTGGCTGGAGATACGCAGCCAGTAGCTCTGATAGCTCCTCCCCGCGAGTTCCGCACAAGAAACGACGGAAGGAGCCCGGTACCAAAAAGACAAAAAGAGCAACGTTACCCACTTTGCCTGCAGAGCCGGCTCCTCTGCCAGACATTCGCGCCATACAGCAACGACTGAGAGAGGAGGGCAAGCTGGCACCCCCGCCAACGAATTTCTATGAACACAGGCATACGGTACAAACTACACCTCCTATCCACGTATCCGAAGAAATTCACCCGCGAAGACCTATCCCGAGGATGCCCAGTGATAGTGACATGGAGGACCTATCGACTGTAACAGCCAAAGTCAACCGTGACAAGGGAAAGGGGAAAGCCAGTGCATTCGCGCCTCTGTTCATGTCTGACTCCGAGAGCTCATCTGACGGAAGGAGGTTTTTACAAGGTCCGAAGAAACGGATTGACAAGGGAAAGGGGAGAGCGCGTCTGGAGGAGATGTTCGGCGAGAAGGAAGCTGTGGTGATGGTCAAGCAGGAGGACCATGACGCGGACGGCTTCCCACCCGCAGCACCTCGACCGAGAAGTAGACAGAAGAACTTCGATCCAGACAAAGGGCTACTTGCCGACTGGATCAGAGAGCGTCAACAGGCGTTGGAAATCACTGATCAACGGGACGAATGGGACAAGCTACTGGCAAACCGGAAATTCAGGCTGGTGGAGAAGCACGAGAGTGGGGTGTTGGCTCCAAGGAAGCCAGAGATCTATCCATGGCTACAAGGAAAGAAAAGGGAGGATGAAGGGGTGCAGTGGATCAGTGATAGACTGCACAAACTACACATGCAGAAGGCGACTGCTACGGTGAAGCGGAAGATACCTGAATGGATGCTTTGATTTGGTTGTATATCTTGATTTTATGTATCATCAATGAACCAATCTAATTACTACTTTATGGAAATGCCAACGCAGCGTAAGTGAGCTTGAGCGCTGCTTCTGCCAATCTCACACGGAACGTCGGTATCACCATCTGGGGCATCCCGACGCGGCGTTCAATAGAAGTGATCGGTGCTTTTATAATAAGCACTTCAAGGGAAGACCGCCATGTAAAGTTTGCACCACTGCACCTCGATATGCAGCTGTCAGTACACTGCGTTGGGAAGCTGCTAGTCAAGCTATTGACTGCCTGATATCTACGAGACGATATCCATGATATTGTAATTGTCCATCGGTCTAGGAAATTGTCGCTCGGTTCCATTGCACTTGGCATCCTCATACCTAGCATTTTTGTTCGGCATGCACTCCACTGAGTGCCGATGTATCATTCAGCATCGTCTCTGCCGTTGCTGCCAGGTTGCCGACTGAGTGTGCCAAGTCCGAGTGCTTGGTTGTATGACGTCGAGAAGCGCCCATTCAGGCGCGTTCATGCCGAGTACTTGAACAGAACACTTGGTTTCGTCTTGATCATCCCCACCGTCTTGCTTTCCCTGCTGGTTCCTCTAAGACCACGACGCCACGTCAGCTTGTACATAGCCGGCTTTACTTGGCTCTCGAACGCAGTATATGGTATAAGGGCCGATCGTACCTGGTACAGCCCTGAACAAATCATACACTTACCGCTTGGTAAACCTTCAACGAGGATATTGTCGCTATGGCTTCCATAGCCAAGCCACCTCGAGGTCTCTTTGAGCTTGCAAAAGCCTTGGGAAATGAACTTCAAAAGACACCCCCAGGTGAAGACCACCCTCAGGATCCACCCCTCGCCCAGTCTAGTGCTATTGCAGACGAAGACAAGTCACGAGAGGCTGCACGGGATGCGCAACCTCCTCCAAAACCGCGTTCTCCTCGTCTTGGAAGTAGCTCCGGTGGACCTTCAAGGCGCTCCGTGGGCACTCCTTCAGGACGAACAGGACCTCCGCGGTCAATCTCTTACACCTTCTCAGCTGGCTCCCATCCAGCTTCGCGTACCAACTCGAACGATGGTCATGAAGAAACAATACAGGAGACGCATGAGAAACCTCACATTGACCTTCCGGAGCGGAGCATGGATGACTACAATCATGAATTTGCACCCGCCATGACACCCTTCAGAGGGGCCTTGGAGTATCAGGATCCTGAACAGAGAGAGAGGGAGAGAGAGGCGGCTTGGAAGAAAGGGAAGAAGAAGGAAAGAGACAACTACTTCCACGACGTATTCAGCCCTAGCAAGTGGATCGCTGAATCCCCCAAGTCAGAACATCCATCGCTCCCGGAAGACGCGGAAGCCGGGAGGTCTCAGCGGGAGCCAAGCGAACCGCAATCACCCATACAAGAAGTGTCTCGCAAGTCAAACAAAGATTCTGTACAAAGTCCGGCGTCACCCACATCACAGGGAAGTTCTGCACCTGAGGCAACTCGACGGGCGACGTCTCTACCTCAGATCAAGAAGGGGGCGGACGAGGGCGAAACACCTAACACCGCGCCTAAGTGGAATAGGCTACGGTCTTTCATCCCGCACCTCGCGCAACAACGACGTGAACAGGCCGGGAAAGGGCCCTCCGCCGTGGTTCCTCAATCTGTGAACGTCACCGATGAACTGCTTGTCGGCGGCCTTTCTGCGTTAATGCTGAGGCTCTGGTTCGAACGCGACGAGAAGGACCACCGCCGTGTCCCTGTCTTCTTCCATAGACTTCGCATCCGAGTCAGCGACAGTTTGCATCCTCTACACGGTAACAAAGCCGTGTTCCGAATTGAATGCGAGTACGCGAATGGAGCTGCACGCTGGGTGGTATACCGTCAACTACGAGAGTTTATCTCATTACACACTCATTACACTATTTCCAACGCCTATAATCGCAATGTCGACGCACTCCCTGATTTCCCTCGAGCTGGTCTGCCATACTTCAATTTTCTGAAAGAGCGCAGCAACGATTTCTCCCGCCAGGACTTTGCCAGGATGCAACGAGAGAGTCTAGAAAACTATCTTATTTCTCTAATGCGTGCAGTTGTAAGCCCGAGCTATCCTCCTCTCAAAAGTTCACTTGAAGCTTAACATTTTGTAGATGTTTCACCCTACGGCAAACCGACTGGCCAGCTTCTTGGAGGTTAGCGCCATGTCCGTAGCACTTGCACAATCCGGAGGTGCTCAGTATAAAGGAGGGCTGCTTCGTATAGAGCCAGTAGGAAACAAAGGTCCTTTCGGGAAGCGCAACACCTCCTGGGCCGATAAGAAGAAGCAAAGATGGTGTGCCGTCCGGGAGAGCTATCTCGTCGTGGTGGAAGAAATGGGAGAAGTGCGTCTATTGTGTCTTATTTTCGGCACGTGTTAGAATATGACCATGACGCTGACATTGCCTCCTCGGACACTCCACCCGTAGCTTGCCGTACATGACGTCTTTCTCGTTGACTCCGACTTTAAGATCGAGCGACCGAAGAGATACTATCGTCAGGGTCTCAACTTATTGGCACACCCAGACGAGCTTCTCCTTGACGAGAAGGAAAAGGAGCGCCAGGACAATCACAGCCAGACGGGCGCATCCATCCGCTCGCGTCTTTCCAAGATCTTCCACATACACAACCGTCCTCGGGCTAGCACCGACGGGAATGGAACCGTCGCGTCTCGGGCACGCACTGGATCCGTCACATCTGCGTCGTCCGACTCCGAGGAAGATGAGGGCACAGCGCTCGCGCGGCAGATCACCCCTATGCTCGATCCTTCGACGAACACGAACCCGTTACTAGCCCCAGATGATCCCACGAAGAAGGACAAGAAGAAGGGGCGCGGAGACGTCTCGAAGCATACGTTCTACATCGAGAATTCACAGATGCGGTTGAAGTGCTATGCCCGAAACGAGGTTAGTTCGCATTGCGGATTCTGTCTCGAAGCATGTCACTGATGCTTCTGGGTTTCCTTCCTATAGCGTCAAATGCTTCAGTGGATCGCCGCGCTTGAGAAGGTCGCACGGGAGTCTCATTATACGGGCAAGAATCGATTCGACAGCTTTGCACCGATCCGACTGAACGTCGCCGCACAGTGGCTCGTTGACGGTGTAAGCCACTCCATATATGCGCTTTGTTTAGGATATCACTCATATAGCACTTCTCATAGCGTGACTACTTCTGGAATCTGTCTCGTGCGCTGCTTCTCGCGAAGGAGTCCATCTACATTCACGACTGGTGGTTATCGCCTGGTATGGCTCTGTGTCTCAGATTTCCAACCATTTTATTGATCGTTCGTACAGAACTGCAGTTGCGTCGGCCAAACATGGAAAAGTATAGGCTGGACCATCTATTGGAGCGTAAGGCGAAAGAAGGTGTGAAGATCTATGTCATTCTCTAGTATGTCTTTTCTGGTCCTCTTGAGTTCAATCCGTGTATATTGACTTCGAGGTATCTAGCCAAGAGGTATCGAGTCGGACGACTCCTGTGGATAGCAAGTGAGTAGAGCGAATAGGAGATATTGTGAAGATTTAACGAACGTTAACTATCACCTAACAGTTATGCTAAGCAGAGGCTAAGCAATTTGCACCCTAATATCATGGTCCAAAGGTCGCCTTCTCATTTCCAGACGGGCACATTCTACTGGGCTCACGTACGTAATTTCATTGAGATGCAATCATGCACATTCTCTGAACACCTCGCATTCTAGCATGAGAAACTTTGCGTGATTGACCAGGCAATTGCGTTCATGGGTGGTCTTGATGCGTGCTTCGGGAGGTCTGTCTTTTTACCCTTTGTGATTTACGTTGAACCTCACGCCTAATCAAGGTGGGACACGCCTCAACACGTTTTAACTGACGATGTTGAGTCTGGCGAATTAGGCGATACCATCTGGCCAGGTGAGTACTGCTCCAATCCGTCGTATGAGAAAAGATATTCAGCTACGGTCTGTTACGTAGGCAAGGACTACAGCAACCCTCGCGTGACGGATTTCCACAACTTGAGCAAGCCAGATGAAGACATGTACGACCGCGGGAAGGTCCCTCGGATGCCATGGTATAGTTTCCCTTACAACCTTCATGATGCCCGAATTGACCGAGCGTTACACTAGGCATGACGTCTCAATGCAGATTGTCGGCCAGCCCGCTCGGGATCTCGCTCGTCACTTCGTGCAACGGTAAGCCATCTCGATCCTCGGTATTCATGCGGCTAATGACACGGGACATAGGTGGAACTACCTACTGCGCATTAAGGTCAGTTCGCCCTCGATGTCCGTGAAAGAGCTTATATGCATAATTATATTCACAGAACCATACACGACCAATGCCGTCTCTCTTACCACCTCCCGAGTTCAAGCCGGGCGAGCTGTCACAACTGGGCCTCACAGGTACTTGCGAACTTCAGATATGCCGTTCGGCTGGCCCGTGGTCTCTTGGGACGCCCGAACGAATTGAACATTCGATTCAAAACGCATATCTCAAAGGTACGTATACGCATTGATGCAGTTCGGAATGTTATCACTCACAGACTATGTATGTATCAGGTATTCAGATGTCAGAACACTTTGTTTACATCGAAAACCAGTTCTTCATCTCGTCGTGCGTTTTCTTTGTCTTGGACTAAATTTCCCGCCTCTTAACCGCTTCCCTCAGGACCGTGGTGAATGAGGTGAAGATTGAGAATAAGATTGGTGATGCCATTGTCCACCGCATCATACGTGCGCATCGTGAACGGACGCCGTTCAAGTGCTGCATCGTCATTCCCCTTCTACCAGGATTCACCTATCCTGTGGATCACAGCGATGCGAGTGCTGTAAGTCCGATGTGTAGTTTATTTATACATGATCCTCACGAGGGCTTCAGATACGAATTATCCTCGAATGCCAGAACCGGACTCTATCTCGCGGGCCTAACTCAATCTTTGCAAGACTTCGCAAGGAAGGCATTGACGTATGTGCAAATATCCAGATATTGTTATTCCGACAAACTGATGTCATCACCAGCCCGACGACTACATCGCCGTTTTTTCACTTCGCAACTGGGCCAAACTCCGCGGAGACGTTCTCACTACCGAGCAAGTTTACATTCACGGAAAGGTGCAGGGCACGTCGACTCGATGATCACGAAGCTGACCGGTTTATTTAAGATCCTGATAGTCGACGATCGACTTGCTATTATCGGCAGCGCCAACATAAACGAGCGTTCGCAGCGTGGAGATCGTGACTCCGAGATTGCAGCGGTCATCCGGGACACAGACATGATAGATGGGTAAGCATGTCGTGCTGAAGTGCGCTGTCAGCAAGCTCACAGTTGGTTGGTCAGTTCCATGGCAGGCAAGCCTTTCAAAGTCGGACGGTTCGCTCATACGTTGCGAGTGAGGCTGATGCGTGAACATCTGGGTGTTGACGTGGACGCTATGTACGAAGAGGACTTGATGGCATCCGAGCCGGTTAAACCACCTTATGAGCAAGAGGAGTGGGACCCAGACGTTGAGCAGGAGTACGGAAGGGAAGAGGGTGTCACCAAGATTGGGAAAAAGCAACATCGGGGTCCCAAGGGAAATTTACTCCACACCGTAGTAGACGGCGTGGAACAAGGTAAGTCTCCTTGCGATGTATGGGCCCCCCATATTCACATTCCTCAATACCTCAGCGATCCATGGAACGGGAGACGTGGAAGCTAAAGACGCATCGTGGTTACTCCGCAAGACTGGCTTGAAGACAAAGGGCGCCGACGCTACAGCTGCCGATTCAAGCCTCGAGGAGGAGCGACAAACCTTCAACCGCGATGGTCAAAAAGAGCATGGGTTCGCCAGCTCCAACGTTCCGACAATGGAGGAGAAGGTCATCGCCGAAGGGCATATGTCCAATGGAGAGCATCAGGCCGATCATGGGGCAAAACCTACGGAAAACGGACATGCGAAGCCTGCGACGGATGAGTCGGAGGAGCCTCAGGAGAATGGAAATGCAGGACCCCAAGAGGCGCACATCGACGGAGAACTCTTCGGAGCGCCTGCGAATGCGGACCCCCTCCATGACGAGAGCATCCCTGGTTCGCATCAAGGCCAGCATGCCACTGAACTGGAGGAGAAAGCTGTTGACGCTCGAGGCTTCATCAGGAAGCAAATGAGTACCAAGATTACGTCCAAGCAGCACGCCCTGCCTACGCCTTCCCCCCACGTTGACCCGCACGGGTTTGAGGATCCCGTTTCCGACGCGTTCTGGAAAAATACCTGGGTTGCCTCTGCTGTCCATAACGTCTGTGACTATATTTCTTGTTCCTTGCGCTCATACTGAACACTGCATTTTTACATAGACCGAGATCTATCGCAAGGTGTTCCATGCTATTCCTGATGACGTCGTCACCACGTGGAAGCAGTACAAAGAGTTTGTTGTGCATCATGAACGCTTGAGCAAACCTGTACGTACCAAGTTTATGACCATGCTCGCGACTGATAAATTGCGCATAGGCTAAAGACCAGCAAAACCCTGAACCTGTTGCAAGAATACCGTCCGAGGCCGGCGATAGCAGTGCTCCGGGTAACTCCACGAACGATCTGAATGCAGATGAGACTGTCATGAGGAGCAAGGATTTCGCTGACAGCGGCGAATCAAACCCTCCCATGACTGGTGGCTCCAGTTCCGGGGGCGACCCTCGCACACGGAAAACTTCCAAAACCGCCATCGAACCTTTCGATCAGGCTGAGCGAGAAGAAATGGAGCGCCTCTTGGAAGAATTACATGGTCACCTCGGTCAGTATATGGATTTACCGTTCATCATTGTTGGAACCTCATCGCATTACAGTGGTCTATCCCACTCGCTTCTTGGAGGGAGAGGATATCGCGAACAACTTTTTATTTAACGCAGACAGGTATGGCACGAACGGTGCCCTCCGTGACTAAAAACTGACTCTTGGTTACAGACTTATGCCGTTGCCTATTTATGATTGAGCCCGCCTTCATTCGTTTGAGTCATACAATATGGACATTGGTAATACTACATCATCGGACTATTGGGGCGGCCGTGTACATCTCCAAGCACTGATATACCCACTTTTTGTACAATTACATTTGATGCGAATGAACTGTACTTGTATGTCCCTCTGCCGTCCGTATTTTTAAGTCTCCCCGTTCCTTCGGGCGTATTCTGCAAGTATACCTAGGCCACAAAATATGCAGACTGATAGCCCAGACTGGTATGAGATTACCCCGCAAGATAGCTTAGGAATCGCTTCGTAGGAACAAAGATGTTGCGCAACAATTATCAATGCATGCGTAGGATACGAGAGCGTTGGTACATGTGAGATACTATGGTCATGTCAATAAGATTAGAATGCAAGAGTATTTTGCCCCCTCTCAGGGTCCGTCATGCGGTGAACGCGAACAGTATTTCCGATGTGAACGTTCGTCATGTCCTGCGGCGTAATCAAAATATACTGTTTCCTATCGGACGTGTTTGCTGTCTCAATCTGTGGGTTGACAAAAATCAGGAGGTCTAATTATAGACGTAAGACAGCCTTACCATCATCTTCATGCTGATACGACGATTGACAGCGTCCATGAAGACATCGAACTCATCTGAGATCTGTTAGCACATACGAGGAAGTTACGATGAATTCGACATACCCAGACACCGGATTGGACAGCCGATAGATTCCCATAATGAGAGCAATAGACATATCGTGGAGAACGACTTCTCCCCACCGCTCAAAGCGTTGGGATCTTTCTCTCTGTTGCCGCCTTGGGTACCAAGCTGATCATCGGTTTGAACCTACGACGCCATAATCAGTTTGATATAATGGCAGCGCATCGACAAGCTCCAAACCTTCAACTGCAGATGACCTTGTATGTGATCAAAGAGGACCTTTCCATAGTAGCCTCGGTTCAATAAGTGGAAACCAAAGTAAATTTTGCAACGAAGAGCAATGTGTCGACGGAAGTCATGCCAACGATTCAATCGTACTTTGATCGATTTCCGCAGAGACTAAGGGAAAGAGAAGTCGTTACGGTAGCAGCCGGGGTAATCGTACGCGGCACTGACCTTGTTGAGTTGCATCATTAGCATCAGATCTCTCTTTGCATTCTCATAAGCGGCCTGCTTCTTGTTAACTTCAGCAGCCATCTGCTCTACAGTAGCACCTTGGCTACGAGGGGGTCAGGTTCTCGTCACGACGTGTTTGCCATCGGGGTAAGCGTACCGTCTCTCGCGATCTTGCAAAGCTCTTTGTATAGCTTCCAAATTCCTCTGCACTTCAGCAACTTTCCGTGGTTCAGGCCACTGTTCGCAGTATTCCTCTGCCTTGCTAGTCCACGACTGAACGAACAAATATAAGCTCAAAGAGTGCCATGGACGTCAATGCAGATCATACCTGGAATTCTTCTTCGAGTTGTTCGGCCACCGCTTGCATTGTAGCAAGCTTTGCTTTCTCTTCGTCCAGTTTGCCCTGATAATGTTGAACATCTCTCTGCGCTTTCACCCGTTCCAGGACCGCTTTTTCGATCGCTTCCTGCACAATGTTCAGTGTAAGATCACCAAAGAACAGCCAAGCTCCTACATTAATTTTAGCTCGTTGTTCATCAACTCCAGAGAGCTGGGTTCTGATTTCGGTCAGTTCCCTCATCAGGGGATGTTGTTCTCTGTCACACTTGGCCTTCTTCTCCGAGAGCTCCCTGAACTGAGCTATGAGCAGCTCCTTTTGCTCTTCCACGTCCTACAACGACAACATGTCAGTTCGCGAGCAGTGCATAGCGGCGTCTCTTACCTTGAGTTCTTCCTGAAGTGTTTGCATGCTGACAGGTAGGTCCTGATTAACTTCATCTTGGAGATTATCACGCGATGTCTTGAGCTGACGGAGGCGGTGTTCCGCTTCCAAGTACCGTTTCTTTAAATTCCTTCGTCATCACCAGTTCCAAAAGTGGAGGCATGCATCACTCACTTTCAACTCAGCCAACGCATGACCGCAAGTTCTAGAAATCTGCTGCTGTTCGGCTATTTGTGCCCTCGCACGTTGAAGATTGGCTTCAGCCTCCGTGAGCTGATGCCGGAACCGCCTAGGATGGTAGCTGAGGCAGAGATCCTCGTATGATAGATAGTAATACTCACTGCCGTTGCCCAGCCAGATCGTCACCAGTGAAAAGCTGTTGTCGTGGATCACCGGGTCGAAGCTGTGGGGCCAGACTGGACTGACCACCACCTTCCCTGCGCAAGAAATGAGTACGATGGTATTGCCCAAGCGAAACGCTGGCTTACGGGAAGCGTTGGACAGTATACGAATCTGCTGTCCATGCCATTCCTCGTCCCAACTGTTGAAGCTGACGATCTGCCTCGGCACGGGACTCGGCCACAAGAATAGATTCGATATTAAAGCTGTTGATGAGGATACGTAGGACATATTCGTTCGAAACCTGATGCGGCGCGTCAGTCTTACTTAGCGGACAGAGGTGCGACGACCAACCTCTATGGCACGTAATGCTGTGAGATACTCTGCAGGTGGTTCACCACCTGAATAGTCGAATAAGTCCATTTGCGCGATGACGATGTTCGGCTTGGCACTGAAAACAAACCGCTGAGAACGATACACATACGCATTCGTGATTCAAGGCTTACTTTCCACAGCGCTTCAATAATTGATCCAGCTGCTGGCGATCTTTCGGATCCGTGATCGCAAACATACCCATGCCGCCGCCAAGTCGAACACGCAGGATAGGTGCCCAGCGAGGATCGCGCACTTTCACGAACTGGCCCAAAGGGCCTACAGGCTGCTGACCATGCCAGCGCAAGTTGGGTATCTCATCCAGAACTTGATCGAGATTTGTACCGAATGGTGCCAGCTTTGTCCGTTCTCTTTGGTCTATTAAGCCCAATTGCCGGGTGAGATCGTCAATCTGCGACTTAATGCCGCCTTGCCTTTCCACCTCCTGCTGGATGTTCGCTCCCTTGACCTTTGCCTGCTCTTGCTCCGTTACCAGTCGCGTGCGCTCGGTAAGCAGGGTCTCGAGGTCGGCCTCGGCTGTTTTACAGTCTTCGATGGCCTCCTGGAGCTTGCGCTCGGTCTCCTCTCGCTTTCCCTGCGAGAAGTTCTCTATACGCTTGGCCTCCTCATTGATTTGCTGTTTTAGCGAGGTAATGAGTAGATTCAGGCGTTGCATGTCATCGTTCATGACTCTCTCATCATTCTATATCATAAGAGTACGTATTGTTAGTAAAAACCTTATGCATAAGATCATTGTGCCTACCTTGTAGGCACTTAGCTGGGTTCGAATCTTCTTCTGTTCCTCCTGGATCTCTTTCTTGCGTTCCTCAAGATGTTCCAAATTACCCATCTGTTCATTTTGTAGCTCGCGCTCTGCCACGATCTTCTCGGCATTGTGCTGCTTCAGCTGTAGAAGAGAAGAGGGCTTAGCACTTCTACCGCACGCTGGTTCACAAAGGGCTGACCTCGTGCTCTTCTACGTTAGACTGGACTTTCTTGATGCGCTTCTTCTGTTTCTCGACGTCACCAAGTTTTTCCTTATATTCCTGGATTTGAGGTTAAGTCTGCTAACACTTGCAAAGCACGCAACCGGGATCAGCTGACCTCCTGTTTGGCGGCAACGTGTGCCCATGCGAGTTCTTTCTTGAGCTCATCAGCCTTGTGTTTCTGTTGACGAGCCTTATCTGCTTCTTTGAAGCGCTGTGTGGCCTCGCGAAGACTTTCTTCGAGGTCAGGAAGAATCTCCGATTTATTCTTCAGAACCTTTTGAGTCTGCACAATGTTCTCCATGCAGGTAGAATACTCTTCGCTGAGTTGGCTTAACTGCGTTCCGCGAAGGAAGAACTGTTGATATATATGATGAGCGGGGAAGGAACAAATACATCTGGACATGAAGAATCCAACAAACCTTGTACTTGTCGCCGGGTTGTGACGCAGATAGGAACTGTCTGTAGTACTGGTATCAGTCTCTTTGTTAGAAATCACTGAATAGCTATAATACCGCGCAGAGTCTTGCGTGAGAATGTTCATTGGGTTATCGACTTGAATATTCATGTGGTCACAGATGTTTGATAATTCTTCGCGCTTAGTCGAGATAGTTTTTCCAGCTTTCGACATAATCTTGTATGAGGAGCTCCCGGACTTAGTGAATCGACGCTCGATGGTGATACTATCACCATATATCTTCGGTCTGTAAGCATCTTCGCCTTGGTTCTTTATGTGCACCCTAACTTCAGCCACTCTGTATTATACGTCAGCCAGGATCGCACACACGAGCTCAAAGCTTACTCTTGACCCTCCTTGATGAAGGACTTCAACCCAGAGCCACGACCGGTGACAGTAGCTTTACCGCCAAGGGCCACAGTAAGAGCAGAAAGGACTGCACTTTTACCGCCTAAGGATAATCAATTTCCGCACTGTTCTGCGTGCAAAGGGTACATACTGCCGTTATGACCTTCATGTCGCAGTCAGTGGAGTCATCATTGATTGCGAGGAAAGGAGCATACCAATGATAAAGTTGATTTGAGGGCCGAAAGTGAAGGTGAGATAAGTGTGGCACATAAAGTTGACCAACTCCAGCTTTTCAATAATACCCATTTCCGCGATGATCTTTTCGCTGGGAAGTCAAAAACGCGGAGTCGCATCCATAGGCATTACTTACTCCTTGTCCTTTGTGTCCCCCGAAAACCTTGGCACGAATCGCGTCTTCATGCTCTTGCTCAAACCGCTTCTCCTCATCTTCGTCTGGAGCAACTTCATCAATCTCGTCATCGTATTCTTCCAGGAGTATTGGCTCGGTTATAGCTTCCTGTCCGCGTCCATTGCCACTGCCACTGGCGCGAGGCTGGTCGTCGCCCCTGGCATTGTCCGTGCGCGGCCGCTTCGGTGCAGAGCCCTGTGAGCTTCCAGGCTCAGAGTCGCTTTCAGCAGCGACCGCCCGACGTTTAGTCATTGTACGTAGACGGTAGATAGCAGTGCTTATGAAGAGTATAATTACGGCGCGACGCGACCAAGACGCGTTCATCGCGTCGGCGCCAAGCAGGAGCAAACATCACATGACGCACCGGCAAATGCCGCTCGTCTGCCGCCGGATACTGTATTCAGTGACGCTTACCGCAGAATAAATAGTACACTATACTTAGGTCTTTCGGTCGTTGCGAGAGACATCTTGCGCGACAACATTGGGTCGTAAATCTCATGCAACAATAACCGATATTTGCTCCCAGTCTGCGTTATTGGTCGCTTGATGAGAACGTATGCGTGTTGCACTGTGCAACGTGATCTAAGAAAGGAAGTCTCGGCTGACGGTAACACGGTGAAGCGCTGATCGTCTTGTTGTCTTCAACACTCATCCCCTTTCCTCCTGCCTCATATTCTCTTCGCCTTGGTGCTCGAGGCATCCATTCTCTTACACGCTCTTTGAAAACAGCCCTTCGTTTAGAATCCACAGGTAGCCAGGTTTTACAGTTCACACATCCTACAAATGGCCAGTAACACTATATACCAGACATCGCAAATTAGTGGCCGTTCACCATTCGGACCAGACGATTACCAACTCTACCGAGACCAAACCACCATGAATCACGATGATCCTTTTGACGACAGCAACCGTGCGATGCGGCAGCAACAGCCTATTCCTCTCGCGGCGCCGAGACCAGGTTACGCCGCACCTGTCGCAGCTCTTAATCTCGCAACACCGAGCCCGTCTGCTTCACCAGTCGGCCGACAGCAATCTCCCGGTCCTCGTCCTTTGGTCCTCGTCAACTCGCTAAATAGCCCAGGCTCATTACCCGGATCTCCTCGCATGCCTTCCCCAGGGGCAAGTGTTCCGAGCACCCCGCATCCTCTTCCACCTACCATCACTCCTATCCAACCTGTCTTTGTCAGGCCTGCCAAGACCAGTGGCGAGAAGGATGTCAAGTTTGCTTCGTCTGCTCCCATTCTGCGCAGTGAGAAGGAGGAAACACTCCTGCCAAGGCGCGGGGAGAGGGGAGACGATTTCTGGAGGCGATTCAGTATGGTTGTAAAACAGGAGGATATGCTGCCGAAAACACAGAAGCAAAGGTGAGCACTTACTCTCGTTCTCTTTCAGCTCCGACTAAAGGTTATCGTAGCGCGTGGTTGAGCAAGACTCAGAGCGGCACAACTCGCCTTGCTCGTTGGGTCTGGATAGTTGGTCTTATACTCCTTCTTGTGCGTACCACCATCTCTCATTCTGCTTCTTATTGGAGTAATTACCCAACGTATGCGTAGATCATCGTTGGTGCGGTCGGATTAGGTGTGTACTTGAGCAGCAAAAACCAGTCGCACTCTGGCCCTACCGCAATTGGCGGCAGTGCGAACGAGAAACTGGGAGGGACCTCTGCTTCGGCCGTCTCCGCCGCTCAGGGCAGTGGAGCTGCCACTCATACGTCCTTACACGTGTCTCCAACATATACGGTCGCACGCCGCAACGAAGTGTTCGACGTCGTCCCCACTGGTCTACCATCTGCACCTCCCGCTTACCAGCGCTCGTCGTTCGAGGACACCAACGTAGTACGCGCCGTACCGCCATCAAGACATCGCCGAACGCTCCAAAATCGCACGGAAACTTAACCTACTATCGACCTGCATTACCTGGAATCGGCCTGACTTCGTCCGTTTTCCGTCCGCTCATTTATCCCATCACCTCTCGTACATGTTTAAGCATGTAGCCTGGTTATTCGACAGTCACAGACTATCAAGACAGTGGTTTACTTATCCTCACCAATCTAGTTGTTTCGGTTCATTCAAATGACTATTCTTCACGAGCACCTTTCGTGGTCTACCAGTGCTTCATCGTGTCGGGAAACCCTTTCAACCTTATACCCCTTACCTGCTTCAAGATATTGTCTTCTCTGTACACCACCTCGCGGCAATACATACAGCTCTTATCTACATTTTTACTTGCCGTGGCATTCCGTATTTACCTTTTTTTTCGATCGGACTAGTTTAGCAGTCGAATCAATATATGGACCAGCACTGGCAACATAGATTTCGCATATTATATGAACACTCAATACGTTATACCCAGGGAGACAATAGTTACGGTACATTGGCGAATGCTACTAGTGCTACATATGAGAGCCGCAAGTGGGTGCAGGAGAAACAGAATGCAGATGCAGGTGGTATACTAGATGGAGATTAGTATGGTACGGATGAGCACATCTAGATGTCATGATGATGCAAGCCTGAACGAAAAGAAAACCTCTGACGATGAGCGAAAACATAGACATCTAACGTAGACGAAGAACTGATTCTTCTCCCGACCTGGCGGCTTTATCGTTCTTGCTGGTTTGCTTCCCCTTGCCAGCACCTTTCTTCGCAGAAGTCTTCGAGACGACTTCTCCTACGATAATCTCGTCGTCAGAGTCAGGTATAACTTCGCCGTCGGGGGCAGGAGCCCCAGTTCCCTCGGCCACTTCCTTCCTCTTCTGCTCTTCTCTTACAGCCTTCTCCTTCTTCCACTCGTCCGAGAGCGACATTATCTTAGCTAGCAATGTCTCTCGCAGAGAGCCCACAGCGTCGGCGTCCCAGTCTGACTCTCGCTCCTTGGAGTCATAATCCTTTGCTTTCTTGGTCTGCATCGGGCTCCGTAAGCCTCTGACGCAATGTGTGATGGAAGGATACATACAACGATGGTCTCACTAAACTTGTCTGGCCGGTCCATGAAGGTTTGGACAAAATGAATGAGATAGACACCGCAATCACAGAAGTTCGGTTGCGCAGGAACCTGAAGCCTGTATGAACAAATTATTCACTTCCCTACAAATGAGAACTTACCAATGCAGTGGCCGCCGAAGGGGGAGTCGTCTCATCGAGACTCTTCTTATCTTTAGCTTCCAATTGCAGATAGTGTGAAAGATTTCTAGCGGCAGCAGGGTGTTTGGTCCCTAGCGAATCAAAAGTGAAGATGTATGTCCTGTCCAGAGTGTCAATCTTACTTCTGTGACTGAACGCAGAGAACGGCTCACTTGTCCCGACGGAAATCTGTCGGCTCTGGTACAGGTAGATCTTCGCCCTCATCGTCGAGATCCATATTTGGCACATCCACAGCTACCGAGGTCGCCGTAGGATCGAGGTAAGGAACCTCTGGCGAGAGCATGACCGCAGGCTGCTTTCCTTTGCTAGACCCAGATGCGTAGAAGCTTGTGCATGGGATGGCATCGGAAGCCTCAGCCGGATCCTCGATCACCTCGTCGACATCCATCGGTACCTCATCCTCATGCGATGCAGACGGCTCGGCGTCAATATCTATGGGTTCCGAAGCATGTCTGGAGTCTTCAGCTGCTTCGGTCGAGGTATCTGGAGGAGGGACCTCGGAGATTTCATCCGAAGGATACTGCAAAGAGAGTTCAGATGTGTCCTGTGCAGCATTTAGATCACCCGGCGAGGCCACCGAATCCGAAGACGCATCCTGGTTGAGGCTGCAGGTTGTCAACATCGCTTCCACGCTATTCTCATCTTCGGCTGTGGCAGCCGGGCTGTCGGTCGGAGGATCTTGTGGGGGTGGTGGCTCGGGAGATGCAACAGACGTCTGTTGCTCTACTAAATCAGAGCCCCGCTTACGTTTCCTCGTTTGTACTGCTGAGACCACCTTCTCTGGTTGCGGCGGGGGTGGCTGGAGAGTGAATTCGGGGTTGCAAATGATAGCAAGATACCAATGTAGACTAACAAAGACATGAGATTTGAAGTACGGATAGGTGACATAGCACGTACTGTTCGTTGATCGGTACGATGATATATTTCTTCTTAAACAAGTCGAACTTCGATGTCCATTTCCGCACGCTATTGTATCCTTCCTGCTTGCTGCACAAGGTGAGTACATAATAGGCGAAAAACAATCTTCAGCGCTTACTTCTTCACTTGTATCTTTTTATAGAAAAATGAACTAAAGATGTGAATCTGGTCTGCTAATTCTGGATCAGTTTCTCTGAGTTCATTGAGCCATAGCCTACGGATATTTTGGGTGAGAAACGTCCAGTGATGAAGACAAAGCACGCACTTCAGCGCAAACTCAATGAGAGTGTCGTTCAGATATTGGCCGGGGTCCAAGCGCTTGAGGTCACCTCTGGTGATATTCACGGCACCAGTACCAGAAGGGGGATAAACGAGGATTCTAAGGTTTCGATGAGTCCCGCGAGCGAAGATTGGGCACAACCATGAATACTCACATTTCATCCGGGTCAGGTACGGGTGATGCCCTGGCGCTCGCTGCGAGAGTTGACCTGGTTGTACGCCTTGGCACAATTGTCACTGAGGTGGAAGAGGGTCGCCTGTATGCACAATGAGCTAATGGGATACACTGTCACTATGAATCCTCACGTGATTGGTCGTGGTCTCACGGTGCTCCGCGAGTTTGACCCCGAATTCGGTTTCGCCGGCTTGCTGAGGTTGACATCGTTTTCAGGCTCATCCGCTGCTTCATCCGGTTTGTGACGTTTGAAGCTGCTCGATTCGTCCTCGGAGGAGGAAAGTGAACCTTGCAGTTGCACTGCCATTTCTGAAGCATGGATAGCTCTTTGCCATACACCTTTAGAAGCATGTGAACTAATGTGAAGATGAGTAGCCGCACTTTACAAGATCGACTAAACTTACTCTATACGGTCGCGAACAAGTTCCAGTTTCTTCAGCCTTTCGACTAAGGCCTGATAAGGCTTCCCATCAGACCAGTCAGGATGTTGAGTATAAAACTTGAGTATAATGTGACCATTGTCCCCTTTCCCACCTAGCTTCCGCTTAGTATATTTTCAACAAAAAATGGTGTGAACGTACGGTGCTTGAACGTCTTGCTGTTGTAGTGCGGATAAGGACGTGCAGAGCCCACGGTTTTTAACACCAGGATCACATCCTTGAGGTAGGAATGGAGAGATGTGGTAGCCTGTATGAGAAGAATTAATGACGGAGCATGGACAGCAGTGGCCGACCTTACATCCACGCCGCCAACAAAGTTTGATATTGTATCGATTTCCAGCAGAGGGTCCTCTGTCGCTTCCTGGGAATGTCTGATCGTTAACTTGGATCCATCGAAGTGCATCCAGTACGGGGTATCAGATGTTTCTCCGTCATGCACTTTCAGCCCTAGCGCGAAAGCTGCGAGGGGAAGAACAATATCTGGATCGGGCTTCGCAAATCGAGGTTTGCGCACAGACTTCGTCTCGGTCACGAAGCCAGATGGAGCCGTCATTTCCTGGTCAATCGGCTCTCTCTGTAGCTACGGAGTGGTTAATCAAAATTCTCCACGGACGCATGCGAGTGTATGCTCACTCACCGCAGGAATTCTTGGCTTCATGTTCTTGGAAATACCACGCTTTTCTTTGAGGTCAATCCGTTGGATCGAGCTCGAAGCTGGCGTTGTCCGAGACTCAATGATATTTACCATATCTCGAACTCTTGGTCCCGCAGAGGGAGGGTTCGCACGCGTAGGAGGTTTAGACTTGGGACCATCGTCACTAAAACTCGTGATGCTCTCAACCTCGTCATCAATAATCTGAATTATCTCGAGCTCTTGATGATCTCTGCCGGACTTTGGTTGCTTTCCATTCACTCTTTGGCCCAGCCGTTGTGTGCTGGGCCCATCGACGGCTGTATTCCATTGCGGACGTTGCGTCAACGGTTTAAACGGTGAAGAGGTCTTTCTATGCGTAGAAAAATCAGAGCTCCCAGCCCTCAGTATGTCAATTGGATCAGGACTGGCACTCCGTCTTATTCGTGACGATAAGTGAGGCGATGGAGAGCGGGAGGCTCGATGGTCTATGTCTTCGTCCACATTGATAGGAGACCGCAGATCCGGTGAGCTTTGGGAGGAGCGTAGTCGGTTCTCATGTATAGCACTCGAAGTCCCTCCTACTGAGATATCAACTGTTATCAGTAAGGACCCTGACCTTCCACGGGAGACTTTACCTGGGAAATGACGCGATGTAACAGGCTGCTCCTTTGGACGAGAAAGCACTGTCTTCCTCGTAGTGTTATTCCCAGTGGTAGGTTTCTTCTGTGCACCACGGGTGGGATGTAGGGTGTCCTTCAAACTACCAATATTGAATGGATTATGTCCCAATTGTCGGGGTGTGTGCAGCAAGCGCTACAAAGTACCGCAATTAGTCGGAGCTCTTGTTAGCAAGCAGCGCGTGCGCACATTGGATGGCTCCGCTATAGCTGTCGGCTCTTTCTTCCATGGAGCCTTCCTACAGTCTCAAGATGAGTATTGCACGCGTTCAAGCGCAAAGACACTGCGCACCCGTTAGACGTAAGTCCACTCCGCGGATTAGACGCGTCGCGGTAGCTGGCAGGTTGGCCGAGGCCAGATCCTAGTGTGTGTATTGTAGACGGTCGTGGCTTTGCGGACATCTGGCATTCCGCGCACGACCTTGCGAGGGTGTTACGCCTTGAGAAGGGATGAGTATTAATTCCTATAATAGCGGCGCCGGCGGACGCAAGGGTTTGGGTCTCGTGACCTCTTGCTGATTTAGTCCAGCGCGCATAGCTTGAACAAGTCATCCAAAAACACGGAAGATCTGTAGTTTTATGTACAAAAACTAAGTATGAACAGACGATCTTCATATTGTGTGCAATGAGAGTTGTATACAAACGTCAGCAAACTTCTCATGTATGAAACTTACGCTCTCTGAGGTAGCGTTTACGTTCATTTGAAGTCACAAACTACATAGATCATCTCTCGTGAAGAGGATTGCATTGGTAAAATCGATACACATGGGAGTGAACATAACAGAAAAGTAGATATAAGCGAGCAAAAACAGTGCTCAGATGTAATCCTACGCGTGACAAGTAAGGCTAGACCCATTGACGGCCTTCGCAGTCGAGAATGTAGCCAACACGGTGCATGCCCTATGGAGTTATGAAGCCAGTGTAAGGAAGACGAAGGTAGTCAGACAAATGACCTTGAGGCACGAAAGTTGAAGGCGTCTACTCTGCCTCGGGGAGACTAGACGAAGGATGATTTATAGCAGGCCGCCTATTATCGATTCAATCCAAGACGACCTGGGATAACGAACATCTAATGGGGTTGTGTATATGTGCCGCACTGCAATGCGCCTCTCGAATCGATGGTCCTGTGAGAACGTTTTCTGCGCAAAGGTCAAATAGCGGGGCTGCCGGTCAGAGCCACCCTGCGGCCCAGCAATGCATTCCTGCTGCGTAGATATCAGTGTATCGGCACAGAACGCCCGGCTCGCACTGTATGCCAATGATTACTACGCTCCGCGAGCCGTAGAAGGCTTTATCTTCACCACGAAAGCAAGCCTGTTTGTTTTATGCGGTCGGCAGGTGTATTTGGAGGCCATTTCACACGGCAGACTGGGACTTGACGCAATGGCCGCGCACTGATCTCCGTCGTGGGGACCTGGAAATACGAGTGTTCCGCTATGTCCAGTGCCTTGCATCTCGTTCTCTGCGCGTATTTGAAGGCAGATCAGCTTCGTTCGTTACCGTAACACGAGCGTTGGGTGAGGCGAGCGCGGCAAACAACGCAGATAAATCATGAGAACAGCAGCTGCGGGTCTGGTGGTCGAAGTTCAAGAAGATAGGCGCGCGTACCGCCACTAAACCCCACCTTCCTGTCCAAGGTCGTCTTGCCTCCCACCACGACTCACGACCCCGCCGTTCGCGACCCCGACCAACGCTTTTCCGCGACCAGGATACCGACGACGACATCCGCAGGTCGTGCCCTCCACCAGCTGCGCTGACGACGTAAACGGCGCCTTATATTTTGTTCGCACGCGCTCCAACAACTCCCTTAGACGCACTCACGAACAACAGTCATGTCCAACTATACTCGGCGGGTACCACCCCCTGGCCAGCAATACTATGCCGTTCCTCAGAGCCCGCAACGCTCGGCTGGGCCCAGCCGACAACCGTCATCGCAGAACCATTCGTACAGCTCGACTATGCCCATAGCGATGCCTCAACCACAGCCGTCGCAATCGAGTTACATTGTAAGGGAGGATAGAGAGGAGACAGCGCATCGTGTGGCCACAGGATCCATCGGAAATGCCTACGGGCCCTATTCAGTGCGTGCTCTTTATTTACAGGATCCATCATACGCTGAACTGTGGCGCCTAGTACAATCCCAACCTACAACCCTCCCAATACTCAGCGTCGCGTTTCAGCAATGCACCGTCAGAGGTATCGCTCGGGACAACAGGTGAAAAGGCAGGCACTGCACCAATGGTCAACAACACAAACACTATTCCGCCGTATATGTGGGACACCAAGGACCCCGACCTAGACGACCCTCTCCACAACCCGGATCCCGTGCGCGACGCAGCGCTCGACAGATCATTCACACTATTCTCAGCAAGAGGATGGATGAACGCCTCTGCTCTCTTTATTCTCGTTGCAGGGCTGCTCACACTGTTCGCGGGATACCCAATCATAATATACGCACGGCAGCCGAAGAGCATTGGGCCTGGCTTCAACCTTGGTGGGATAAACGGGTCGGGACAGGTTGCGAACTTCCCGAACCTTCCGTCACTTATCGATAAAGACACGCCGCCGGAGGCCAAGTCGCGTGTTGGCTCGGATGGGAAGAACTACAACCTCGTGTTCAGTGACGAGTTCAACCTGGAGGGGCGCACGTTCTGGCCCGGAGACGACCCGTTCTGGGAGGCACAAAACTTCAACTACTGGCCGACGGGAGACCTGGAGTGGTATGATCCTCAGGTGCGTGTGTATACCGACTCGAGGGAAGGAAAGAGAATGACGTATGTTTGCAGGCTATTGTTACCGAGAATGGGAAATTGGTCATTACTATGGACGAGATGCCCATTGCGAATCTCAGTTGGCGTAGTGGGATGCTGCAGTCGTGGAACAAGTTCTGCTTTACAACCGGGTACATCGAAGTGTCGATCAGTATGCCTGGTTCGCCTGAAGCACCGGGTTTGTGGCCAGCTGCATGGACCATGGGTAATTTGGTGCGTTTACATCATCATGAGACTGCTGCCACCGTACTCAAACTCTGTAACTGTAATAGGGTCGCGCTGGCTTCGGTGCTACCACAGAAGGGATGTGGCCTTATAGCTACGACTCATGCGACCTTGGCACATTCCCGAACCAGACGGACCACAACGGAAATCCCCCGGAAGCCATTACAGGCGGCGTCGGCAACTCACCCCTCAGTTTCCTCCCCGGCCAACGACTGTCTGCATGCACATGTCCAGGCTCCGATCACCCAGGACCCACAACCCGGAACGGGCGCGGCGTCCCTGAAATCGATATCTTGGAGACACAGATAGATGTGTCGACGTTCACGGGCGAGGTCTCGCAAAGTTTGCAGATCGCGCCGTACAACATGAAATACGAGTTCGACAACGCGTCGGATGTGACGCAGGTGTTTGATGACTCTATCACGACGATCAACTCGTATAAGGGAGGCGTGTACCAACAGGCGGTGTCTGCGCTGACGAAGATAGATAGCGCCAACTATGGTGGGAACGGATATGCGACGTATGGGTACGAGTGGTGGTCAAATCCGAAGAACCGAGACGAGGGGTATGTTACGTGGTATAGTCAGGGCACTCCGAGCTGGCAGGTTAAGGCTGGTGCGGTTGGTGCTGATCCCGTTGCGCAGATCAGCCAGAGGTTGATCTCTGAGGAACCTATGGTGGGTGACGCGGCTTGTCATTATGGCTTCTAGCTGACGTTGTGCCCCCTAGTACATCATCTTCAATCTGGGCATGGCGCGTACGTGGCTTCATATTTGTGATTATGCGAGTGCGGTGCTGACATACGCCATTACAGCGTCATTCCAGAAGCAGGACTTTAAGCACCTCCAATTCCCCTCGAAAATGTACATCGACTATGTGCGTGTGTACCAGCGCGACGACGTGGAGAACGGTGTGGGGTGCGATCCCGACACGCGGCCGACTGCGGACTACATCCAAAAGTACGTGCGGGCATGCAGCGCCATGGGACTGCTCACTGATGGGACATTGCAGACACATCAACGCGTACAGCGACGCGAACCTGACGACGTGGGACCAGGCGGGATACAGCTTCCCGCGGAACTCGCTGTACGACGGCTGCTAGGGGCTCCGCTTATTTTTTTTTCGCCTGCATCTCATGACGATCTAGCCACGAATCATTGGATGTATAGCTTGTACTAGACGTCTGTAATAATCGCACGCATGCTCTGCGCTGACTAGCATTACTATACGCCCCTCACGACACGGACTGTTACGCACTAGCACTGGCACTGGCACTGATAATATTATTCTCGTTTCGCGTTCGCTGATAAACTTGACGGCTATTACTCGCGCGCGCGCCTGGCGATCGATGGGATAAAGAGGACGCCACGAAGTTTGCAGATGCCAATTAGTCTCCGCTCCGAGCCTCAGAGCGTTGTTGCTGCTTTGACTACTCTTTGACTACGCTTTGACTATTAACTTGATATAGACTTGCATCTCCCCGCCGTGATCGTGATATTGCAGATTCAGCAGAAGGTATGCACTTCATCTCGTTCTACTGTACAAAGTCCGGGGATCAACCCAGCCGTCCCTTCCACAGATAAGACACCCACAGCTGCACTCTGCGCGCGGTCGTCCATCGGCACATGTCGTCGTCTATCAATCTCGGCCTCGAGCGAATACGCGACCTCCTCCCTCACCTACCACATTACACCCGGCCCACTATTCATGTTGCAGGCACCAATGGCAAAGGCAGCGTTACCGTCTTGCTCTCGTCCATTCTCAAGGCCTCTTCCTACCGCGTCGGCCGCTTCAACAGTCCCCACCTCGTCTCGGTCCTCGACTCGATTACCATCGATGACTCTCCAGTCGCACCGGACAAGTACGCAGAGATCAGAGGGCGCGTCGAGCAAGCAAACACAGAGCACGGTGTGGGCGCAACCAGCTTCGAGCTGCTTACCGCCACAGCACTCTGTGTGTTCGAGGATGCACAGGTCGATTTCGCAGTCATCGAGGTCGGCATGGGAGGTCGCCTTGACGCAACGAACGCTATTCCAGACGAGTGCATCCTCGTCTCTGCGCTCACCGTCGTCGATCTAGATCACCAGGCCTACCTCGGCAACACCGTCGAGGAGATTGCGACCGAGAAAGCTGCGATCGCCCGCCGGGGCCGCCCCTTCGTTCTTGCCCCGCAGGTCCATCCAAGAGTCAACAACGTGGTTCGCGATGTCGTTTGGAACGCCGGCGGAATCACCATCGGGGTCTCGCCGCCCTGGAAGCGAAAGTGGGATCTCGATATAGATGGGGAGCGGCCGCAGGTCAATTCGCTTCTAGCTTCAGAATTTGTAGACATCCCACAGCCTGTGGCCTGTGATCTGCGACCGTTCCCGAAACCAGTCTGCATGCTCCTGCCTCTGCGTGGCGATCACCAGCTCCTGAACCTTGGCACGGCCCTCACGATAGTCGGCGCGCTCCTACGACATATAGATCGCTCCCAGTTCCCGCATCTGCGCATGGAGAAATTCATCAGGCCAGAGACAGTGATCAAGGGGGTCAGGACGGCGAGGTGGCCTGGGAGACTATCTTTTCACACCGTACCGTTGCCGTTCCTTCCGAGACACGGCAGACCCGAGCGTGAGGAGGAGGTCCCACCAAGGTCGAAATACATCATTCTAGCAGACGGGGCGCACAACAGCGCATCCTCAGCGACACTATCTGCATTCATCTCGGATCTACTCACCCAAACAACCCAAACGACACCTGACACACCCCGCACCGTGACTCTGAGCTTCGCACTGGCCCTCTCACAGTCACCGCCCAAAACGCCGCTGCACACACTGTCTCCGTTGTTCGCGCCCATCAACACCATACTATCATCCTCACATCTTCTTCCTAATGTAACTTTACGCGTACGAGTAGCACTTCTCCGGTTCACGCCCCCAGAGGGCATGCCGTGGGTGAAGTCCGAGGCGCCGTCGACAATCAGGAGTATTGTGTCGGCTCTCATTCCTTCAGCGGACATATGGGCCAGTGCAGACGATGCGGCGGATGCGGCTGAGGAGCTGAATAATGCGCTGGCGTGGGCGGCGCAGCAGCAGCAGACTGCGGCGGGAGAGGTGGGGGAGGGGCTGATAGTCGTAGCGGGTAGCTTGTATCTAGTGGCAGATTTCTACCGGCTGTTACGTTCACAAAGAGCAATCGATCTGGAGACGTAACCTCAACATTGGTCTTGCGCTCACATGAGCGAAGAGATATTGTGACGTGCGAGGATAACATTGCAATTCGGTGTTTGGACAGCAAGATATAGCATAAAAGACGCAAGTACGCCTCCGATAACTCCACAGAACACGCTAGAAGGCCTACGACATGCACATCTTGCAGACCGTCCCTCCACCCGTGCTCCCATCGAAAACAAAGAAGTTCGCGATGGGAGGTTCACGCGCCGCGAGAGCTTTCAGGATATCCTGTGCAAGCATGCCACCAACAACCGCACACACGGGAGATAATTCGCGCACGGCCGTGACTGCGACGTTCCTGTGAAAGAAAGAAAACGAAAATACATTTTTTCTCAGTAACGCGAACCGTGACTGGAGGGTGGCGTACTCTGCTAGCTCCTTAGGGACGTTGGGGAGGGCCTGCCTGTTCACCTCAGCGCGAGTCACCAGGTCAGCTGCGATGGCCTCGATTTCCGCTGCCTTCTGCGCGTCCGATGGAAGAGAACCGCCATGGCGTTCTTGATACTCCCAGAGCGCTGCCACAGGTCGCAAATTTACACAGCACAACAAATGAGCGTTTTCGTGATCCCTCGAGGTTCAAGCGTTGAATATCCGAACATACCGAAGATGGAAAACACAGCTGCCGGGTTTAACTCCCTCGTCTGCTTCCGGGTTAAACCCGTCCAACGGTGCTCTCGCAGACACGTCTCCAGTGGAGCGTAACTCGCCGTCAACCTGACGTTTTTGGCGGGCCCCGTGTCCTTGCTTTGGGCACTCGTGCGGTCCCTAAGTGGCGATTGTACGGCAATCAAGACAAGGGTGAGCCTAAATGGTAGCCTGCTGGCTAGCAGAAACACGAGGGCGAGGGAGCAACGTACGGAGAAATGTAGTCATGCTTGAGCAGGTCGCAGAAAATGTAGCCCAGAAGGCCGTACGTGCCCCCAGCGTAAAAAGGCTTGGAGAACTGTCTGCATATGCTGTTTATTGTGATCTGAAATGGGAGGACCCTAGTGAGCTGATGTAGCCCTGCGAATGTTTATCATTGAGCCCTTACCAGCCCTGAACGGTCCCAGTCGGTGGCACAGACGAGGTCGACGTCCCGTATCAGATTCTCGAGGCCTTCTCCCCGCAATAGGGACTCGTCGTGGTATATCTCTACCGCGACGAGTGGATTAAGGGCTTCAATCCTGGCTTTTGCAGCATCTACCCGCTGTCAAGGATGATAGATCAGCTCGAGTACAGGCGATAGCTCCGGTGCCCAAAGTCAAGTTCGCTTGAATGCTCCAAGATAACGAAACATGTCTCCGCCATTCTAACGCCACAACGGCTCGGCGTACTTGACAGACGTGCGCGGAATCCATAGTAAAGTCGTATAGGGCCATTTTGATAGCCGCAGTGCTTGCTGGGCACGCAGATATCTCTCGGGTTGTCGCAAATCCATACCGGATCTTGCAGTGAGGGAGAGGCGGACCCACCTTTGTGCCAACGTCTTCGTCCCGGAAGAAGAAACCCGCTCCCAGGTCCTCTTCAGAGACATTTTCCGTGTCAACGACGACAAGTTTGCCGATGCCGGCAAGCACGATGTTCTTAATCGTCTCGGTGGCGACGCCCTTCAGCCGTAGGACAAGAATGGTCGCATTTCGCATCCTATAGCAAAGTTTTTACACAACTCTCGTGAGCAACCCCATGCTGTGCCAAGATCAATGAGGCAGAGGCCCCGGAGAAACAAATTCTGATCGCGTCTGAGATGCGGCAAAGAAGGCCTAGGGCATGATTTGGAAACAAGGCGACAGCAAACAAAGAGAACAAGAATATTCCGAAACGGAGGCTTTTGCTCACCTCTGTTGGGCCTCGAGACCCCAAAGTCGAATTTGTCTGTCGTAGACGGCAGCCTCATCTGCGAGGGGTCATGTGGTCAGTGCCATAGCTCCTTAGCGTGCAAACAGCGCGGACAACGTCAGACTTGGAACCGACAGTGGTTGTCCGGCGACCAGCTGACCTTCCGTAATCTGCAGAGGAACGCTTTTCGTTCCGGGCTCAGTAGTGGCCATCTTGCGCGGACGCCTGCGAAGCTCCGGATGAGTTAGAAGGTGTGCACGGTGTTGCGGTTCAAGCAGAGTTCGTGGCTCACGCAGAGTTCGTACTCAGGTTTAGAACCATATACGGGATGTCACATTGTAATCACGGGTGATGCCGATTAACTAAGAAGGTTAAAGCTGTGGCCGCATCCCATTCAACGCCAACATCAGAGTTTCGGTTGGGAATCGGAGTATCCAAGTGCATTCAGCACATGACCTCTTGGCCTCGTTCCCCACAAGTTCAAACTTTCCTCACGCATGTGCTACAGAGACTAGAAGACCGATTATAATGCAACATAGTAGACTGTGTCAGCTAAAATACAAGTCGAGCCTCCGATGACTTCGACTACTTTCTCAGGATACGAATAAAACAGAACAGCGACTTAAGGGCGCCCAAGTGTACATAAGCAATCATTGTAATCGATCGCAATATTGTCTGTAGAGGGAGAAAAAAAGGAATCAGAATATCAATTGCTACCAACGAGCGGCAGGCCGTCCTGCGACGCAGCGTCGCGTTCATCATCCAATCTGTAACGCAAGAGTCAGCGCTGAATACTCCCGTCCACACAAGACAAAACTCACAGATAATTCCTCTCAATTTCTGACAGGATGGACAGGAAGTCCCCTGCAAAGCGCGCGCATCAGAATCCGCAGGTCACACCGAACAATCTCGGGAGAACTCACAAAGATATGCGTGCGCGCGTGCCGCAGACGCAGGAGCTGTCTCCGCCTTCCGCACGGCGTCGAGGAGAGTGGACGCGACGAAGCGGACTTTGTGGACCTGCGTGAACACGCCATCAGCACCTGAGACAGCACCCGAACACAACGCGGGACTCACCAACGACGGCCCGTTCGTCGCGATCGACTGGATCGGGATACTGCGCGCCACATCAGTTTACCGCCACCCAACAGACACCGAACAACGCTGAGCACTCACCTGTGCAGGATGTTCAGAAGGTCACTCGCCACCGCTTCCCTGTCCTCAGCAACACGGGCATCGTCCACGCTTCCCTGAAGCGAGGTCACCAGCTCGTCTCGGTACTGCTCGATCACGAATCGAACCAGTTGCTGTTCAACTCTCGTCAGCTTCGGCTAACAGTGCGTACAGGGACCACTCGTACCTGTGTCACATACAAGTTCGCCTGCATCACCAGGAACGGGTTTAGTGCATTCGCTCGCGAGGCGTTAGGGTTGTCAAAGAAGTCCTTCACTTCTGCGAAGGTCGCCTGCCGGAACCCAGCACCGCCGTACTCAGGTGGTATGTGCTGACCATGAGGCTGCTTCAAGCGCAGAGGCTCCGGAGCATGCGCCAGCGCAGCGATGATTCTCGCATGCAATGCTTGCACTTCCTCCAGCCTCGCTGTCAGGAACTGGCCCTGTGGCGGAGATCGCTTGTCCACTCGGATTCGGACAAGTATCTCTCCAAGCAATGCGAAAATCCTCGAGGTGTAGTTGAGTCCGGAAACAAGCGCCGTCTTACCCTGCGGCTGAGGCAGGTAGGCGCTCGGAGTAATACTGCAGATACGGTGAACCTCAGTCCTGGCACGAGTGTTGTAGCACTCACTATTCGTCGTCCAACTCCCTCGGGAAATTGCATGTCGTATCTTCGTCTCGTAGACATATTGGCCGTCCGAGCAGTATCGACATGGATTTGTCGGCTGTGGCCCTATCTGAGTACGAGTTCCCCTGTCAAGACAGCGGTAAAGTCTCACCTCCAAAAAGTAGCCAGAATGTCCGCCTTCGCACTTCACACTCAATCAGATCCAGACCCTCGTAAGATGACTCTTCATGCATCCGTAGCGTCACGGCGATATGAGCGGCCTCGCCGAACGCCGCATGCTGAGTGGCATCATGTCCCTCACAGAAATGATACACGCAATCACTGGAGTACTTATCGGTCAGTCGGCACACATTTCCCACGGAATGTACTCACAAGTAACGAATCACCACATGCATCGATGTTGGTGGGTCATACGAGGCGACGGAGATGTGACGGCTTGCTTCGTGGCACGTTTGCGCCAGCTTGCGCACCGCATGACGCTCCATCGGCAAGTACGACCTCGGCACCTGGACCAGGGTCGAGGCTACCGTCGACATGACGAGAGCGAAGAAGAGCGGATCTCGCTCCTCACGACGGGAGTGCACGTCGGCCATGAACGATGGCTTGTGAACACAAGGGGTTAACGGATATACAAAATCGAAGAAGAGGGCAATGATGAGAAGGATGGTATCTCGAGGGGCCACATCCTCCAATCGATGGGGTCTGTAATAATAAGAAAGCGGGGGTATCGCGGTCGGCGGGGGTATGGAGAGTTGCTGGTGCTGCTTGTATGACCAGTTAAATAGGGGATAAGTACTGAATTGCTCAGCGGGATTGTTGAAGGCGTTGGGCTCCTCGGCACGTGGCGAGCGCGAAGAGAGGCCGTTAGGCTCGGTGGGACGTGCATTGAACGCGGTCGAGGACATCGAGCCCATGCCGGTATACTGTGCGTGGAATCCATCCGCCGCTATGGGATATCGCGACGGGGGTAGAGACCCAGGATGTATGGCAGGAGGCACACTGTTTAAGGCAGAATCAAGGAAAGGGGATGGTACTTGCGGGCTCGAGGAGATAGCGGTTTGAGACGGGCTTGCACTTTTCTGAGTGGTTGCTGGCGACTGGACAACGTCTACGTTGCCGTTCTCCTGTTGCTGCTGCTGCTGCGCCGCCTGAGCCGCTTGCGCTTCTTGTAATCTTCTGAGGTAGCTATGGGGTTGAGATGAATTGTGTGAAAACGATATGTGTTGGAGGACGGTCGCCCTTACAGGTTAGGAGGGCCACGCTTTTTGGGCTGATAGTCGTATGTGCAGGGTATACCGAGGGCAATGCAGTGCTTGCAGGACTGCTTCGGATCGTCCGGATTCTCCCTAGCGCATCTCACCTTGCGAGCTCTGCAGGCATCGCAGCCTGTTCACCGACCGTCAGTAGGGGGTCGGCCAACGCACTAGGGGAACGTACTCTGTGATTGCCGCCTAGTTTGGAGAGGATCGAGGTTAGCAGAGTTATTTAGAGAACGAGTGGAACGCGATGACATGGATTTAGCGGTCCCAGAGTCGAAACGAAGTTGGAGAAAGGACGAAATGTTGGCGAAATGTGAAGGAAAAGCGGGGAGATGAGTGCGGGGAGCACGAGGCGGAGGAAGATGAAACAAGCGGTGAAATGTCGGGAAAGGGGACTGACTTTCGCTTGATCTTACTATTTTCGGATGCTCCTTGGTCGTCAGAGGGCGGTGTGGGAGAGCCAGGCTCTTTCTTAGCTCGAGCGGGAGCCATGGGAGGTTTGAGGTAGGATTGGGACGGGGTCGACGAAGAGGGGACAGCGAAGATTGTTGGCCGAATTTGGCAGGCGTATTCAAAATCAGCCTTTTGCGCGCTCGGGTGGGGGCTTGGCGTTGTAGTCGGCGGCCTCGACGCTCTGGTACGCAGCGAGCTCAGGAATAGGAGTGTGCGGGGTAGGAGGTAGCAAAATGCGGGGAGAGTCTTCCTTCCGCTCGCCCATGCGACGGTTGACTTTTGACGGATCAGCTCTGTTTGTTGTTTGGGCGAGCACTTTAAGCCATCTCCCCTCGAGGTTCCAATAACCCGACAATATCAGACTGTATTGTACCACATGCGGTTCATGACATTGCTGGAAAACACAATCTACGCATGGCCTGTCACACATCTCAGCTCTTCTGACCCTCTCGTCCGTCACGAGTTTACACGCAAGGCCGCCGGGCCAATCCACGCGGTACATTACCGGCTATACCCTCTCATCTCTACCCTACCGCTGCCATGGGAGATTAGTGCCTTCGATGGTTCGCTCGGACCCAGATCACAGATAGAACAGAAAGCCTCTCGGACCCGTTCTCGAAGATGGTAATATTTCAGCTGGTCTGCATCATTCACCATCAGCCACAATATCCTGTCACCGTCACGCTCCCCAATAACACCCCATTCTTGATGATGATGAACTGTGAGCAATGTTTCGATTCGTGTTCAATTACAGAGTCGCTCCCAGCAGCCCGTAGCCCCGAGGCACCCAAATACAGTACCCTAACTCAGTTTTCCTGCCCAATCCTATCCTTCAAGATACTCCGGCCCTCATCCGCCCAGTCGCGCATCCCTCGTCATCGATCTCACGTCTAGCTCAAGCCAAGCGGGGGCTACCGACCAGCACGTGCACGCCCTTAGAGGCGTAAATTTTCCCCGTTGCCCAAGGACTGGTCGTCGATCGTATATTGCCTCCGTGCCCCCGACCGCCAGTGACCCTGCCACAGATGATGGCGCGCTCGATGGACCTAAGGACGACGAGGTCCGTCTCATGACCGCTGAGATGAATCGCCCATCGTAAGCAGGAGCGGGTCTCGTGCGGCGGGAATATCACGTTGTGTCCATCTCGCCGCCGTCAGTGGAATTGATTCGGTGATGATCACTGCCCGGTGGTTTTAGTATTAGCTCTCGTCGATAGCATCGAGGGTGCTGTAGCGCGACTTACCTGTCTGCAGGAATTCCCTGCGGAATTTTCAATGCGTACTGATGTTGACCAAGCGCCAACAGCATCTTTCGCACCGCTTTGTTATCCAGCCGACCCTTCTCCCAGTGTATGACCAGACTCCGTGCAATGCGCACTCGAAGTGCAACCTGAGAAGAATCGTCAGACTGCACTTTCGGCTGGATGAGGAGTGCCCAGAAGTCGAACGCTATAACCGGCTCGTGAGCCTCAAGCGCCGTGGCCACGCAATCCAACCCCATGTTTGGGGAAGGAACGGAACCCGCTTCCAGTAGCGAGTCGATCATCTTCTTCGCCTTCTCTAGGCGGTCGCGCGGCGGGGAATTGTTGTTAGCTGGCTCCACTCCTGTTCGGATGAGATTGCCAATAGTCTTGTACGTTAGCGTCGGGTTGCCCAGTTCACGGGAGCGAGCAATGAGCCTCTGGACAAGGGCCTGGTCTCCTTGAAGACCCGCGTGATGTATAACCGTGCCAAATGTGACCGCGTCAGGATGCATCCCGATGGCCACCATCTCTTCTATGACTTGAGCGGCCCTGGACGGATCCTTCACCGCCACTGCTGACAGTGCCACGTTCGCATCGTATAGGTCTGGTAGCTGCGAGCGGTTTGTAATGATCTGTAGGATTCTCGTGCCTTCCGTAATTCGGTCCAGAATAATGTAAGCTCGCGCTATAGCGTTCAGCTTCTCGTGCGAGGCTTGTCTGAGTGGCTCGGTGCGTCGGACGAAAGTCTCCAGGACTCTCATGCCAAAGTTTCTATATTCGACCACGAAGTTGTATGCCTCCTTGTCCCAGCGGTTTTTGATAACATACTGGGTTGCTGCGGTGACGTCTTCATGGGAAGCAGGTTGTGACGCAGTGTCTGGTGGAAGCCGTCCACTGTTCTCTCGTCTTCTCAGACGACTCTGATAGTGGCGAACACGGCTCTCAGCAAGGCTGACAAGACGCACGAGGACCGCTGCGTTGCAGAGGACAGCTTCATCCCCTACAGCTTCAGCCCGTTCCCACAGTGTCCTGGCTAAGCTCATCATACCGTGAGATGCAGCTGCTTGGATAAAGTCTGGTCGGGCAGGTTCCGGTAGATTAGCCCCTTCATGCATGACTTGGGTAAGCAAAAGACGCATGGTATGAACATCACGATTGACATTAGCGCGTCGCAGTAGCCAGATGAGGACTTGACCGCCAGGCAGGGGGTAACGATGGTTGGACATAACCTTCTTGGATCTTACATGTCTATAAACATCGATGGCTATCGTGTCCGCGCGATATTCTGCGGTCCTTTCGTAGAACCGGTTGAGGGTTTGATGGGGGAGGTGAACCTTTCGGACGCTTAAGTACCGAGTGATTATTTCGCCAATGCTATGAAGATTGGATTGACACGTATCATGATCGAGGAGATCATCAAGAATACGAATGAGTGTATCCAGAAAGGCAGGGGGTACTGGGTGATCCCAGCCGACGGGTGCGCAGGCGAGATATACAGCTCGTGGCAGCCAGCCGAGAGTCATGCAAGTCCGAAGCAGAATGGTGAGGATGATATTGCCGAAGTTGCGGCCGGCGATATCGAGCTCCGCAAGGGCACTAGCAGGGATAACTCGAGAGTTGACCAGCCGGCGCAACGAAGCAAGAACAAGCTCATTGTGTTTGCTTTGCAGAAGCCGAACCATCGTGTTGAAAAGTGTCCACAGGACTGCTGCAGGTGTATGGGGTGGCACTGCTAAGTGGGAATCAGAATGAATCCTGACCGTGTAGTCAGTAAGAGCCGGAAGGAGCATAGCGAAGGCGGGGCCATCAATGTCTGGCTGTGACCGCTTCCATAGCAGACGATTGGTGCATTTGATGAGCTGCTCCGGAGGCAAACGAAAAGCAGGATCGTATCGTTGTAGAGCCTGGAGCGTGTGTGATATTGATAGGCTGAGAGTATGGGTGGACTCAAGGTGGATATCGAGGAGTCTTTGGAGTAACGAAGTGCGGTAGCCGGGCTCGCAGCTGTGTAGGTCGTCCATGATCTTTTGCATGGTCTCGTCAACTCGCAAGATATTTCTCCTCTCCACATCGGCCGCAAGGTCCTTGAGCATTTGGTCCGAAATGGTACTTGTAGGGACGTCAGAATGTATGTTGGCGTCTTGCGAATTACTATTAGGTTGCCTCGTCGTTATTTGCGCAGATGAGGAGAAATGAGGTTCCGGCGTCGTATGCTGAGCGTTGGCATTGCCAGTGGATGAGGAGGAACCGTGACTAGGGTTGACATCGGGGATGAAAACGGGTGTACTGTATGAAGCTGATGATGTGTGTCTGAAAAGTGGGAAACGTAGCGCATTTCTTAAAGGTCCTGATCTGGTGCACCCAAACGCAAGGTTATTTGCTCTGTAGGCTCGCAGCAATGGTTGCCGACAGATGAACATGAGTTAGCTATCCGGTTTTGAACGCATGAGTGCAACGTCAGAACTACGTCGGAGAAGAAAACACTATTTGCTTACCGCATCCCGTAACTCTCGTTTCTCCCCCTTCGTACGCTCTCCGGCAGAGAAGCTTTCACCAATCAGCTGAACGCAGGAATAGAATGTGAAACTTTCCGTTCACAAGCGCGTCGAAAGCGGAGGAGCGTGTCACGCATGAGATCACGGCCTGCGTGAATACACGTGACTGCGTGACGGATGTGACCCTTTGTGCCGTTCTATCTAAATAGGAAAACTCTCATAGGCTGGCATTGTTCACCATCAAAGGTTTGGGCCACGGGCGTGAAATCAACATTTTATGTGCTCGGTCTTTCAGCCGCATTTATACTTGGTACTGAGCTATATTCTGTTAAGGCGCAGCCACCGTGAAGTTCCAAAGGAGCTCCATGTCTCAGTCACATTGATGGCGTGAAGATACAGAATGACTCTCGCGCCGCAAGAATTGGCCTGATCATGATTTAGGTGGCTTGGCACCGCAATTCCTCATGAGAATGAATGCTCGCTTTATTATGCCCTTTGTAAGTGTATTTGCAATCGATGAGGAGGCTCATCCTTTCTCGAACGGAGATCTGACAGGTTGAAACTGCCCATCTCGTGAGGCAATGTACCCCGGGGAAACAGTATGATAATTAGCGTTGACGTCTATGCATGTTTCCTCGGCTTTACATCTACGGATGATGCTCGGATCGTTCATGGCATCTTCACGGAACATGAGATCTACAGACAGTGCAAAGAGTTCTATCTTCCCGACGATACCTAGTGACATGGAGGATTCCGTTATCTATCGTCCCTTTAAACTTTCTCGGCGGGTGAGCAACAATCACATCTCCGCATCGTTGAGTCTATCCTATAATCGTTCTAGTACAATGACCTCCAGAAGATCCCGTTCTGAGCGCAGTGCGCACGGCCAGTTTGAGACTTGCTGCATGGTCCGCTGAGCGCTGGATTTATCCGTGCCAAACTATTACCACCAGGTACGTACGAGCTTTAGACTATGCTGCTAATGCTGGATTGCTACATACCTTATGATGACCGGTTCTATACCCACGATCTCGGGATTTCTGTAGCAGGGACCGCTGCTTACAAGCAGCAAGCAGGAGTAATTATCCATGAATCTTCCAGATGGCTCTAAAACTATCCCTCCGAGGGAGCGCGTAGGCAGATCTGAACCCCTCTTTTCTGTCTCGCTAATGTTCGCAATACAGCCGTCTGAGATTCCGCACACTCTGGCTATGGGGAAACTTAACTTTACTCATGGGGAAATAAGTCGCCGTAGTGTTGTAATCCTCTGTGCCTGTCAGTCCTATCTCTAGGCACATGCTCAGATGCCGGCAGACTTCATCCAAAAACTCTAACAGTGACAGCGGGCCTCTATCCGTTACTTCACAGAATCAGGGTACTACAGAAGCATGCTTCGGAGCCTCTAAATTTGGCGCAGATTAATTACAGCCTGTCAGGTCACGTCTAGAATCCATTTACATGACAGAAATCTGGCTACAACTATACTGCATATATTTGACATCAGCTCCTTGGCAATTACACCGAGTAGCGGTGAATCCTGCCGTGAATGATATGCGGTCATTCAGGGGGCATAAAACATCTCTCCAAGCCCCAGTAGTATACAATTATAAGTGATACTGGGCTGTTTGCTTGAGCCCGGGTATCCCCACGATACTCAGTTGCCTTATCCGTCGTGATACCGAGAGACGCCTACCATACATGCTTGGCATAGGCGCGCCGTTACTTGCCCAATGACTTTGGTGACTGTGGCCATTCTTTGAACCAACTCTCTGCCGATAACACTCGCTAGGATAAATTCCTCCAATACAACGACCGATTCTATAGTCGACCACTCTGCTAGCTATGGGCGCCGGCCAGTCTTCCGCATCCAAGATACCATCGCGAGCCTTGCATGTTTTACGGGTTACTCCTTCATCTCCTGCTTCTCAGACGAGCATAGAGCCATACTTTGACTTTGTCGTCGGCTTTAGAGACGAAAATCTCATTTCCGATGATATTGACGCTCCCGACCTGGAGCGGATTGTGGAGGACCACGAAGGTCGTCCGCTAGATCTTCTCGTGTGGAATAGCAGAAGTCAAATAACTAGAGGTCAGTCGAAGTACAGAGTCCAGTGAAGGTGGCTCATTGTGACATGCAGTTGTGCCAATAATACCGTCAAGAGCTTGGTCGCTGCCGCACATCCAATTTGATCCCCAGGAACCTGATGCAGAGCGAAAGCCATCGCTACTTGGACTAAGCATGCGCATGTGCGAGCCGGAGTTTGCTGTCGACAAAGTCTGGCACGTTCTAGACGTCTTGGAAGGAAGCCCTGCAGAAAGTGCTGGTTTGGTGCCCTACGGGGATTGGATTATTGGCTGGTCAGGAGGGCCTCTGAGCGCGGAAGGAGACTTCTACGAGGTTGTGGAATCTGTACGTCTTCAATGGAACCCAACCCCTTTCAGGCATCTCTCATTATTTTGCAACACAGCACATAGACAAGCCGCTCCGGGTATACGTCTATTCTTACGACTTTGAGTGAGTGATACCTTTGTCGGCACAGTATTCTTTGGCATTAACTGTTTGCAGCAACATACGAGAGGTCGTTTTGGTTCCTAATCGGCATTGGGGTGGAGAAGGGTTACTTGGATGTGTCTTCGGGTAAGTGCCCAGAATGAGGTTCAGGCTTCTGTTAACAAACTTCTTCTAGTTTTGGTCGGCTACATCGCATACCCCCCATCCCGGAGCATCGCGAAGCGGGCGCGATACCTCCAGAGCTTGCGGAGCCCGAGGAAGAGTACGAAGAGCAACAGCTGTTCGTTCCTGCTGACCTCACAGAAGGCATAGAAACTCCGGAGCAAGCGGAAGAAAGGCTACAGTGGGAGCAGGAGGAATGGGAACGTGAAAATTACGCGAGGAATTATGCTGCTGCCGTTAATCAAACCTCCGCTTCTGCTTATGACCTTTCGTTGGATTCTGAACACAAGGTTGCACACGATGGGAATGATCCTGCTTCTAAGCCCAATGCCGTGATTGTGTCTGAGGTATCCCAGGAGACCACCCCTGTGCAAGCTCCTGTACCAGCCCCCGCGGCAGTTCCACATGGCAACGTCCCAACGCCCCATGCTGTGAAGTACCAATCTCGTCCTACTACACCTGTTCACACGCCCGCTTTCCCTCGTTCCTCGACACCCACGCAAAATCGCCCGTTCAGCTATCATGTGAATGGTGAGTAATTTGTGTTCGCGGAAAAGATGTGCCGAATCATACTAATTGCTTCCAGGTCTTGGAATTCGTCCTCGTACGCCCTCGTGGGATGTGCGTATATTCGACATCAGTAACAGGGATGCCGTAGCCGACTCCACCGTCCGAATAGGTGAAGACGACCACGATGCCTCCCTCAGTGTTGCCGATACGGACGTCACAGATATGAGCGGTACCAGCGAGGTCACATCTCAAGGTAGTTTGACAAGCGTGGATTAATGCATGGCTGGCTGTATGGGATGGGCATGCAGGCGAGCTCTGTTCATCTTGCTATGGGCACTGCAGCCGTGTTTCCTTCTCATTTGAAACCTACCGTACTGCGGTCCGCCAGCGAACAACTGACCTGTTCGCCTTGAGTGCCACCTGATACAGCTTATTGCTATGGAAGCAGTATGTTATACCGCATGAACCAGCGGTACGCTCAAGCGTTCTGTATCTTTAACTTCCACCGACGCCGCAGCGCTTCAACTGACGTCTGCGCAGCACATGCAGTAACAAGCCTTCTTTCGGCTTCATGAGGGCCTCTGCCCGGTCAGCATGTGCGGGAGTCAGCAGACAACCCCCAACGGATGCACCCCGTTTGACATACATACCACTTTCACATTCACTGTCTTAACGTCATGACCATGAATGGATGTCTCATATGTAGTGTATGCAGTGACGCACGCAGGCTCGAAGAATGTACATGGATTGAACACCCCGCCGTACCCAGTTATCGCTCAAAGTCGCAACTTGAACATCGTCGCTCAGCCCATTATTGCTCACAGCACGTGATCGTAGCAATTTCAGTATATGCATGATGGTTATAATACAACAGCAACACTTTGTATATCATGAGGCGGAACAATTAAGACTTTTCACCGCTGGCTCCGTCTTGCGCGTCAGATGAGGCGGGCTTGAACTCCAAGTTCAAAGCGATGAGTGGCCAGACTGCAGCGCAATGAGAAGGTTATTTTACAGATATGGGAAAACGGTAACTTACCCTCTTCGAATCCAGGATGTCTCCCAAGTCGTATTTGCTGCCAGACATTTCGCATTGCGCCGGATCCGCGTATTTCGGACCAGTGTTCGAGGAAAAACGCCACTTCGACCTGAATAGCGCTTAGACTCAACTGTGCTAGTTTCATAATCATGTGCAGAGTACCTTTCGTACGTCCTCGAACGCAGCAGAAAAATCAGAGAACACCTCATATGCAACATTGTCGACCGTGAGCGATTTGATGATCTGCTGGAATGAACGTTCCTTCAATTCTTGTAGACCAAGTCCTACGACGCCAGTGTAAACGTGGGGACATGTTGCAATGACCATACTTACTGTCTGCTAAGCGGTATACAGCTTTCGCGGAGCACGGGCGAGGTCGGCCGGGATTGTTCTTCTCCCATTCAACAATCCATGCTCGTCGTGAGGTAGGTCGTTTCAATGCTGGGGTTTCATCAAGGGATAGCGAGGCTCTCTGGTTAGATAGAAGAGGAAACGTCTGGCCCTCGGTTGCGGTGGCTGCTGGTGTTGATGTGGAAAGATTGTTGTTCAACTGTCCACGCAACTTCCCGAAACTCAAGCCGATGTTGCTTGCAGGATCGGCAACCTGAAGATGATGGTCATGAAATGTAGATGCGAGCGGCGCAAATGCGATTGTATCTGTGTATATCTGTAAACCGGTTGGTAAGAAGTACTCTAACCTGGGTGTAGGAAGCTCCTCACATAGTTCAGCACGGAACGATAAGTTGAATATGCTACATCTCTTACGACCACCTTGATTTTGGTAGGGCCGGGAATATAGGTGTCAATCTTGCTATCCGTTTGCGCCTGACTATCTTGGAGTTGTCTGTCTGTGGTAGTGACTTCTGCGCAGTGTTCCCTAGGACTGGATGGGTGGGAGGTCTTCGACCGGACATTCCTGCCTTGCGATTCGTCCAGGTCGTTTGCTACCGCTTGCTCTCCTTCAACTCCTAAAGCCCAAGAAGACGGTCGGCTGTCCTTCAAGGCTCTCGGGGACTCGGGAAGACGGAGCTCAAGACAAGACTCCACTGATGAATCTTCAATTTCATCATCTTCGTCGTCCGAATCTTCAAATCGGCCCACAGACGGGACGTCATCATCGTTGGTTCCGTCCAGGGTAAAAGGAGTAGCTGGGACGCTAATATAGTCGTCGTCCATATCGCTTGCAAGCCGGTCAGCCTGTATTCCTTCCAAGAATCCCGAGCGGAACACTAGATTTTGGCTATCAGTGTCTAGCTCGTAAGTTTGCCACAGCAAAATCTATACTTGTATCAAAGTATTCAACCCTTTTAAGCAGTTTGCGGGCCGCATAAATTGTCCTTGCGCGGCCGTTACCGCGTCTCCGAGGTATAACAAATGCAACGTCAGAATAATCCGGGCTAAGAAGAAGTTGGCAGACGTTACAACAATGATGAATGAAGTAGACGTACTCATCTAGCAGATCTCCCATGGCGTCCAAGAGACCTCTCGGAACAGATTGCTTGGCCACAGTTGGTAATGGAACAGGAGGCTCAAATGAGGAGGTGATGGTACATCGTATGAGAAATGCATCATTTTGCTTAACCGAACCGGCATACTGAAAGACAGCCTCTCGCCTGGCGAATTGAGCCCTTCACAAGAGTAAGTATCTGACACCCATGAACGATTGGGACACGAGTCTCACCACCCCCAATTGACCGTCTAGACAAGTAGATAACATATAAATGTATGAACACTGTATAAGCCAATATGGATATACACGGACCTTGTAAGAGAACGAATGGTCACTCGCTTCCTTGTTATTGAACAGGACACTCTTCTGCAGGCTTGAGAGCGGCTATTTAAGATCACTTCAAGGGAGCGAAGAGACTATCTTACTTGTACAATTCAAACCCAAATTTGTATACGCCTTCTCTAACCCATCTGAGCGATGATATGAGGCCAAATACATCAGCGCGTACAGTAAGAAATGACTGACTTCCCATCAACGGCCTTTTCCCTCTCTTCACTGGTCGGCTAAATAATGACGTCTTAACTTTGTTCGAGCAGGTCATCGTTAATTGAGCTTACCTCGCACGACAGGTATAGGCTGATGTATCCTTGGCCTTCAGCATTCACAGTGCCAGAGTTGGCATAGAAGAGTATCTACGTTTTATTGAACAATGGTGCTATGTGAGATATAAACCTCATTACCTGCCATCGTGCACCTCCGAAACGCGCTGACTTAGTCACTTTGGACTTCGTGTCACCCTTGCTGTAGCTGATCTAAGTACTTACGACATCTTGAAACATCTGCGTGGCTCACCTGCCATCGAACAACTCGCCCAAACCGCGTAACGTCCATTCATAACGTATAATAGTACTCTCCACTCCAGCATTGGAGTCCATATTATAGCATACAGCAGTTAAACAGTGTCAGAGAGCTGAAGTAGATGAAGGCGGAAGCAAGGTATACACAGGCGCCCATAACCCCACACAACGCTGATGCTGCCTTCACGTGATCGCATCAGCGCAGTGTTGATGTAAATCAGCCACTGCCCAGCATTTTGCGGAAATCATCCTGTCCCTTTCCAGAAGTACTGGCAGATGTTGTGGGTGCAACGGCACCGCTGGTGGGTGTCGCTATTACCCTGGCCTTCTTGCTTCCCAGTCCGGCTCTTGGCCGAGAACCCGCCGCCCTTGGAATAAATATACCGCCTGACGGGGCTGGAGCACCACCCGGTCGAGCAGCTGGAGGAGCCGATTCCAGGCTTTCTGCTGTGAGCTTCAGGGTTTGACCGTTGAATACAATGGGCTCCGCCAGTAACAACAACTTCCCAGCTTCCTGTACAATGGTCAATATGTAGTGAGCTGGAAGATGAATATGAGCTCACGGCAGGGGTTTCAAGCTCAGCAATAGCTTCATTGCTGTTCTGGAATACCTCAACACGTTGTACTCTCGCATGCTTTTCTATTGCTTGCTGCAAAAGGCCTTCTTGAGCCCCGGCTGGTAACCCACGAATACGGATGGATCTATCTCTAACCTCAGCAGAGCGCTTGTTGCTCGGCCTATACTCACATTAGTGAGACACGAATCTGTTGGAAATAAGAGGCATATGTACCGATTCTTCGCGGCTTTAGCACGCGTATCTGCAAGTGTTACCGCTATTCTTCTCTTCTTCAACTCATGGTTATTGGCAGCCAGTGCGGCTAGAGCGTCTTTCTGTAGATACAATGATAACTGAGTACGCATACTGACGTTCTGGAATGATGGGCTTACCTCTTGTTGAAATTCTACGAATGCGAATCCCTTAGTAAGCCCATTGTCGTCCAAGACCATGCGAACTTCCTTGATTGCGCCATACTACGAAGTACTATCAGTGGACACTTCTGGCAGGTACCCACTGGCACGAACTTACCATCGCAAACAATTTGCGGAGATCAGCCTCGGTGACAGATTTTGCTAACCCGGCTACGTAAAGTTCACGATCATCGGCATCACTGTCTGTCCTTTCCTTCTTCCTCTCAGGATTAGACAGGAGCACGCTCATACGCATGCCAGCTTCAAGTTCCGTGTGATGGAGATCCAACGCGGCGCGGGCGCTCTCCTGCAGTGAGGATGAGCGAACGGAATCCCGCAGACCCCAGGGATACATACCGGAGATGTGTATTGAACATAACAAAATCGCCTTGAGTTTTTGAATTTCTTACTTGGCCACCGTACATCGAAGAGGGTACCGTACTGTGCGAGAATGAGCATGCAATTCCAATCAACAGTCACCCAGCCCACCTTGCCAAACATAGCCCTGATAAGCTTGTCGTCAGCGTTTTCAGGGAAGTTGGTCACGTAGAGCGTAGATTGCCAGGCCAGATGCACCGCTATTTCTTCGCCGTGTATCCTTTTCTTGTCTTTAGTGAGCGCTGCTGGGACACTGTCTCGCTCCATGAATTCAACGGTTGCGACCAGGGCGTTGGGCAACGGTTGCAGCTTTGTCTCGCGAACAGGACCACACTGTTTCAAGTCAGGTCACTGGATCCCTCTGATAGCTCATTACTTACGTCTTTGAAAAGGGCTTTCAGGTCATCTTCGGAGGTATCCGGGGGGAGGTTGGCGACAAACACAGTACAGTTCTCGCGATCGCTGCACAATGAAGTGGTTGAGCTGTCATGATACCAAGTGCAGGGCGAAAGCCATACCGCTTTAATGTTGTGGGAGCCGGCTCTTCATAGGGCTTAAGTTGCATTCTGTTGCTGGATAGCCGCGAACTCACCAAGCCTGACTTTCTTGCTTCCCTCGACCGATAAATCGTCCTCGGCTTTTCGTTTGGAGCGACTTTCCGTCTGGGTCTGATCAACATCCATGTCTACATCTCCATGTGCCGATGCCCTTGCTCCGGTGACTTGTGGTGTAGTAGAGTCAGCAACGGGAACGTTGGCTGGTTGTTCTGCAGTCAATTGCATAGTAGCCATAGCAGCCTTTTCAGCCTCCTAGGAACATGTGCTAAGAAAAATGTGTGACACAATTTTACACACTATACGCACCCTCACTCGTCGCGCGTTGACCTGTTTTTGAGCCTTCTGGACACGTTCATGACAATCTTCCAGATCGTCGATTGAACCATGGACTTGTTCGAAGGCCATCCACGCTTCCCATATGGCTTCAGGCCAGTCCAGATTTTTGGACGCGACATCTCTGAATGCCTTCCTGGCTTCGTCGTACATACTGACACGGCTAAACATCGATGTCAATACATGTGACAAAGAAGAAGCTCAAATTTGGTTACATTAAGGCCTCGGTATACGATAGCCAAGTAAGATAACTTGTCTTGTAATGCCGGACGGCTGCGGACCACATATTGATAGCTTCATCGGGTAGGTCAGCGGTATCTAGGCACTATTCAGAGCAGTCAGATGTAGTGTCTTAATCTGATGTGATGCGATGTACATACTAGAGATGAGAAGTATTTCTCGAGTCGAAGTCGCGGGTCGCCGGCTTTATTCTCTGGTGGCCGTTGAGATTTACAGCGAACCGAATATGAGGAAGAAGTCAATACGTACTTTGCCGCATTAGAGATTGTCCTTCCAGAAGCGGTAGGAGAACGCCTTCATAGCCTTCATGACCTGATCTTCGATGTCAGACTGGTACCACATTACAAGGACCCATACTGACCCATCTCTTCCCGTTCAACCTTTCTCCGCTCAAAGCTAGCTCTGGCCAGTACTACTGGAACGAGTTGATCGGCGTCGGAAACGAGAACGCTAACCGACAGTGCGTTACTATACGCCGCTGGAGAGTTCCATTATCTCTTAGCATTCGAGAAAACAAAATATTTTACTTACCAGTTATCTCGTCGCCACGACCAGAACGTTCAAGGAAACGGATATAACGAGCCCACACTTCCCCAGAACCAGGAACACTGCGGGTTGAGCGCCTGTAAATCTTGGCGCGGGACTCGTCCTCGAATTCATTGCTACGAATGAGGTCTAGATAGCCAATCCAGAACGTCCTCAATGCTGTTTCGGCCATACCGTCACCTGAGAATCTTCGTTTGTCGGCTTCCGCTATAGCGCGCTCGTAAAGTGTCGGTAGTAGAACAAGGTCCAGCTTTTTGCCTCTCTTTTCGAATTCTATGTAATACGCATAGGCTTCAAGAGAATATCCAGATTGCGCCTGTGTTGAAGTGAGTATGCAGGAACCTCACGACAATGTCGTAAAAAGCACATGCCAGAGATGTCTCGTGTGGCTCTCTCTTCTGATAAGCCTTAACTGCCTGTGCACGCGACTTGGATGCTTGTACCAACAAAGCTTCATACTGGTCTGCGGGTTTGTGGTTTGTCGTGAATGACGAATAGGCTTGAAATGTCTCGTCGTGATCTGGAGTATGTTAAGCTTCTGAACCTTTACAAAAAAAACAGAAGTTACCTACTTGAATGGGGTTGCTTGAGCCGTTCGAGTAGTGCGGCCTCAATCTCGAGCGCAAGTTCTTCTCTAATTGTGATGTAAATGAGTAAAGCTTCGAATGGGTTCCACGTGGCTTACTTTTCTTCGGAAGGGACTTCCTCCAAGAGCTCGAATTCCCAATCACGCTTGAGATCCCACAGTTCGTGACTCTATACATTAGATGTCAGAAAGGTAGGCTGCGTAGGGACGTATGACACTGACCTGCGTCAAATGAGCAGTGCCTTTGGAAACAATATCATTGACATGGACGCGCATCCAGTCCACTGACAACATATCCCCTAACTCTGCGGGTTTCGTCTCCATCTCCTTAATGCGACTGAACTGCGCCAAAAGAAACTCAAGATGTCTCTTCAGTACTGGGATTGCTGCATTCAATAGTCATAAGCGGTGCTTGCATAGAAGGACACTGACAACTGCGCACACATGTAGTCGGATTCCGCCCTTTCGAAGAGCTCCAGAACGGCCTCCAGACCCTCTGCACTGTCCAAATCCACACTCTTCAGCTTCATATCGATTAGCGGTAGCCATACTTCCTCCCCCGAGGCCCAGTACGTCACAACCATGTCTAAGGCAGCTTCGACTTGGTCATCCATTCCTGTGTCGCGTCCCAGACGAACATTTTGAATATGGAGAGAAAGGTCATATGGGTTATCTGTTATCAGGGCAAGGTTGTTGGCCAGAGCTTCGAGGGCGGCAATTTCGTCCATCGCATACGAAACGAGAGACAGACGTTGTGGCGGAACCTTGTAGTGTTGCTTAACGGGACCGAGCTTTAACCAAGTCACGTGCGCCGCGAAACAATCGCGAAACGCGACGCGCTTGATAAAAGCAGCTTCCGACTCGCTTGACACACCAAGTCGAGTCGTAGATGAAAGGTTGAACCATCTCAGGTCTCTCTCGAAGACTAAGCCCCGTGCCGAATCAACAGGCTTCAAGCAAAGCGATTGCGACCTTCTTCGCTAACCCATATCAGGCGCTTTCATTCCGATACGATGAGAAAGTCACTTGCCTTCTACTTTGAAAGCAAGCCGGCTTAGAAAGATCTCGATAACGAGAGCCATTTTTCGACCCTCTCTCAAATACAGCCCTCACAATGACTTCTTCTCTACAATTAAGTGAAGTCTTCGACCTTAAAGGCCGCGTCGCAGTGGTTACTGGAGGGGGGACAGGTATTGGGTGGATGATCGCACAAGGTCTCGCAACAAATGGCGTGAAAGGTGCATAACGTATATCTGTGTCATGTTATCGATTCTCATCAGGGTCTAGTATACATAACTGGCCGGCGTAAGGAGGTTCTGGAGAAGTCCATCGCATCGTTCGAAAGACAGGATGGCTCTGGCGAGATTATTCCGTACGTGTGGTCTGCCTTCTGATATGACTTCGAGGGTTAAGCCCAACGTCAACTAGAATAGCTATGGACGTTACAAACCGTGATAGTATCACTGCAGCACAGAAAGAGGTCCAGGCTAAAGAGGGTAAACTCCACATCCTGGTCAATAAGTACGCGCGGTCCTGTCACTGCATCACAATCTCTCCGACCCTGACTATGAATACTCTGACAGCGCAGGACAGAGTGGTCCCGTCTCAACCTTCTTCAACGACACATCTGCGCCTGAGCACCAATCAGCTGAAACTCTGGGACAAGCCCTCTTTCAAAACGAATCGTTCGATCAGTGGGCGCAGCTCTATACCATCAACTCTGCCTCTATCTTCTTTGTGACCACAGCCTTTCTCGGATTATTAGCGAAAGGCAGTGAGGACCGAGCACAATACACCTCGTGTGTCATCAATATATCCAGCATCAGTGGACACATGAAGCTCGCGCAGAACCACGTGCGTACCGTGGCCGTTTGTATTTGCGCGATGCCTTCCTGACCATTGTTTCCCGTATCTCGGTGACAGTTTGCATACAACAGCTCGAAAGCAGCTACCGCTCACCTCACGAAAATGATGGCCACTGAATTCGCACTCAAGAACATTCCGGTACGAGTATGCGGGATAGCGCCGGGCGTATATGAGTCAGAAATGACAGCAGCACGTCTGGCAAACAATCCAAAAGCAGTCAACTCTGTTGGGCTCGGAATCCAGCCTGTTCCCGCAGATAGGCCCGGAACGTGAGTTCATTAGTTTGTACAGAGCGGAACACAGCGGTTGAATGCTGATATCGCCGTCAAGTGCCCACGAAATGGTCGGAACTGTCATCTTCTTAGCATCTCCCGCAGGTTGTTATACAAACGGTCAGGAGATCGTCGTTGATGGCGGCTACCTTGCCGTCAATCCCTCAACGGTCTGACATCAAGAAATCATGACGAGAAATCTGTCGGAGTGTACTACATGTTGTATCAGGCTTTATTGCTACATAGTGTATCCATAACGCTACAGGGGCATGTAAGTAGTATATACGGGTGATGTAAGATAAATATCATAAGTTCGTAAGATATAAAGTCATAGACGTCCGTGAACAAGTCATAATCATCTGTCCCTTCTTCTTGTCCATGTGAAGGCGCTATTTCCCATAGCCACAAACGCGCTACCAACCTTGTCCTTCAAACCAACAACTCCCGGGAGTACCTTCACGGGAACCCCAAACCGCGCCGCACGTTTGACCACATCGCTATCAACCGCCTTGCAATCTTTGACCCAAATCTCGCCGACCCACATTATGCCTCCGCCCAACATCCTCCTGACAACTTGAATAAAACCTTCCCCACTGACCCAGGCGCCCTCAATTTCAAGGACCCTCAAAGGTGTATAGATCACCTCCGCCATCCCTCCGGGAGGAGGGTACACAATATGGTGCCGCCCACGACATGCCTCTCCCAACGACCACAGGAACGCGTCATCGACGTTCGGCGAACGCAGCGTAAGCAGCTTCAATTTCGGTACATGCTGAATGAGAATGCCGCACACGAACGACGCGCGACACCACGCGTTCGTGAGTTCCAAACGTGTAAGACTCGGTAGTCGGGGTAGCGCCTTGAGGAACTTGCGGGTACGGGAGAAGAAAGGCATTTGCATTGAAGAATGTGTGCCGAAGTGATTACGGCCTTGCGGAGCTATGAGGACAGGGGCGGAAGACGACAACGTCATCTTCCGCAAATACCGAAAATGGAATCGGCTGACGAGGATCACAAGAGCAGATGGTATGTCCGCGCTGTCGACGTGTATTGTGAGGACGCGCAGGTGCTCGAAGTAGATTCGATCCTTGGGAGACAGGGGTGTTAAGTGCAACTGCATAGTCTTCCGTGTTTGCCCCGGAAATGCCAGACGAAGCTCGCGTAAATGAGTGCAGACTTGCAGCATACGGAAGATTTCAATTTCGGCGTCCTGTCCACGAGTAAATCCGTGGTGGGTATAATCAAGAAACGTGAGATTCGTAAAGAGCGACGGCATCCATGTCAAGCGAATGCCATTAAGCGTCACAGATCGGAGTAGTGGCGCATGTCCATTGAAAAGGAGGAATTCCTTGGGGTCGTCATTGTTGGGATGTACCAGCGAGAGCGATTCGAGGCGAGGTGCTTGTACCTTCGGACCGAAGCCGCAGCACACCGAGAGAGTTGCGTTCCATAAGTAAGGGGCATAATGTTCGAAGCTAACCGTGAGAGAGCGCAAGCGAGAGAGATAGGGGGCGATCATGTGCATGTAGAGTTGTACAGTCTGCGCGTCGAGATAGTGTCGACGAATGCGAGGGGTTATCGGGAGGGCCTGTGGCAGTATTTCGACATCGAGCGTACACGCCCGAGCGCGGACTATCCGCTCCGACCACATACGCAGGCGCGAGTCGAGGGTTATGCGCCGCCATAACGCCGGAGTGCGGAGGGCCAGATACCGCCAATCTCTGCAGACGTGCGAGACGGTTATGGGGAGCATCGTGTCCTGCTCTGCGCCCATAACGAAGACGTGCGCCAGTAACTCAACGGGCAATCGCATGATCCAATGTGGTCTGTAGTACTCTTCATTTCGACGGCGATCTATTCAGAATTTGGCAAGCATGTTAGATGAGGTTAGTGATTATACCGTTTCGCACTTACATGATGCTCGGACCCTCTTCTCCGTTTCAAAGTCATCTGTCCTGCAAAGCCCGGGAGTCAGTTCACCCACACAGAGGGTAGGAACGCGTTACTGACTGTGTATCGCAAACGTAAATCGACTTCACAACATCAACCAACGATCGTGAAGGAGGCAAACCCTTCCGACGCGACCGCCTGAGTGTGAAGGGCATACTATGGTTCAGCGGAGGAAGGAAAAGACGGGTCATGGCCGGAATCATTCCCTACTTATAAACATCTACCCCTAACTCAGGCCATCGCTCCCATTTTGCCTTACCGAGGCAAACGATCACGCTATACTGCCACTGCTGAAATGGAGGAAGCCATACATAAAGGATGGCCGCTATTGTGAACCTCCTTCCGGAGACAAAGGAGGACCGTTCGAGCGACACAGCCCTGTGTACCGTGGCCGCTGAAGTAGCCGCGTCTCACGGAAGCGTGAAGCTGCTATTCCGCTCCCTCTGCAGCAACGTCCGTCCCTCCGTTGAAAACGTACTGCGCACATTTACGAACCGTACGAGACGTGCTGTAGAGCATGAAGCGGGCCAGACGGTGATGAATGTACAAACAAAGGTTGCACTGATGGGGCGCTTAAGGCGCTCAAAATCACACTCGCGCTGCCACTGCCACCACTTGCAAGGGCTTTCGATTCCCTGTGCTAAGCTACCATTGAGTTTTAACGCGGCTGTGTCTGCTAAAGACGACTTCCGGCCGATAGAGTAGCTGAGCTCGGACATATAAGGCCTCCATACTTGTGGGCGTAACGCACCGCTCACTCTTCCGAGCGTCTCACCCTCCCTCCTGTGTGGCCGATGGCCAAGTCCCTCGATCGCGTCTCCTAAGATTATTGTGGACTCAATCGCAAGGCAGGATCATGGGTGCCACAAATCGCTGTCATGTGTAAATGTCATTATTACACTTTAATCTTAGTCCATGCGCTGGTCGGTACGTCAGAGACCTCAGGGGGTTGCAACTCAAATTCCAGGTTCTACGACGACCTACCACTGACGAGTGGCGGCACCTGTGGCGGCTGCATATCTGCAGTTCTACAAGTCCTGATACGCATCTAGCAGACAGTTCAGGAACCATAGAGAAACTAAACCAGCGAATACACTGAACGTAATAACATAAACACACACTACACCTGCTGTACGAAATCCAATACTATATAGAATACTACGCGTCAACAGCCCAAATAATATGCAATAAACCAGCCAAACGAACTATAATCGTTAAACAGTATCGTCAATCTCGTCATCCAAATCGCTCGAGACCGGGGGTACCCCTGCGCCTTGTTCCTCGTCCCCTATCTGACTAGTGCTGTCCACCACATACCCCTCACTATCCTCCGCGTCCTCCTCCTCGTCTTCATCGCCCTCAACCCACACCAGGCGCTCTCCCCCAGAAGAAAGCATCTCCTTCTCTATCAACTCTAGCGCGTCGTCCCGTAACCGCTCGCTGACGAACCAATTCGCGACCGGTCTGCCCGCGTCCTGTCTGAACCTGATGAACCTCCGCAGGTCCTCACCGTCCACACCTGATATTCGAACAGTCTGCAGTTGCGGTAGTAGCAAATCCTCCGTGGAATGAGTGGGTTGAACCTGGGGATCTAATGGGGAATGCGCTGAGTGGGGAGACGTGGGAGCGGTCGATAAAGTCCGCGTACTCGAGCATGACCGCGCGGTATCGAAAGAGCTCGCCCGTGTTGTACTTCTCGCCTCCAGGCGCAGCTGTGAATATGAGTCGGCGAACGCCTCGTCATGCTCGTGTTCCTTCCCTTTTGCACTGAAGGTCGACGCCCGAGACGACGCGCGCCCACGACCCGTCCATAGCTGTTTGAACAAGCCATCGGCCATCTTCGCGCCCGTGACTTCCAGTGTGCGTAGACAAGAGCAGCTTGCAAGGAACGAGGCAAAGCTGTCTGGTGAACAGTCAAGGGCGGCGATGGTGAGTGTCTCCAGGATAGGGAATGCAGACTGTCTGGGTCCCTCCTGTGCGTGCTCATCTATCTCCGATTCGTCGTCCGTGATCAGCGACGAAGGAGATTTCGAGAAATACGCTAGTAGCGCTGAGAAATCTTGCTCACGATCATGCAACTCCAGTCGCAAGGAGGTCAAGTTAGGCATGCGGAGTCGTTCCATCAGTTGTAAGATGTACGAGCAATCCATGTCCGTCAGTATGAGTTCACGCAACCCAGGGAGAGTGATGACATCCGTAGGCCACCCCTGAGAGACCGAACGCGGACCGGAATAGTGGAGCGACAGTTTGTATAGATCCGGGCTGGAACTGAGCATGTGCGCCCAGATATCATAAGGGATGCGCACGTCTTCAGAGTGCAGTGCAAACTCGACGGTCGATAGGTCTTCGAGGAATGGCGATTGGTTCCAGGGCACGTTGACACCAATCAGGACGACGTGTTTTAATGCGGGAAGATTGTTGTCAAACACTACTACGGGAGGAGGACCAATTTGGGTGAACAGACGTTCGGCGCTGTCCCAGTCTTCGATGTGCCACAGCTGCATGTATTCCAAGTTTGGCGCACCGCCGCATGTAGAAAGGACGGTCCGAGCGTCGAGCTTGCACTGGCGATCTCGTACTTTTAGTGAGAGTGATCTCCATCGCGATAGGAAGGGGGTAACGATGCTGAACGCGGGCAGAAACTCGTCTCGGAAGAGCGTCACGCTGGGAATATGTTCCTCCGCTGCGCAGGTATCGACAAGGATGTCGATGAGACGATGTTGACTTCGTGTGAGATAGTGCTTTGCTCGGTCCAGGTGAGGTACGAGGCGGAAATGGATCGTGGTCCAGAGGTCGTGTGTGCGTAAGGCCACGTTTCGCCAGTGCTGGCACACATGAGACACAAGTATTTCGAACGGCACTTCGTCGTTTGGCGGGTAGTCTGGGTAATCGGCTTGCGGCAATCCTAGACAAAACACTCGAGAGAGCAGCTCAACAGGTAGCGTGGATATGGGCGACATTCCGCCAGCCCAGCGGACCGGAATGGCGGGTGGCGGCTTCGCAGGAGTGAACGCTACCTGGAGGTGAAGAGCATCGTCAGTATGCGGTTAATCAGGTCGCAATTGAAGCAGAAGTGCCCGATGGGCGGTAGGGAGGTCGGCGCAGGGATGAGCAAATGTACAGTTCCTGCACAACCGCAAGCTCAACTGTCGCGACGTGGGGAAAGGGTCTTCCAGCACAGCTCCCTCCTGTCGTTTGTAATGTTCACACCCTAATCACACATGATATTCCAGCTTTGAACCGTACCAACCACCCGTCGCTACGCGCGACGCTCACGAGTCCGATTTTGTCGGGATGGTGGATGGAAGACCAAAAGAGGTATGTGTGTACGAGATCGTACATCGGGCTCGGGTGTCAATCCGACACGCGGCTTGAAGCAAGAACAAAGAAGGGGACGCTCACCTGGAGAGGATCGTAGTAGGCGTCGCTACGGGATGAGTGAGATAACGAATATGAATCGGACTCAGCAGTATAACCCTGCGAAGTAGAGGTCAGTGGGTGCACGGTCCAAAGGGGAACCAGTAAACATTCGCGCGGGCTATTTGAGTGTTTCCGAAGAACTCACCATGCCAGAGGGAAGCGTGTGGTTGTTGCGGTCAGAGTATGCGCAGCACGGGAAGGAGGAAGCTCAGCGAGAGCGGCCCATGCAGGTTTTTCAGGAGAATAAGCAGCTTGGCAAGACGAACGAGGTGGTTGACGTTAGAAGGTGGCAGATGTCAACGGGCCCCTGACAGGGTTGGCCTGTTCCCTAATAGATGGGAACGCCCTCGGCTTTCGTCACATCCTCCCCTAACGCCATGACGGGTGACCATTTGCTGCAGCCCGGTCGGCGGAAACATACACACAGACGCCGGCGGCCTGCTGCTTATGGCACATACGATTCCCCACAAAAGGCGTTACACTTCCACGCTAGTCCATAAACGCGTGTTTCAATCAACATAATCAAACGTTACTTACCACTATACAAATCTCCGTTCAATTGCTCGCTCCCACACATCCCATCGACGATGTGCACAATCTATCCCTGAACTCAGCTCTCGTCGGCGACAATTGAGTGCTGCAGCCCAGAGCACCGCCGACGCTGCGTGCAAATCCTTCATACATCGAAGAATGTTCGGCCTCTTGCCTGTGTGAAGGTTTGTTATCCCACTCTCATCACTCCAGCCAAATGGTGTGAGGTGGCTCTCTTCCTGATGCCGATGTGCTGTGAGAGCTATTGTGGCCCTCCAGCAACAGATCTGTCCATCGCCACCCGCGACACACACGCTCGGGGACTCTACAACCCCCCTATCTTGTCTTTATCACGCTAGCCCGCGTACAAATCATGCCAGACAAACCACCAATGGCGGGGATGTTGTATCAATTATTCTTCAATGACTACGGCAGAGACACCTCGGAGTACAGATCCGAACAAGTATTTCACTGCATACGAACAATTCTTACAGTTGTGCTCGCAGACATGAAATGAATGGACCCCGCAACCTAAACTGCTCTGGGCTACTCGGTCAGTGCACACACTTGCTTACGACACACAAGTGCTGCACAAAAGCGTTCCCGCCGGCACGTCGAACTTCTGATAGACATTGCCATGGGTGATGCTTCCCCTTCTACCGCGAAAGATGCATGGGATTTCGACTGCGCCACAGGAAGCCAGCCATGCGCTCTATCTCCGGATGATGCATGATATGGCAGAGTAGGTGCGGTACACTATCAACCGTTAGGATAGTGTGTACCAAAGCTGACGACAAATGAGACAAATAATACCTTCGCCGAAACTGCGACACCGACCATCGCACGATCCTGAATTCTGATGGGTTTGCATCGCCATGTGATGCATCCTTAGCCTCCCACAGGCTTCGCCGTCCGGCCGCTATGGAGTGCGGGAGATGCCTTGCTCGAGGATGGTCGATCTAATCGTGCCTAGGCGTTCGAGCATGATCAGCTGTGTCGCGTGAGCGTCCGTATAAATGTTGCAAGTGGTAGGTACAGTACCTGTTGAGCGACATTGTGCGAGCACTGAGGCACAGCCAGTATTCAGCCAGTGCCTTACGCTGGGCGTGCTGAACGTACCTGACATCAGATGATACCATTGAGAGCGCCGAATACGACGTGCAGAGTCTCCGAACGAAATCATACCAATGCACATACGAAACAAAGGGTGCGGTGTTCTTAATGATATACTTGTGGCGAAATCTCCGAGCTGGCCTTAGCACCAGATCGCCCGATTATTCAAGCTGTCCGTGACAGCCTAATTCCGTCCCGAGTACAGATGAGGCTTGGCCTCTGATGCTCGATGCCGCTGTCAAGCGCACACCCTGGCAGCGGGACTAGCCATCAGCTCGGATCCGGCGCGTCGCAGAAACACGAGCATTGAGCAGCGTAATATGTCCTGAAAGAGAGGCATCGTCATGAGGAGCGTCGCGAGATCCGGGCCCAGTATTGCTATCGTACGTACTGTATAGCCACCAATTATCAGCCAGAGAGATTTGCCATCGTATTCGGAGTGCTCGACACAAGCTCATCTTGATGATGTTTGACCCGACCGTCACGGGTTTACGGTGCCCTGACGTTTGCATCCAAGAACGCTTTCTGTCTCCCAGGAGGACGACGTGTGGCTGGTGTCATGGTGTCAAATTACGAACTCGAGAGGAGCTCGATGGTACGGCTGTTATACCCCACGTCGTTCCTGCCACTGGAACACGCTGCAGAAGTATATACGCGTCGTTCTGTGTTCAGGGCATAATCGCACCGCGGTCAAAGGCATGCGGCACCTCTACGGCGGCCGCACGGGCCTTGCATGAGAGCTTGACCGGTTCACCGTTGAGTTCGTGACACCCCATTGGTGGACAGCAAGGGTGTCACTCAAGAACGGCACGGCATGGTTGCCGCAATGTATGTCTTGTTGACGGAGAACACGATCGTCGCGAACAGCGACTTAGTGGACCACGATCGCGCACGTTCAACCAGAAATAACGTCGCTTCGACTGTTCAATGGATACAATTATGTTAGCGGGGGTGGTTTAATTATATTCTATCCAGCTACTTTACACGTGTAATAGCGTTCTGTCCATAGGATCGATGTGTATGTCCGCCGAAGAATCATCTATTTGAGGAGGAGTCCGGGTTTTGTAAACGTAACGCTGCCTGCTGTAAGGCACGATACAAGTCTGCTGCCAGGGACGAATGTGGTCGCGGGTCGAACACCTCCGTTATCGGAGTCACTGCATCGCGTGTGAGAAGAAGGTGCTCGTGTTGGGCCTTTGATGGATCCGGGGCCGGTGTGGATGAGGCATCGGAATCTATGTCTTCAGTCTCTTTGCTGGTTGGTTCATCAGACGGCGGTGGCGGAGCATATCTGGTATAGATGTCGTTTAACTCTGCACTGTCTTGAGGCACAATGGCGCCCTTGTCGAGAAGTTGCTCTAGGTATGATGAGGCCTTGTAGGCTGGAAGCAGACAAAACATGTGGTCAGTGGTCGCTCTGAACCTTGATAAACACACATTACCTCTATAATGGGACCATGAACGCCATACACAGAAGAAGAATGGCAGATTGGGGATCACGGCTGAAGCAACGCGTGAGTAGGATGTTCTAGACTAAACGTCGAAACAGACGCACGGATAATCATGAATGGAGCGGTCAACGGCGAGATCAGCATCCAGGTGTAAAACCCTCGTTTGTGCTTCGGAGTACGTTTCGCCAAAAGAGTCCGCAGATGTGCAACCGGCGAGGAACACGCCTTGCTTGGATATATCAAGGGAATCTGACAATCCAAATCACGATATAGGTGGCACCCCAGAAGGGAGGAACGTGGTATACTATGTCAATAGTTGAACTTGAAGGGCAGCTTCAAAGTACGAAGTGGCTCACCGTCGGACTATCGTCTGGCTTTATATCCGATTCAGAGTGGCCGAAACGCGTAAGGCTCGGGCCCAGTGACGGGTCCAGTGATTTGAGAGCCAGCTCTTCGAACTCCATGCGGTCCACCAGGCTTTCGCCATACAGAAACGTCTTCCGCTAGAAGCATATACGTGACATTAGCGCAAGACATGACATTGATGAATTCGTTAAGAAGTAGACACGACAGCTGCATCAACGTTGAAGGATGCATTGCATGATTTCCGCCACAAGACACTTCGCGCATACTGTAGAAAGATTATAGTACCTTCCAGGTGCCCTCCTGCGCTTTTCCGAGTCCGGCCCATATCCCAGATGCTTTATCGGTGGCCCAGTGCGACCAAGTCTTGGTCTTTTCTTCTCCTGGTAGAGGTGTCGCGAAATGATAATACGTGAGATGTCCCGAAGCAGATGTGCCTTGTGTTTTTGACGCAGAGACGAGAGGAAGCGCCAATATACGCAACGATTTCTTCGTCACTTTCGCCACCGACATCTTGTAACGCGTCCAGGGGGTCGTATGTGAGAGCTAGGGGAGAGTTGGTCGGGACCTGGGTCGTTGGTGGTTACCTGGGAGCTCGAGTACGCGTGGAGAAAACACTATGTCATCCACGTGACATTTTACTGCTTTGGGCGGTCGCGTATCATTGCAGCCGCCGACGCGACGCGTGGAAGACTGCAGCCTCTACACCGCATCGACCACATCCTCCCCGCCACTCGTCTTTTGTCGCCGTAATCTAGCATCTGAATCAACATGGACTCACCTGTCGACCCTGGGTCCCCAGCATCGAATTCATCCGACTCACCAGACGATATGATGTTGACGGAGAGTATAGTGTCGACGCAGGAGATGATGTATTCGCGAGATTTTGGTGCGAGTTCGCACAGCAGCAAGCGACGACTGCCACCCGGTGGACTGCCTGTCGGACCATCATATGGTGCAAAGAGCCGACGTAGAGAAGAGGGACAGGGCAGACGTACTGGCGGGTCAAATCAATATTCAGGAGGACCCGGGGAGGGCAGAGAGGGCGTCGCCAGGCCTCAGAAAGATGAGCTTATTGATCAGCACATTGTTGACAGGACTCGCCACGGTTAGTGTATTTCCAAAGTCTTCACCTGTGCAGCGCGTTGATATCATTCAGATTGGGGAGATCCGTTCGACGATTCTCTCGTCAAGAATTCATCTTAGGGGATGGCATCCCTCAGTCAGTCTTCCCGCATTTGTCGTACCCCAGTTTGTTCTGACTTCGTATAACAGTGTTCTCTGTCATTATATCACTGTATTATGTCTCCAATGTATAACAACGTGCAAGTCAGAACACCGGGCGAATTCTATCACCGTATCCGTCATCTAATGGTAATACCTGTGTGAGGTGCAGCACGTACGGCCGACAACGCTATCAACTAGCACAACGGCTACTATTTGTGTCTCGGCTTCGCCAGGATGAAGCTATCGCGCTCGATTTCCGTGTACCGTCATGAACCAGCTCAGCCGGGTGTTGTGATGCGTCTCGAGCTTGTTGCTTTCGGCTTGCATGCTTAATCTGCGTATGTTTGTCAGCACGTTCTCTTATATTTGCCTCGTCGGACCGCGGTGTGAGGTCACAGACTCACGGCACAGGCAGGTGACTCTGACCTCCGATATTACCCCGCGCTACATTTAACATGCTCGTCGCGTATCGTGAGTATTCTCAGGTTTCATCACCTATTTGCTGCCTACAGCTGCCAATACAGCTCTTCTTCGACAATGGGAAAGTACAACGTTCTCACTCGTAAGTCTGTCAAGACGGAACGATGCTTGTCAACTACTTATGAAATGCCTCCGGTCGCATAGCCGAACAGGTGGATTTCTTCCTTGAGAACGGATATGTCGTTATAAAGCAGGCCTTTACGAAAGAGAAGGCCGCGGAATGGAGCGCAAACCTATGGGTACGCCTCGGTCTCGATCCGAACGACAAGTCAACATGGGCGCGGGAACGGGTCCATATGCCATGGCACAAGCGTGAATCTGTGTCCACCTTCTCCCCCATGGTGCGTTTATCCCTCACGATCATCGGGCTGCCCGGGTCTGATAATGTCGCAATAGGCGTGGGAGGCCATGCAGGATTTGCTAGGCAAAGACCGCATCGACGAGCAGTACTCAACGTGGGGAGACAGCTTCATAATGAACCTCGGTACCCCAGAACTGGAAGGGGAAGACAAATATGTACACCCCCATGATTTCGACAACTGGCATGTCGATGGCGACTTTTTCGTACACTTTTTGGACTCCCCGGAGCAAGCTCTTCTTGTCATCCCATTGTTCAGCGAGATCAAGCCACGAGGAGGCGGCACCTATATCTGTCCTGAAGGAGTCGAGGGAGTTGCGAGATATCTTGCTGCTCACCCAGAGGGTGTTCTTCCCGCACCTGGTCTGAGGCTTGTTCCCAGCTCGTCCACCTACGCCGACCCTGCGGATGATCCCGAATCCTGGTCGCACTTGGCCGCTATCAGGAGCTGCAGCGACTTCCGTGAGATGACGGGAGAGGTAGGGGACGTTGTGCTAATGCATCCGTTGATGCTGCACTCCGCGTCGAAGAACTACCTCCGTAACGCGCGCGTTATCACCAACCCGCCGGTCGCTCTGAAAGAGCCTTTCAACTTCAATCGTGAGAACCCTGACGACTTTAGCCTAGTGGAATTGAAGACCCTGAAAGCGCTCGGGGTGGATCGCCTGGATTTTAAACCTGCAACGGAACGAAGAAGACTGGCACCTCGTAGCACTGCGGCTAAGAATGCGATGTTGGAGGAGGAGAAGAAGCGACTGGCTGCTTTCGAGGAAGCTCAGCGTCTGAGCAACCGGGAGATGAGCGCTTCTGTCATGTCTGCCGCTGCGTAAGCCGATGGATGCCGTGAGCCGCAAGTTTAGTTGATTGTGACATCCTCACGATTGTCTGACACTGTAACGGCAGATTCCTACGTGTTTTTGCGTCGCGGGGTACAGTTTGTAGAATCCATGCGTCTTTTGTAATTGTACAATTCAATGGCCCGTGCTTCTCAGGAGTATCCATTCTGGGTGAAGCGGGACTTTGTGGCGTTCACCGTGACCGTGTGACTCATGCCGCTTTATCTGTCACAGCCGCGAGTGTGCCGATAGCGGCCATCTTGTTGAACATGTCTCCGCAGCTGGCAAACATGATGGTGACCATGGTTAGCGTCGGCTAAAGCCAACATGCAAGCTCACTTTCTCTCATTTAGCCTGGCCAACTTACTTGGGCATCGTGTGCCCACTGTATTCGCGAGGATTCCGAGCCAACGATGAGCGGTCTGCTGCGCCTTCTCTTAATGGCGACCTTTCTCGGACTCGGCTCATTTGCGGTCGGAATACTGCCGCTTTTGTTTGTGTTTTCAAGTATGTGGCTGTAGTTGGCACAAGAGATTGAGCTCACGCATTATAGGGACAACACTTGCATACCTATCGAGTATCGGCACTGGTTTACTGCTTGGTACTGCGTTGGGTGTAATCATTCCGGAGTGGGTATCAACTCAACTTGACTTGCGTGCACGCACTAATGGCCACCATAGAGGAGTTGAGACTATCGCTATGACCAACACGTTACGCAAATTCCCTAGCACCACGGTGGCGCTCTCCTTGATCTCTGGGTTCGCCTTCATGTTACTCGTTGAGCCTATAATCCATCGCGTCTCGTCGCGTTCTGCTCACACGACACATCATGTCTTACTGCCTCAATCGGACGCTTCATCCCAACCTGACGCGGATACCCGTACATCGATATCTCGGAATGTCGTTTTCGACGTCGAATTAGGCGAGCTGGAGCAGGACGAGAGTGTTACTATGGACCATGTTGCACCTTCATCCCGGAATAAAGACGCACTACCCCCGGCCTCTCCGGTTGTGGCTTACCCTTTGACCTTAGGGCTTATGGTGCATGCGCTTGCTGATGGCCTGGCTCTTGGATCGTCTGCAGTCTCACCGCTGGACAGTTCATTGTCGTTGGTCGTGTTCTTAGCTCTCATTGTACACAAAGGTGCGACCCAACACCAGATTGTTTAATACGCTACATACTAATTTTCGATCCTCCAGCGCCGGCGGTCCTAGCCCTATCGACGTCGCTCCTTTCCACGTCTTTGTCTCGCTCCGAATGCCAAAAGCATATCGCGGCATTTAGCGCTGCGACACCCATCGGAGCGCTGTTTGCTTACGGGCTGCTAGTGTTTGCTCGTCTCAATACCGAGGGTAACTGGACAGGTATCGCCATGCTGATATCAGTAGGTCGATATTGCCCTCCTCCGACACACGCTTTACTCACGTTCTGTAGGGTGGAACGTTCTTGTATGTTGCTACTGTGCTTCAACCGGGCAAAGCAGCAGCTGCCGAGATCCATGAAAGGCTACGATTAGTTCTAGTTGTGTTAGGGATGTTTATCCCTGTCATTATTAGTTTACTGGTTGGACATGAAGGTTAGGTAAAGGCAGAAATCCAGAAATCCAGCCAGCATATTTGAATCTTATTGTCTGGTCCATCTCTGTCACTCAGCTGTCCGGAATTCGAAGCAGATTTCTGCATCTGGAGTTTAGTAGCCGACAGTATTTATATTGGTTACATAAGCAACAAGCAACGCGTGAGGGCCTTGCATGAAGGATGTCGCTTCTATCATGCACTGCATTCTAAGAAAACATCTCGGACGATAACATAAACTCACAAGGTGAACAGAGTCTTACAGCTTGTTTCTCGGGAGCATAATTGACATTATACAGCATCTATGGTCAATACGGGACCAGGCATGCATTCACCTACAGAGACACTCGCCGAAGTGAGTGCTGGTCGGGAAATCGCCACGCATACCGTTGTTGTACCACAGGACATCGTTGATCAAATCATCGATGAGCTACGAGAGGACCGTGAAACCCTCAAGTCATGTTCCTTGACTCACAGCACATGGCTCCATCGGAGCAGAGTTTACCTCCATCGTTCCATTGCGTTATATCATCATCATTTCCAAACACATCCTACACAACTGCGGAAATTGTACGACAAATCCACTTTATCATCGATATCAAAATACACGGAAGTTCTGATACTGGAAGGGAGAACGAACTATAAAATGTTCAGTCTCAACGAACAGTGGGCAAGCCGTTCAGTAAACGAAATCCGCTTCTGGAGCGCCGTTTCGTACTTCGAGCATGTTACTTCGCTTCGTGTAAGCCGGCTATCCTGGCCACTCCAGTGCTCTAAGGAGAACAAGCAGCGGTTGCAGGAAGCTTTCCGTAACATCACACGGTTAGACATCCACGCGTCAGACTTCACCAACGCCCAGGAATTCCTCTCTTTTCTATCCACCTTTCCGGCTCTCACTCGGCTCGAAATAAGAGGGGTGCACTGGCGCGAGACAGTCGAAGGCTGGACGGCACACTCCACCCAGGGAGGATATCTTCAAGAATTAAGCGTACGATTTTGCGAGGGCCTCGTTATGTTTGATGTCGCAAAATGGCTTTCCGCTTTCCAAGTCAGCGGTATGGTCAAGTTACACCTAAGTCCTGCGAAGGATCCCGATTTCAGGTCGCTTTCCGTATATTGCGATGCTGTTGGGCTGTCCTTAAGACATATGGTATTGGATATTGATTGTGAGACCAATAAAGAGGACGTGCGAGCGGGTGCGTGGCCAGAAAGTCGTTGATTCTTTCCCTCTCGAACTTAGTAATTTACAGCTGCCGTTAGCCTGGAAGTACTAACTGAACTGGAATCAATCACTTTCGTGGATCTGGGAAGACGTTCCTCGGAAGCAGAGTCAATCTTCTGGCCTTGTACGCTGCTCTTACTCCAGCATGTCTCCACCAAGAATCTGCGCGTCATACGCTTTAGATGCCAAGGGGACCTCGCACTCGACGATATCAAAGACTGGCCTGCTCTGCAAGTTGAAGCGCTGTTGTCGCGTCCAGCCTTCTCGCATGTGTCCAGTGTAGAAGTAACTTTTAGTAACGTAACTTCGTGGAGGTACAGGGAGACTGCCAGGAGGGCTCTTCTCAGACTGGCTGCCCGTGGAATCCTAAAACTAGCATCACACTGACTTATACTCCCTTACGCCTTGGCAGATACCACTCCCGGGACCGTGGAATTTGTGTTATATCCTGCATTGTGTAGTGCAATGCCCTGCCCCAGAATGCAACCATTTGTGATGGACGAGACACCAAGTACACAATTTATGATGCTGCTCTTCTTGCTGCTTCTCGACCTGCTTGTATGCCAAAGACGGCCCCCGCTATAAGACCACTACCTCCCGGATAATTCGAATAGAATAACCCCCCTACTAGTTCACCTGTGCAGAACAGCCCAGGAATAGGTTGTCCACTCGTTTCCGATAGTACCGCAGATGAGGAGGGATCGATAGCGAGACCACCAAAAGTGAAGGTGATTCCGCAGGTTACTTTCACTGCAAGGAATGGAGGCTGATCAAGGGGTAGAGCCCAGTTGGACTTCGGCTGTGAGAGTGGCTTTTGAAAGCCCTGTGTAGATAGCCCGTCCTTCACGGAGAGATCCCACCTGTGCGAAGGATTTTCGTCGGCGAAAGCGCGAACAGCTTCGTTGTATTCCTCAAGCGTGCGTTTGAACTCCGCTTTGTCCTCCAGTCCCTCTAGTTCCAACTTGTCCGCCAGTTCTTCGGGCGTACGTGCGAAGATTTTGTGTACAACTTCATCGCCGTATTCCTCTTTCCGCAGACAAGGGGTGACACGCGAGTCCCAGACTTGAAATGCGAAGCTTCCGGGTTGTAAGAGAATTTCTCGCCCGAACTTAGCATAGGTGTAGTTTCTGAAGTCCTCTCCTTCGTCTACGAATCGCTTACCACGTGAGTTGAACATGAGACCCAATGGGTACCCAGATTTGGTGAACTGGTTGCTAAGAATGCGGTCTCCTCGGTCGGACGGAGCGTTTGCATCCCAGCATGTTGAATGGCAACCTTCGAAGTCACCTTTAAGAGCGGCCCCAATAGACGATGCGAGTGAAATACCATCTCCAGTGTTGTATGGAGTACCGCGAACCTGTACCGAGGATCGTCATAACAATGAGTATAATATCGCCTGCATCATATGTAGGGAACGACTTCTCACCTTCGCCAGCTTCCATTCCTCGCCCAAATATTTCCCTCGTAATCCGGCGTCGGCCTCATACCCACCACAGGCCAAGATTATCGAATGCGCGGCCAGCCTCGTTGGCTCTCCATTCCTCAGAGCGATCAGTCCTACAATCTCTCCATGTTCACAGAGCAGCGAGACAGCAGGAGTATCAAACCAAGTCTCAATACCCGCTGCCTCCAAAGCAGACCGGTGTGCTCGGATGACACCCTTTCCTCCATCCTCGACGCTAAGCACCATGCCACCCCAGAACTTTTGTCTGCCGTTCACGAGATACGCCTGGCGGTTGAACGAGAAATGAAACGGCATTTTAACACGTTCTGATAGCCATTGTATCGCATCTCTGGAGCCGTCCACAACTGCCTTTACAAGCGCAGGGTCTGATCGTCCGCCGCCCAAACGCATGATGTCGGACGTGAAGTCGTCGGCAGTGTACGGCGCCATGTCTATCTTGGACGCTGTCTCAGCGTCAACATTCCGTACAACGGGGAGCAGATCGTGTAGGCCATTGTGTACTGTTCGATGAGCACCGGCGGTGAAGTACCCATTGCCGCCGACCCAGTCTGGAGGGCATTTGTCGATGATGAGGATCCGTTTTAGTCCAGCTTCTGCTGCGGAGAGAGCAGCACAGCTTCCTGCGTGTCCTGAACCAACCACGATGCAATCGTATGCGTCCTCGCCGGACATTATGTGTATGCTAGGTTGATACGAATAACGTGAGCCACATACTTGATGATAAGAGACGTATTTACCTTGCTGCACCGCTGCTTCAGATTGTGCACGTATACAAAGGTGGTGTTTGAAACTCTGAGATCTATTCGTGTCCATGAGAGGAATGAGTCTCATGTTTCAGCGACTCACGAGATCGTGAGAAGGGCTCAGGCTGGAAGCCTCTGCAGTTCCGACGAAGCTAGTGAACATCATAAGTAGTTACCGCAGGCGCCGAAGCTCGCCGCTGGATGCCGTGTGTCATAGATTTTCAGATTTTCCATACAGTGCTGAGGATTCCAAACCCAAAGTTGGCTGTCCAAAGGATAAGCTATGGCTGACAACAAGCGAAGGATCCAGTTTGACTAGACTTCACGTATCCATCAAAGCTTAAAGTCTGGACTGCGCTGAGGTCTGATGGATATATGGGAACCATTCGTCAGACTGAAGAAGTTACAATTCCGTTCGCACCATCGACGCTCGTGAGGAAGAATGGAACATTAGCTGATATACAGTACTGGCGATAGAATGTAAAGAGTTAGATAAATGCTCATGCCTGATAAGCCGATCTCCGCACGCCGAAGAGCCAATATATACCCGCGCACGCGCTGCATAACATCCAGAATAAGCGGCCGAAGAGGTCCTCATTGCCATGGACCGTTGGCGTTTCGAACCAGTATCCGTGCGTTATTGACAAAGGCGCGTATTAGCTCGTCAAAAGCCGATCTCTCAGGCTCTGGTGCATTTGCATCACCTCGTTGACGTGCGGTGGTCAATAAGTAATCCGGCCGTGTAAGCTCTACTTCAAGTTCATGGAGGACTTCAGGCTAGATGGTGCAAAATGGGAAACAGTGTCCCAGACGATCATTAGAATTGTGTCGACAGCGCCGTTCCGAACAGCAATATCACTTGAGATAAGGTTCACGCACCTTCGAGTTGGGACCGCCCTGGGAGGTCACCTGTGTGAGGTCGATAGTAAACTCTTCATGCGAATAGCTGAGCCTGTCTTTTCGGCGGGTTAACGTTGCTGTTCCAACCGGTGGCGGAACTATCCAAAAGACGCGTTAAGGTAAACAAGTTTCTGATTTGGGAAAGCGTGCATGCTCTCAATCAGCGTGAGCTGAGAGACTCACCAGGCACTTCCACGTTGACACTTATCCGCCAGTCTGCCGCGCGCTTCGGACAGAAAATATCCAGACTACCTAATCGCACTTTCCGCATGCACGCAACGACCTCGCCCGTCTTCTCGTTTCGCGTAACACGTATTTTTTCCCTTGAGCCTTCGGCGTTGTAGAACGAGTCTACAAGATGTAGGTGGGCGTATTCGAGTGGTGTTGACGGGTGGTCGGGTTCATGGGAGTTCATTTTGAGTGTGTTCAAGAGTGTGTTGAAATGTTTATGTTGCATCTACGTCCAACCGCCTGTGCTATTAAATGCAGACCAGGACCAGAATGTATGACAACTCACTGCGGACATGTTGGATTCGAATCGCGTGTCCAGGGCGTCGGGTGTAAGAACTATCATTCAGTGGATGATGAGCACAGTTATGGCGTTGCAAGCATGTAAGAAACACGCACTGGTCTCTACCAGCACAGGAAACTGTAGCCTTTGGCCTGAGACCTTATCTCGCAGCACACCGACTTTCGCCTCTACCTCCACATGCCCATCGCCTTCAGGCCGTGTCGTAATCATATGATGGATAAAGTCTGCCACTTCGCGTATGAACTCGTCAAGAGGCTCAACGCCTAGGATGGAAAGCGAGAGTGGCGGCAGGCTCTGCGGATGAGTGCCGTTATTGCCATTTGCATCCCCCGGAGGTGACGTTCGACGCCGGCGTTTTGGTGACCTACTGTCCTCCGGTTCAGAGTCAGAAGAAGATCGTTTGTAATCCATGGTCTCGTGGTATGTGTTTAAGGTGGTGGCGGGCTGTGGCTAGCAGTAAATGTCAATGCACCGGCTCACCGGGTAGCCGGGGTTAGGGGCAATTCTAAGGTTAGCACTTAGATGCGTTCATCCCGCCAATACCGGAATCCCGGATCTTACGCTCACAAGACTGGCCACTGAGTGACCGCGCCAGCCTGTTCAATATATTCGTGGATTCTTGCTCTCAACGTTCACCATGTTCCGGATATCGCGCATTTCGTCGCCGACGTTGAGAGCCTTTCTATCTCGCCGTACCTATGCGTCGACGACGGTGCAGCTACCCAATGAAGCCCATGGCCATTTGCCAACCTCCCAGTCGCCTATCACATCTAAGCTACATTTCTTTAATTCTGTAATGGAGGAGGGGAAGCAAATACCGACGTACCGCGTCTTAGACGGCGGGGGTAACATACTGGACGGAGCTGAGGTTCCAGAGGTACGTGCATCCCGCTCTGAGCATCGTGAGCGATACTTACAGGACTTAGCTGGATGAAGCGTTTGCACGGAAGATGTGAGTAGCGTTCTGGTATTCAAATGTTGCGCTGACATAGCTTTAGCTATGAGAATATGTCACGACTACCAATAATTGATAATCTCCTTTATAATGTACAACGGCAGGGGAAAATATCATTCTATGTACGTCTAGACCAAAGCTATTGCCCCCGCTTCTCACCTTATTTCGCATATAGATGACAGCGGTACGTTTTCCCGCCAACACCCGTTGTGTATCACCGATTTAGCTTTTGATAGCACGGAGAAGAGGCTACACTTATTGGATCGGCGGCTGCTCTTGCGCCTGAGGACGAGTACGCCGAACGGATGCTTCTTATGTCACAACTCACTGACCAGAACGTAGAGTCCTTGGACAGTATCGAGAAATGGGCGTTCTTCTGTGGCGGGGATTCAGCTACGACCAAGTCATGGCGCAATGTTTCGGTAGCCATGAAGATGACTGCACGAAGGGAAAGCAGATGCCTGTTGTAAGTCACATATTTCCAACAATCCTTAAAGGAGATGAACATAGCGCGCCATATAGCATTTCGGCTCGCGCAAGTATCATTTCCATACGATTTCATCACCGTTAGCTACTCAGATCCCACAAGCGGCGGGTGTCGGTTTTGCACTCAAGCGTGACCCCGCCCGCCGCGGCAAGAACTGTGCGGTTGTTTATTTCGGCGAGGGTGCTGCCTCGGAAGGCGATTTTCACGCTGGGATGCTATTAGCATCAACTATACCCTCTCCGACGCTGTTCATTGCGCGAAACAATGGATTCGCAATCTCTACGCCTTCGTCTCAACAATATCATGGGGATGGGATTGCATCGAGGGGACCGGGATACGGTATCCATACTATCCGTGTGGATGGAAATGATGTGCTCGCCGTACTCAGCGCCGTGAAGGAGGGTCGCCGTCTATGCATCGAAGAAGGCAGGGGTGTGCTCATTGAGGCCATGACTTACCGGTACTTAGTGCTATCAACATGGCTGTGATGGCGGAACAAGGTCGCTGACGATAATTTGATAGTGTTGGCCATCACTCGACATCTGACGACTCGTTTGCGTACCGGCCCCGCCAAGAGGTCGAAGACCGGAAACGAATTGACAATCCCATCTCGCGATTCCGCCTATATCTCGAATCGCGCGGATGGTGGAATGCCGAGGAAGAGGAGAGTCTTAAGGAGAGGGTCCGGAAGGAGGTGATGACCGCGTTCAAGCGAGGCGAATCTCTGCAGCGGCATGAGGTGAAGGAAATGTTCAACGATGTCTACGCCGGGGAGGAGCCATGGACAATCGTGAGTATTGTGGCTTTATCTATAGTGATGGATCTGATGCTGGCGATACAGCGAGAGCAGAGAGCAGAACTGCAGGCTTTGTTGAAGAAGTACGGTCAGGCCTGGGAGCCGTGGAGGAACGAGCTGAAGAAGCACAAGGGCGAGGGCCGCGAACTCATAGGAGAAAAGGACTAGTATTTGCGGGGCAATCTTACTCTCACTTGATTGACATTATTGTATTATCACTACCCCTGTATGATATCTCAAGAGGTGTGCCATTTGGCTGATCTCTACGCGTCATTTACGACGCGTCTCGATACAAGCGCCGTTGTCGTAACGGTTCGATAACCGTGTGACACTGGCGAATCGGACTGACGATGATCTTCGAATCGACGCCTTCTACAAGTTCCCTTGACAATCAAAGCACTTAAATTTCGAACGTCCATTCTTTCTGCGCACGATGATGCCCGTCGCGTCTCACAACCGTCGGCTTGGAGGAGTATACGTCGTATTCATCTACATTGTGTCCTCTATGCCTACGAGCTTACTTGGAGTTTGGTAGCGGTTAGCATGGCAGTTGACCTTGCAAGTCCTTGCAGCGGACTCGCTGGAGGCTTTACGGACGTCGCAGCCTTGACGACCGGCCCTATCGGTTCAGGCCTCGTCCTTGATGTGCATTTCAAGCTGATCAACTGGATGCAGCCCGAGGACTTGGTAAATGTCTCTTTGATAAGTTTGCTCGAGACCGGCTGCGTGGGGTATATGATATACAGAGGGCGAGCTCCCCGAGCCTCTGTTTTTCTCTCTTCGACAAATTTCTTCTGAATGCCCCCAGGTCGGGCTGGTTAGTAGCATCGCCCGCTGTGCGACTCCCGATGTCCTTCGTTCTCCTAACACTCGCGAGCAGCCTCTTCGCGGTTGGACCGCAGGTCGTCCACGCTCGTTTCTCTTCGATAAAGTTCTCTCAAGTCGAGCAATGCGGTAACTTCACCGTCCAGTTCTCTGGAGGCCAGATGCCCACGGCTCTCCCACTGTCTTTAACAGTCATTCCTTTCAACCTCACGCCGATCTCCATTGGTATCGCAGACGCGGCCTGGAACAACACCACCCTAACTGGCGCAGCGTTCACATTCCTGCCATTTCCCGCTGATACCGACTTCATTGCGTCATTGGACGATGCGAACGGACGCAGTACAGCTTTGGTGTCGGACATCATCCGGGTTCAGCCCTCCGATAATACCACATGCGTGTCCAGCTCACCTGCGCTGCCTTCAAGCCGGTACACCGTCGACAAGTCTGTATCCCAATGCGAAGATTTTCACGTTACTTACGATTCCTCTGTCATTACCACGCCTCCAAACATCCGTGGTTTCATTCCGCGGTCCATGGCATTTGGAGTGAACGAGAGTACGGCTGGGAGTGCTCCAGGCGACACCTCGTACACTATGGATGCTTCCCGTGGTGACCAGGTGGTGCTTTTACTCAGCGACACTTCCGGAGTTCGTGAATCTGCAGGTCCTCTTACCGTTGGGGGAGATTCTTCGAGCTCCAAGGCCTGTCTCCCGAAGCATGGATCAGGGAAGAACCAGACGAAGATGAATAAGGATGAAATGCAGTCCGCACAGGATTCGGCTACCCCGACAACGCATACCCTCTCCAAGTGAGTATATCTTCAATCATATGCCCCGCCACGGTACTAAGATAGGAATCAGGACTGCGATCATCGTCATCGTGCTGGTATCTGTTGGTACCATTGGATGCATTGCCATTGCCATGGTATGGTTCCTCCGTAGGGAGCGGTGGCGGATCACGAAGAAGCGGGAAGAAGACCTTGATGACGACTTCCTTATTGTAACCAATAAACGCGGTGAAAACAGACGTGTTGACCTCGAGAAAACATTATCGCAAAGCAGTCAAGGCGGGCCCACCGAGCTTCCTGCGCCTATGACATACGTCTCTTCCACCCCGCTTCCCACCGTTCGCCTGCCGAAACCTCCGCCGTTGACATTGGCCAGAGTCAGCGATCACAGAATGTCAAGGAGCAGTCGGGCTTCTCGTTTCTCTGGATACAGTGCTCGATCTTCAGAGTTCGTCAAAGATCCGCTGTACACCGACGCCAACTTGGATCTGATGGAGCCGACATCGGCGCGGTACAATCCCAATGGTGCGTCTTCGCTGAATAGCGCAGGACTCCCTCGGATATCTATTCCGCTCTCGTCGTCCAATCTCGCTCGAAACGTAGAGACATTGAATACGCCTGCTCCAATATATATACGGCGATCCGACTCCCCGACGGACACGCTCTCCTCGGATGACATCGAACATATCCTTGACATGGCAACCATGTACTCTGCCCCTCCGTCACCTGTGCCTTCTATGGGCCGCAGTGCGCGGCGTGACTCGGTGTCTACGGGCGGTGCCGTGCTTACAGATCGAGCGGATGAGAATGCCACCCTGGGATCCTCGTCCTCCCGCCGCAGAGATCGTTTCCTACGGCCGAGTCCAGCAACCACGCCTACCAGCCTTCTCACTCCTGATACCGCCAGAGGACCGCCGCAGGCGCCTTTGCCATCCTCACCTCTCCCTTCGCCTGTCGGGAGTCGCTTTAGGCCTTCGGTTGATGCGTCCACTTTGGGAGGTTATCGATAGATTAACTAGTGGGCTGTGTCTGTGTCATTGACAGTTCATTCCATGATACGCGCATGCGGCTGTGAGTATCAAAGTATACTCTTCTTAACCTTGATGGTTGAAAGGACAAATTGTCATACACAAGCGTCCTGAAAATATGTATGCATCCAAACAGTGTACTTGTACGAAGTAACCGGTAGTTTAGTTTTGTAGACACGGGTTCTGTGCTAGAGTTTGTCTAGTAATGTGATCTTGCGTCACGGTGTCTCACTACCGAGCATGATAACATTCGGAACAAGACTTTCAACCCATGTCTGGGCATTCTGGGCTTGATGACTAACTTTTGCCACTTGGATCTTGGCAAGCCCTCAAGAGGCGATAGTCGACTTTGACGGATATCAATCATCATGTCTAGACACCGTCAATCCTTCTACGACAATCACTGCAATAAACTTAAAGATGCTCACCCGTATTGGTTCTTATGTCAAGACTATGATCGACCTGCGTTCTATCATCCATCCTCAGGATCTTTCGGCAACTTAGCAGCCTCTTCCCGAGCCTTCCGTCTGCTTCCCATCATCAGCGCAACGTAGTCGGCTCCTCCAAGGACATGGCCCTCAGAGTCTCCTTTGCGCTTGAAGGATTTAGCTTTCAGACCTGCTTTCTTTTTCTGCGCAGAAGGCGCCGCGGGGGATGTAGAGGATGCAGCTGGCTTCTGGGCCGCACCGCTGTTGCCATGTTGCGCGGAAGGCTTCTTCACCTGAAGAGGACCGTTTGTCAGAAGAGGCAACATATACGTGCGACATATGAAAGCGTGCCTTTTTGAGAAACTTTGCGTTGCGACCCATTGCGTAGAGTGCGGCAGCAGTAGTGCCAAGGAATGGAAAGCAATAAGTAGCAAGGTAGAGAGGTTGCAACAAACTGCAGCCATTTCTGCGATCGGTACGCTGCGGCCCGCTCCTTGATCCGTGTAGGCGCTCCGAGCTCATAACCTCTTACCGTCTCTTTGCCGTCTCTCCAAGGTTCAGAGTCAGCCTTCACAATCCCTATCTCATTGTCATGGAAAAAGTGTGTGTGGTGGGGTTCGGCGGTGAGTTTCCAAAAGAATTTTTGCGATTCTAACATCCTTACATCGGAAGATCAGCTATTGGCTCACTCTACGCTTTCGCGCTGGAAAAGTCCGGCAAAGCTGAGGTTACTGCTGTGTGCCGGTCGAACTACACGACTGTCAGCCGTCTGTAGCGAGCTCCCCACTCTATGTGGTCTCGGCTGACAATGCTGCGCAGAGCATGGTCTTGCAATAATTTCTGATAAGTTGGGCACACGTCCGCCATGGCATCCTACTCGAGGTATGTCATGATTGCATCTGTTAGGAACAACATTCAATTTGCTGACGTGAATAGTCGTACGGGATGTTGAAGAAGCTGCAGACCAGCAGTACTCATATATTATCTGCGCGAATAAATGTTTGCCGGATCTACATAAGACATCGGACATTCTCAGGCCCCTCCTGAACACACTGCATAATTCTCCTAGTACTTCAATTGTCCTCCTTCAGAACGGAATCGGGATGGAGGATGATATACAGGAGACACTCAGAGACCTTGGGCTGGATAATCCCGTTATCTCTGGGTGCGCATGGGTGGATGTCACGGTCACCGAGGAAGGCCGGACTGTCGCACAACACGGCAACGAGCGACTAGTTCTCGGATATCATACCCCTATATCAACTACCAATTTCTCTGAGGCAGCCTCCCGCGCAGCGCTGACTCGCTTCTGCGATCTCTTGGCCTTAGGAGGAGTGTCGCCTGAAAGCACAGATATCGACATTGCGCGCTGGAGAAAAGTACTTTGGTACGTCCAACGCTCGTTTTGCTATGATTGACAGAGCCTGATCTGAGCGCAGGAATGCATCGTTCTCTACGGTCTGTACGCTGACACGATCAAGAGTGGGGGACGTACTTGCAGTTTCGGAGGCCAGAGCATCCCTTCTCGATATAATGTCGGAGGTCTTGCAAGTTGCAAGGGCGGTCCTACCTGCCAATGCGGCTGTGAAGCAGGTTTTACACGACCAGGTCGCACAGGACATCGTCAATAACGAAAATCCTGCTTCAGTTTTCAAGCCCTCTATGCTGCAAGACCTGGAAGGAGGTAGACCGATGGAGATAGAGGCAATCGTCGGAGGAATTCTCAAGAGAGCAAAGGCCAAAGGGATCGAGGTCCCTCGGTTAACGCTAGTTTACGCAGGACTAAAGGTCCTGCAGATACAGTTGATGCAGCGCAGACAGAATACCGTGCATAAATAATGATACTTACTGTCGCCCTATTGTACCCAACGAGTTCGAGCTACAGATTGCTCCCAGTACTGCATCCGGGAGGAGTAACCAAATAAAGGTATGCTTCTTCCTTGTGGCGCTCAGCCGCCGGTTGTGCGCGCCTAATATCAAAATTTGGGAAGCGCTCATTGTCTAGTAGAGCCAGACGCTTTTCACTGTGACCCTACATTCTCTACGGCTCCCTGCTCCGTAAACCTAGAGACGATATGGCGGACGGCTACGATCTTCACGACCCATTGTCAATCAATCTCCTGCAGCAAACTCGTCTGCTCGTGGCTCAGTTGCCTTCCAACTCTTCGCAACTCTCACAGCTCCAGAATGTATCTTCGCGTGTTGAGTTATTCAACCGGCTTTCTCGTCTCCTTGCAACTCCTGGGTTCACAATACTGGTTGCGACGCTGTTCAGACCTTTGCTACTTGATCTTTGTGCAAGATGGCTTGCGGACGAAGAATCCCGACAAGAGAAGCTGGAGGCGTGCGCTTTATTGCTCGAGGTGCATCCGGAGATATTCCCGTGAGTAACACACCCTCGGAAAGCGCACTTTGTCACTCATACGAGATATCAGCGTACTCTCACAGCTCCTGCTCTCCCCAAACTTTAGTCTGGGCCCTCTGGGGTTCCTTCAAGACGAGCAGTCGTTAGCATCCGTTGAAGCTACGAAGCTACACCAACTACTACTGGCGTACTACCGCCTGTTGCATGCCAACAACGAACTCCCTCGAATATATGGTTGGCCATTAAGTCTACTCTCACGCATAATATGGGAATGTCATCCAGACACCGGTGTTCGGTTCCTAGCCATTCGATGCTATGCGCTGCAGTCTGGGATGGTAGAGGGCGAAAGGGTGAAGATGGAGAACGACGCAATAGGGAAGATGGAAGAAGTAGAATGTCCGATATCATGGGACTCTGACGTGTACGGCAATCGAGAAGTCGTCGACGGTTGGATAATACCAATCAAGGAAACCGAACGTGTGTTCCAGGCGCAACAAGCCCTGTTGCTGCCCCAAAAGTACTATATGTATGAAGAAGGAGACTCAGTTGAGCCTATTCATCCCGCCGAACTGAGGTGAGTGACATATTACGATTACTCGCATCGTATACGCGTTCTGAACAATACCGCAGTCCGCTAATAGTTAATGTACACGGGGTTCTGATGCTACGATCATCAACCCAGTCCCCTACTCCCTCCCCACTTGTATCAACTCCCACTACCACATCTGCTCTGCGCGATCTTGCTGTACATCTAAGTCTCAACATTCCAACGCTATTAACCTCCCCTCCGTCCTCCGGGAAGTCTCTTCTCCTTACTCACCTCGCCGCCGCCATACATCCAGACAGGACAAACCAAGTTGTCACCATTCATCTCGCGGATACCTCTCTTGACCCTCGCTCATTACTTGGATCATATGTTTCTTCTCCTACCCGTCCGGGCACGTTCGAATGGAAAGAGGGCGTTCTCGTCAAGGCTATGAGGGAAGGACGCTGGGTGGTCTTCGAAGATATCGATCGTGGTAGTAATGAAGTCCTCGGCCTCGTCAAGCCTCTGGTGGAGTCCCTCACCCTCGGGAAGTGGGTCGGGGGGCGTGCACGGATGGAAGTTCCAAGCCGGGGTCTCGTCCTTGCTGCGCAGGGATTCTCAATATTCGCTACTCGATCAATACAATCCGGCCGGAATGACAAGTTTCCCTCACCCACCTTTTTCGGAGCCCATAAATTTCACGAGGTCATCGTCCCTTCGCCTACACAGGACGACCTGCAAACCATCGTCGACGTCCGCTTTCCTCGACTGGCGGGTCCCGCAGGCAAGTGCCTTATTCGACTGTGGGATGCTGTCCGGCAGCTGGGCTTTACAGCATCCACTCGGGATATTGGCGTCAGAGAGCTAGAGAAGCTCTGCTTGCGGATAGACAAGTTACTCCCGTCTTCGTATCAACCGATGGACATCGATCACGACTCCGCATTCCCGCCTTCTCTTTCCTCCCTCTTTCCAAATCCAACTATTCGTGAAGATATGCTCTCTGAATGCCGAGATGTCTTTTTCGGTGCTGGGGCGACCACGACGGCCGCTCGCATACATTTCTCAGCCATCTCCTCAACCGTTGCGGAACATCTTGGGCTGTCTGTGGAACGAAGAGACTGGGTTTTACAAGAGAGGGTCCCAGAATACTCGGAAGATAAGGACATCAACGGAGTCCTCACTTCTCTTTCGTTAGGACGTACACGGCTCTTTGCGTCTGCAACCAAACCAGGCGCAACTTTGCCTACCGCGCGCTCTTTTGCTATGCATAAGCCGGCCAAGATGCTTCTGTCTAGCATTGCAAGCTCAGTCTCGCTTCAGGAGCCAATTCTGCTCACAGGTGAAACCGGCACAGGAAAGACTAGTATCGTCTCACACCTCGCATCATTACTTCGCAAACCGCTCATATCTCTCAATTTGAGCAATCAAACGGAAGCATCAGACATCGTTGGCGGATTCAAGCCAGTCGATGCCCGTGTTCCTGCCATAGAACTTCATGAGAGATTCTCCGAGATGTTTGGTCGCACCTTCAGTCGCAAGAAGAACGCACACTTTGAGGAATCAGTGAGAAAGGCTGTGCAGGAAGGCAAGTGGAAGCGAGCGGTTGCTCTCTGGTCGGAGTCGGCGCGATTGGCTAAGGAGAGGATACAAGCAAGGCTCCTAGAAGATTCGTAAGGCATATCCCTTGTTCATCTATGTTTCCTGTTGACCATATGATTAGCAAACTGTCTGTCGAGAGCGATCTGCCTCGCAAACGAAGGAAGACGGAGAACGGTACCTTGGACGATTCTGAGAAGAGCTGGACCGACTTCGAACAGGATGTTCGGACGTTCGAGATTCAGCATGTGCAAGGAAATGGAAAATTTGCTTTCGCATTTGTAGAAGGACCGCTGGTGAAAGCTTTGCGCTTAGGACACTGGTATGTCCCTGCCACCACCTGGTTTCCCTCTGCCTTACCTTTGCCATAGGATTTTACTAGATGAGGTCAACCTTGCCAGTGCGGAGACATTGGAGTGTATCTCGGCCTTGCTCCATGGTCCAACGGCATCCATCACGTTGACTGAACAAGGCTCTTTAGAACCGGTCCCCAGACATCCGGATTTCAGGCTGTTTGCATGCATGAATCCCGCCACAGATGTTGGGAAGAAAGATCTTCCTCCTAATATCCGTTCTCGCTTCACGGAACTCGATGTTCCTCCACCTGATGCAGACAAGGACACACTTCTTAGCATCGTCACTCACTACATTGGGCACTATGCAGTGGGGGACAGAGGCGCTATCATGGATGTCACTGAGTTCTACTCGGGCGTGAGGACTCTGTCCGAACGACGGGAGATTGCCGACGGTTCAAATCACCGCCCACACTTTAGCATGCGAACACTGGCACGCGCTCTCACCTTCGCGGCCGACCTCTCTAGAACGTATTCTCTCAGACGAGCTCTTTGGGAGGGGTGTCTAATGGCGTTCACGATGGCTCTTGATGGTCCTAGCGCATCGAAAGTCACGGCGTTAGCACAAAGGCATATTCTTGCAGGGGTAAAGAATCCTCGTTCCCTACTCGCTAAGGAACCACTTCCACCCCACGGGCGCCCTGTCGATGACTACATCAAGTTTGGACCGTTCTACTTGGAGAGAGGTTCTTTGCCTGAGGATCCTGCGGACGATTACATCATTACTCCATCTGTTGAAACTAAGCTCGTTGACCTTGCCAGGATTATTGTAACTCGCAGATTTCCGGTCTTGATCGAAGGGCCGACATCCTCAGGAAAGACCAGTTCTATTGAGTATCTCGCTAAACGAACAGGTCATCGTTTTGTCAGGATCAACAACCACGAGCATACAGACATTCAAGAGTACCTAGGCACATACGTTTCAGACTCTCGAACTGGGAAACTGGTCTTCAAGGACGGTCTTCTTGTTCGTGCCTTACGTCATGGAGATTGGATAGTGCTCGACGAACTGAATCTCGCTCCGACCGACGTTCTGGAGGCTCTCAACCGCCTGCTAGACGACAACCGTGAGCTTGTCATCCCAGAAACTCAGGAAGTCGTCAAACCGCATCCAAGCTTCATGCTGTTTGCAACGCAGAACCCTCCTGGACTGTATGGCGGCCGTAAAGTCCTTTCTCGTGCCTTCCGCAATAGGTTTTTAGAAGTCCACTACGAAGAAGTCCCCCAGGCGGAACTCGAGACTATACTGTGCCAGCGGTGTCGGATCGCACCATCATACGGTCAGCGGATAGTCGCGGTCTTCCAAGAGCTGCAAAAGCGGCGCCAGTCAAATCGTATCTTTGAAAGTAAACATGGCTTCGCGACTCTTCGCGACCTCTTTCGCTGGGCTGGTCGAGATGCTATGGATTACCAAGAGTTGGCAGACAATGGATATATGTTACTTGCCGAACGTGCACGACGTGAAGAGGACAAGAAGGTTGTCAAAGAGGTTATTGAATCTATCATGAAAGTCTCAATTGACCCAATCAGACTCTACGCTCTACAAGACCTCCCTGTTGATCTTCTTGCATACCTCGGCGTATCGATGTCGGAATCATCATCGTTAGTCTGGACATCAGCTATGAAGCGACTATTCACCTTGGTAGCGCGAGCTTTGCGGTTTAATGAGCCTGTTCTCTTGGTCGGTGAGACGGGTAGTGGTAAGACATCTGTCTTCCAAGCCTTTGCTGAGATCACTGGGAAGAAGCTGCATGCCGTTAACTGCCACCAAAACACCGAGACCGCAGACCTGATAGGCAGTCTTCGGCCGTTGCGCAACCGCACCGCACTGGAGAGTGAGGCGGTCACTGAAGCAATCCAGCTTCTTCAGTCACTAGGCCATCCTCTAGGTGATGCTACCGACGTCACTACAGCTACTACCGCCGTGGATAGATTCCTCCGCTCGACACCCTCCACCTCCTCTCACCATCATGCTCTCATGCAGGCCTCCTACAAGTTGCACCGTCTCACTGCTTTGTTCGACTGGCATGATGGCCCGCTTATACAGGCCATGCGCTCTGGAGACGTCTTTCTCATGGACGAAATCTCTCTGGCGGACGATTCAGTACTTGAGCGCCTGAACAGCGTTCTTGAGCCTGCTCGGACTATCGTACTCGCTGAGCAAGGCGGCACTGAAGATATACCAGCTGTGCGGGCCGACGACGGCTTCAAGTTAGTGGCCACAATGAATCCAGGAGGGGACTACGGGAAGAAGGAGCTGTCTCCTGCTCTCCGCAACCGCTTCACAGAAGTATGGGTGCCCGCGGTCGATACTAGACAAGATTTGGACCTTATTGTACGCCATACATGGCGCTACAATGAGCTGCACGACTCTACAAGCCCTCTACTTGACTTCGTCGAGTGGCTCTCAGCCCGTGTTGCAGACCGTAGCATCGTGACGCTACGTGACATACTCGTACGTTTATTCGTTTGAACTCAAGCACCCGTTCTCAATGTTTACATAGGCTTGGGTGGGATTTGTTAACGTGACATACGAACCTGGTCGGAGTAATGCCTCATTTCGTAACGCGATCTTCGTGAGTTCTGTCCATCGAGACCACGAACGATTTTCCGACATTCACTTTCTAGCATCACGCTGCACAAATGACCTTTCTTGATGGGCTTGGAACGCTACCACAGCTATCTTCTTATTCCAATGTTGCACTAGAAGAGCTCAAGCGCGATGCCACGGCCCGACTCGACATTCTTTTCCCTTTGCCACGCCCATACGACGATGTCATAGTAACAGATGACTCATCGAAGGTTCAGCTCGGGTCGTTCTCTATTTCTAGAGGGCCTTTGCCGCCGGCGCCATCTCCGTTCAGTTTCCAGGCTCCTACTACAAGAAGCAATGTTAACCGCGTGCTACGAGCTTGCCAGCTTCCGAAGCCCATTCTTCTGGAAGGTAGTCCCGGTGTTGGTAAAACAAGTCTCGTCGCAGCCTTGGCTAATGTTGCTGGGCATCAACTGTGTCGCATCAACCTCTCGGACCAGACTGACCTGGTTGACCTATTTGGCTCCGACCTTCCTGTAGAGGGTGGTTCACCGGGTCAATTTGCTTGGAAGGATGCCGACTTTCTCAGAGCTTTACAAGAAGGACATTGGGTATTGCTCGATGAGATGAATTTGGCACCACAAGCTGTTCTTGAAGGCCTTAATGCCGTCCTTGATCATAGAGGCACGGTTTATATTCCAGAGCTAGGCCGTAGTTTCATGCGTCATCCTTCGTTTCGAATCTTCGCTGCCCAGAATCCTCTCCATCAAGGTGGTGGCCGCAAGGGTTTACCGAAGTCATTCCTCAACAGATTCACAAAGGTCCACGTCCGGGAGTTATCTCAAGAGGATACAATAGTGATATGTCGCTCCGTATTTCCTACCATGCCGATGGATATCTTGCAAGGCATGGTGAACTTCACTGCTCAACTCAACGAGGAAGCTATGACGAAGAAATCTTTTGCGAGGGCGGGCGCTCCTTGGGAGTTCAACTTACGTGATATTCTACGCTGGGGATCTTTGGCTCAGGGCTCCGCGCATTCCCAACTTCAACCGGAAGTCCTTATCGACATGCTATTCCTGCAGAGATTCCGCACACCAACCGACCGCACCTTTGCTCGCGAATTGTTCGAGAGGTTTGTTCCAAACGTTGCAGCTGCAACCAGTATGAATCCGTCGATCGTCGTCTCCCCTGGTTCTGTGAGGATCGGCGGGGCACTAAACATACGACAAGGATATCTGTCGGGTAACAGGCCACCACAGCTGTTGCACCAACATCTTCCAGCGCTTCAAGCATTGGCTACCTGCATTGCGAACGGCTGGTTGGCAATCCTTACTGGTGAACGTAGCAAAGGAAAGAAGTCTGTCGTACGGTTTATGGCCAATATCACTGGGAACTCGCTGCAGGAGATATTTATCAACAGTGCCACGGATGCCGCTGACATTCTCGGAAGTTATGAAGAAGTTGATCCTCGGGCTCGAGCTATGTCGACGTTGAGCACCGCTCTAGACTCTTTGAAGCTCCTATCCGCTTCACTAGAAGGCTCGCGTCTGACTACGATGGTCTACTTGATGGATGCCCTGTATACTTCACTTTCCAATGATGCCCAGCCCAGCCTCGACAAGCTGCTCAAGTTAGCTTCGCAAATCAAAGCTACATTGGATGTTCATACAATCCCCTCGAATGACTTGAAACTAGCGCTGGACGCCCTGGGGTCTGCTACGCAAGGAACAAGCAGGTTCGAGTGGGTTGATGGCCCGCTGATTCGCGCTCTAAAGGCTGGTCACTGGGTGTTGTTGGATGGTGCAAATCTCTGCAATCCCTCCGTGCTTGACAGGCTGAATTCGCTCTGCGAAAGCAATGGCTTCCTGACTCTCAACGAAAAAGGAGCAGTGCATGGCACTGTAGAGACGATCAAACCTCACCCAAATTTCCGTCTTTTTATGACTGTGGACAGCCATTTCGGCGAGCTATCAAGGGCTATGCGGAATCGCGGCGTCGAGATCGCACTTACAGACACGGTCAATCCTCATGACTCCGAAATCATTGCCGATTATCTTCGCTTGCCGCGACAGCAGCCATTTGCTATGACCGATCCTCGCCAAGCGGTTCGAGACGCCGAGTATCTGAAAAGAGGTCTACAGGTGACCGAGAACCTAGCTGCGGTATCATCGTCAGCTCTGTCCACAAAGTTGCTTGCAGAAGATTCAGGCTCCTCCGCTGTCCTCGATCTTACGCAAACTCTGCAAACGTTTGAGAGTACCATTCGTGGGTCACAAAATGCAGATACATATGTCGCAGCTTACTGCATCGCTCCCTCACAGCTGCCGCTGTTTCGCCGACTCATCTGCTCTTTCTCGGACCCAAATACGAGGTGGATCAACATACTCGCAACCATGAACAACCTCGAGTTATGTGCTGTCCGTACGATCGTACAAACCCAGAAAGACTCCAGTCATCTCACAGGGCTCACGGACGGGATCATACTATCCCAGGTTGGTGCAAAGTCTCCTCGATGTACTCAAGGCTAACCAACTTATCCCCCAGTCACTTGATCTCGAAATATATCCAGAGATCTGGTCATTCGACACCTCTTCAGCAACTTCAAGACAGCTCTTGCGTCTGATTGCTGCTTCTAGCACTTTTCCGACTACGGAAATACAGGTCCTTCGTGCCGGTGAACAATCAAAGGCAGAGCAGAACGCTAGGGAAATATTGCTAGCGCTAGTCCAGAATATCCAATCGTCAGCCGTCAAGACCTACGAGGAAGTTCAGATGACAGCTATAGATGCAGAGGTATGTCCTCAAGCTACGCTCCACCGCTACTGCTAACAATGCCGCAAAGGAGACCCTCGCGTTCGCCACTCGACTTCTCAGTTTTGCTTCATATCTACTCAGGGTTGGTGCAGAAGATCGCCTGGATTACTCCGCTCTCTATGCTACCTCGCGATGGCTGCTGGAGAGCTTCCGGGAACCACGAGCGGGTTTCCGCAGCGTGGAAATGCATGTCCAGGCGCTTCATGGTGTTGTCGCCCTTACCTCCGGACGTGGGCTTTCTGAGATCTGGTCGTCTTTATCCTCCTATTTGGTTCAAGACGTACAGACCTCAAAAATAGCCGAACTTGATGATATAGCTCGCAATCTTCCCAGCAAGTTGTCTAGTGAGTTCATGCCATTCTGAAGACTGTATCGCGGCTGAATAGATATCCTAGGTTTACGATCGAGAATATTCGATCTCATGACTTTAATAACTCTAACATGGACGAAATCCCTTCCCAACGAAGAATCGATCAATGCCATTGCCGAACAGCTGCGCTCTGTTAGTCCTCTGCTACAATTTTCCCAGGTCTTTACTTATCCTTCCTAATAGCAATTGCCTGATATGTGGTCATTGAACGCACGAGACACGCAAAAAGAGTCCGCAGACCCGATGCACTTACTTACGGAACTCAATCTCATTGCTGGTCTGAACGTTGTACAAGGTGTCCCCTTACCACAAGTACGTATCTATCAGTGGTCCTGATGGATCTTGCGCTCACGGATACAGACATTCCGCCGTGGTGTTGAGGAGCTCCTTGATATCGTTATTCAGGACCCTGAACACTCATTGTCTCGGTTCACGTCCTTCCGACATGTCCTCTGGCTGGATGAGACTACCCAACGTATGTCTTCAATCGTGCCCCATCCTTAGTTCTGCGATTGATCCTTCGATGTAGTGTCTGTTGCGTCCATATTTGCGATTTACCGACAGTGGTTGCGATCCATTTGGTCAACGTCACTCCATGAGGTACCTTAACTACGCCGCTGTTTGCATTGTCATCTAAATGTTCGATACAGATACAGGGGCCGTCCATCCTCCAGGCGCCTACGATGTTGCGGAGTACTGCACTACACTGGTAAATACATCACATATTAGTGGTCTTAAGCTGATGTGATTCTAAACAGTGATCGCACGGACCAAGACATGATACGCCTGTCTCACAGGGAGGAAGCTCTCAGGCGACATGTTCGTATGATCGCCCTGTCAAGTGCCACATACCACCCTCGAGACCGGCAATTAGGCACGATACTGTTACAAATGTTGATTATGGTGATGTGTACTCATTTCTTACTGTACAAGCCACTGACTTGGTCTTCAGGTTGTCTCATGCTTCCATGATGCTATCAGCGACGCAGATTCGTCCGAACTACAACAAGTTTCGTCTACCCTACAAGATGTTCCTTTCGAATCTTCGTTCAGCAAAATCATCGACATCCTGCAACGGGTCAACCACCAAGGCCTACGTTCTGCTGTTGCACAATGCCTTCAATCTTCGACGCGTCCACTTGGCCATCTAGGTCACCCATCCTATGAGAAGCTGGGAGAATACTGGGTCGAGTTGGCGCAGCTCCTCCTGATTCTCTTTGTACCGAGCAGTCCGATAGACCCTGCTTCTCTAGAGAAGTCTTCGACAGACTTCTGGGCTGAACAAAAAGCGCAGCTCGCAGCGCAGATTTCTCTGCTCACAGACTTCGCAAAGCGCACCCAAGGGAATGTCACAAATGGGGCCATCCGATCATTGGCTGGGTTAGCGAGCGAAGTTTCAACAGGTTTGGCGACCTCCGATCACGTTCCGGTGGCGCGCACAGATCTTCGTCGTTTGCACACGTACTGGGCGGAAGTACACCAATTCATATCTCAAGTCGTATCCCCGACAAGGCTCCAGCCGTTCTTAGAGGCCGCTCAATCCGGTGAAGCTACTGCTTCCATGCGCGAAACAGTGATCCAGGGTTCTATAGGCGCATTCTGTCAACGCCTCGATACCGTATACCCCGACTTCCTCGATATCAATTTCCCGCTACAGGCAGCATTGTATGCCATGAGATTGGGGCTGCGATTGATGACTGTACCATCTAGTCCAGGCCCGAGCGGCCCAGCACCATCCACAAGCGTTGGTGCTGTGAACACTCTCATCGTTTCTCCGTCTATTCTCAGCGCGGAGTTATGGCTAGAACAGCATCAAGAGGAAGGGTCTTCGGCGAGTTTCTCGACAATACTTGCACAGTTGACTGGCATCTCCTTCCTACTGACACTTGGCGGTGAACTGGAGCAGCATATACCCAGGATCGCACTTCTATATGAGCAAGCGTATGGTCTATGGTCCATAGATCACGTCAGAGCAGAGGACAAGGAACGGGAAGCTCAGTCACTATATCGAAACCAGCGCGGTCAGGATAACTTGACTGATGCTGAACTAGAGGAGCAGGACTTTTTGGCCTTGTTCCCTGAATTTGAGGACCTCCTCGATGACGGCGTCGCAAGCCTGGAACTTCCCCCCATCAAGAAAGCAGAACTGGTCACAGGCAGCTCTATGTCATCCCTTATGCAGGTTCATCAAGAGTTCTTCCTTGCATCTCCGTCCGTTTCACTGGTTGGCGTTAGATACGACGAGGAGCGACGATCCATCGTGGCTGGCTTGTTGGAGACGGATTCGACCGAGTTCTCGTCTGCTCTCGATGTGTATAGCTTGCCCTTCCAAATCGACTCCCTCAGGAATGAGATGGTCAAGCTCCACAGTATACCAGCTTCTCGTGGCAGAGCGTACGACTTCTACTTCGACGAGAATATCCCCGAGATCAGGAAAGCTATCGGCATAGTTAGCTCGCTGATTCGACGGGTAGACGTGCTGATTGCTCAGTGGCCCGAACAAATGGTTCTTCAGCACCTCAAAAGTAGATGTGAGGCCATCCTGAAGCTCAGCTTCCGCAGCCCTATAGCCCGGATACTCTCGGCTTTGGAGCAGCTTCTAGGGAACATCGAAGACTGGGAGATGTATGCCAACCGCGAAAACAGCCTCAAGGAAGAGACACATTCCTTGACCACACTCATCGTCGAATGGAGGCGTCTAGAGTTGTCTGCTTGGCAGGGTCTTCTCGATCGCCAAGCCAGAGACTTTTCCTCGACTGTTTCTGAATGGTGGTTCCGTCTGTACGATGCTGTCATTCGTGGTGTCATGCACATAGCGCATGCAGATATGGATGAAGAGCAATCGACCTTCGCTCTAACGAACTTCTTGGAGGACCTCGTGCCTCTGTTGGATGAATTCATGCGGTCAAGCGCAGCTGGACAGTACCATGCTCGACTCTCGTTACTCCACTCTATGGAAATCTTCGCAGCCTCTTTGTCGGCACATGAATCAAACCCGCGCCGTGCCTGGCTTCTAAGAGTCCGGTCAATTCTTCATACCACTCGCCAGTACTACTCACAGTTTGCTTCCAACGTCTCCAATTCTCTATCAAATCAACGTGCTGCTCTCGAAAAGGATATTCGCGGTTTCATCAAGTTGGCTAGTTGGAGGGACGTCAATGTTCATGCTCTCAAACAGAGCGCTCAAAAGACACACAGACAGCTGTACAAGATCATCCGGAAGTTCCGGGACGTGTTGCGCCAACCGGTTGCCCCCCTATTGACATGGACTTCGACTAGCGCAATGCCAGAACAACCATCCGTCCCTCAAACCTCTCTTCCGCCCTTGTCGGTTATCACTTTCCCAACCACCTCGTCCACCCTCCATGCAGCGCACCTCACGGATTTGTCAAGGACCTACGACAGATTTGCTTCATTTATTCGCGAAAGGATATCAGAGGCAGTTGTTCAACATGATCCTCGCAGTGTGGAGAGTCTCGCCGATGATATTCTGCGCACTTCCGAGCTACTGGCTAAAGAGACAATCCCGAAGGATGCCGATGCCAGTCGTAGAAAAACTCTACAGAAGAATCTACTGAACAGGAAACGAAAGGCCTGGAGCGATTTCATGAAAGAGCTCAAACGAGCAGGTATTCCCTCTGGAGTGAAGCCTGAGGTCCTCAGTCAACATCATAGCAAGCACTGGCCTCGGGAACAGCCAATACTCCCGCCCCTCACGCAGGATGATGCCACGATCGTCAAGGCTGAATATTATCTGTATCGTCTGTTCAGTGAAATGCCGGCCCTCAGGGAGTCACTGTCGACTCACCATTCTGATATCTCCAGACGAGACCTCCAGCGAGCATCCCTTTTCGCAGAATCTATTCTTTCAATTGCTGTACGCAATCGAACCAGGTACGTTGGGGTTTGCAGACTAAACTACCGACCACCTGTTGACGATATACCCTATGTAGCCTGGCAAAGGTCTCCAACCAGTTTGAGATTATCCAGAGAATGATTGGCAGAATGCGAATGCTTTCGGCACGCCCAAAGATCGTCGCCGCGGGCGAATGCGTAGAACAAGCAATACTCTATGCCAAAGAGACCACAATACGGCTATGTGAAGCGCTAGAAGGGATTACCGATACTATTAGGAATGTCAAAGAAGAAGTCCCCTCGTTTGACGCTCCCCCGCATATACTAGAGCTCATTAGCGACATGATCACATCCCTCCAACCGTTCAAGCGCTCTCTTGGTGCTTTATGGAATGATGTGCATTCTTCAGAGTATCGCGTATTGCTTGACGGTGAGTCTACCCATTATCTACGTGTAAATACGGCCACCTGACGATTACCGAAAGATGAAGCAACGATAGTTACGGAAGCTGTGGCACAGATAAAAAATGTCACAAGCAGCCTCCAATCTCTGCTGCCAAGTCTCCCACATCTCAGACTTTTCGTCGAGCCGATCGTTACTTGGTTGGCGACGAAGACGCCCCCTGAGTTGACATTACCGAGCGATACTGCATCGGATACGCCCACTGGTGACCGCATCGTCGACAGTCTTCTTCTATCAGTGCAGAAGTTGCTAATCCTCTGCCCTGAAAGAGATGAGGATGTCAACGAGGATCGTGATAGCTATATCCGTGACGACAACAGCTTCGTATTCCAGATGGCAGACAAACTCGGCTTGGACATGGTGGAGAACGGCCTCGCAGGCTTTTTCGTCGATCTGGCGTCTGCTTCTCAGTCAAGTATCAAGAATTCAGTGGATAGACTCCTTCCGTTCCTGGAGCAATACTCATGGCTGGCTACTCGTCACATCTCTAACCACGCTGGCTGGACGAAGGCGCTGTTCAAGCTCAATCACATTATATGTTCCATCGTGCTAAGAGTTGCAAAGGACGGATTCTGTCAGCCACAAGACAGCGAAGAAGCGGAAGGAGAAGGGGCCGAGGGGAAAGAGCTAGTTGACGGGTCCGGACTAGGAGAAGGTACAGGGAAGGAAAACGTAAGCAAGGATATACAAGATGAGAGCCAGGTTGAGGGACTTCAAGGTGATGAGGGGCAAGCGGATGAGAAGGTGGAGAGAGCAGAAGAAGGGAATGCTATCGAAATGAGCGAAGATTTCGGAGGTGAAATGCAGGATGTATCGGAGGGAGAAGAGGACGAGGAAGACAGTGGAGACGAAGGTAGCGACGTGGACCCAGAAGAACGTCAAGAAGAACTGGACCCATCAGATGAAAATGCGATTGACGAGAAGCTATGGGGAGATGAGCAGGGCTCGGAGAAGGAAGAACAATCTGGCAAGACCAACGAAGATCATTCGACGAAAGAGACGGGCCAGTCTGACGTAGTCGCCAAAGAGAGTGAACAGAAATCAAAGGACAGGTCACAGGAAGCGGAGAAGCCCCAGTCTGAAAACACTGACACACAACCCGAAGAGCAGATGGAGGATGAAGTACCGATGGAAAGTGACGGTGAAGAGACAGGTGGTCCAGACGGAGCGCCGCTCGATGAACATCTCCAAGACGCCAACGCACTGGATCTTCCTGACGACATGCAGCTCGAGGAGGATGTGGACGGTGGGCAGGAGGAAAGTGCAGGGGATAGTGAGGACGACCTTATGGATGACGGTGAAGAACCAGACGATCAACGCCCGGACGATGGTGAACGGGATGCTGGTGATGATGCTATGTCGGAAGTCGATGAGGCTGGTCTGGCACAAGCTACGAACGAGGATGTCCCCGACCAAAAGCCCACCGAGGAAAATGTCGATCCTGTAGTGGCTGCAGCAGACACTCATGCAGGAGATGGCTCCGGTACAGGGGAGAAGTCCGAACCAGTAGAAGCCACGCAGTCCAACGCTACCGAACCTCAAGATGGTGGAAGTGGCTCAACAGGAGAGACAGGGGGCCCTGAAGGGGAGCACGATAAAAGCGAGGAATCGGAGACTACTGAGTATGTCTCTCTTTTTTTGCGTCGACGTTGTATTGATTCTGGGAGTAGATTGCCCGATCCAAATCAGTCATCAGAACCGACGGATCCTTCCACAAACACCTCTCTGAACGAGATGCCCACTTCTGGTGATGCTACAGGGACGCGAAGGACAGGGGCACAATCTACCCCTCAAGCTAGGTCGGAGCATCAGATGCCAAACCCCCTACGCAGTCTAGGTGATGCTTTGAAGGACGTTGCACAGCGTTTCTCTGAGATCTTGGATAACATGGATCCCGTCCCTCAACAACAACCTGCTCCCGGCACAGAGGACATCATACCACAACAACTGGAGTATGTGCAGGAGGATGACAGCCAGACCGAAATGCAAGCGCTCGGCCCTGCCCGACAGGATGAAGTTGCTAGACTACGCGACTTAAATCTCATCGACGAAGAAACGGATGCGCATGAGCAAGATGGACCTGTGGATAATCAGATGCAAATAGACGAACCAGATCCTGCTAAAGACGCTCATCTCTCTTCCTTGAAAGCCGAGGAGACGTCTGGGAGTCTCGGCACAATCGAGAGCGTGTTGACACCCGCGGACGTGTTATCTCGTCAACCAGCCAATACAGTCGATGCAGAACAGAAGCCTATACCCCTCGCAGACGTGGTTACAGCCCCGGAGCGTGATGAGTTGGGTCAAGTGGTCGAATTGGAGGTTCGGGAGTGGCATAGTCGCGGGCAGCCTTCCGGTGAAGCGGAGCATATATGGCGTCGGTACGAATCACTCACTCACGACCTCGCATACGCCCTATGTGAGCAACTTCGGTTGATCCTTGAACCCACTATGGCGACACGTCTTAAAGGGGACTATCGTACTGGAAAGAGGCTGAACATGAAGAAGATCATTCCTTACATCGCTAGCGAATACACCAAAGACAAGATCTGGCTCCGACGTACCAGGCCAAGTCAGCGAGAGTATCAAGTTCTCATTGCCTTGGATGACTCCCGTTCTATGGCCGAATCTCACTCCGTGCACCTTGCATTCCAAACTCTTGCGCTGGTCTCCAAGGCCCTCAATCGTCTCGAAGTCGGAGATGTAGCGATCGCGAAATTCGGACAGAGCGTAGATGTCATACACAGCTTTGGGGGCGTTCCGTTCAATGACCAGTCGGGAGCGAAGGTCATGGATGCATTCCGATTTGATCAGAAAGCTACTCAAGTGCTATCCCTGCTCGAGACAAGTCTGACCCTTCTAGAGCAAGCTCGCGAGCGAAATGCAGCTTCTTCAAGTTCCGCCGCAGATCTATGGCAGTTGGAGATCATTATCTCTGACGGTATCTGTCAAGACCACGAGCAATTGAGAAATGTATTGCGTAGAGCCGAAGAACAGCGAGTTATGGTCGTCTTCATAATCCTTGATTCCCTCCATTCCAACACCGCTTCTGCTACATCCATGTCCGACGCGGCAGCCCAGAACTCGATTCTCTCAATGAACCAAGTGGCGTACAAGGATGTAAACGGTCGCATGGAGCTCACAGTTTCTCGTTATCTGGACTCATTCCCCTTCGAATACTATGTAGTGGTTAGAGATGTCGAAGCGCTCCCAGAGGTTCTGTCTGGAACATTGAAGCAGTTCTTCGAACGTATATCCGAGGAGTAGATTATATGTGTCGTATATCTTGTCATGGACTTTCTCTATCGTTTTTTGATGCTATAATACCATTCATAAGTAACTCCTCGCGATGGTGTCTGCGGCGAAGGTCTGCATGCATTCAATTCGGTCCGCTCGGTGCCGATGTCCCGTTTGCCTTTGTGGCGTAGGCTGAACTGGGTCAGATCGCCACTCCAGCACCGTGACCACTGCTAGGACAGGAACATATTCTGTGGTATCTTTCAGTGCCGCTATAATTTCAAGGAGTATCTTTTATGGCTGCTAAAACCCCTCTTGAACTTCCAGGATTTTACTGGGATGAGGACAGGCAGCGTTATTTTCCCATCACAGCGCGTGCGAGACAACCTCACGGATGGCAACCAGGAGGGCCAACCGCCACCGCATCAGGTTTATCGACGCAACAGAGATCTGTCTCTTCCTTGGTTAAAGACGATGAAAGGGTGCGCACGACACGCCCAGCAAAGAAGCGGCCCCTGAACAGGACAGTCTCCCAATATCCTCCGCACATACCAGAGACTTACGCTGGCCGTGAGCGTGCAAAGCAGTATGTCTTCAACTGTATTTCTGCACATCACACTGAAACGGTACGCAGCTACTTGTTGTCAGAAAACATCGCTTCTGTCTCGAAAGGTGGCTTTTTGCACGCCATAGACTTTCCTTGCTCCAGCTTCCATGTACGTAAATTTCGACAACCTGTAATCAGGGGGAACATATGTAAAGAGCCGTGCGAGCTATGAGTAGCTGCGGCAGCAGTGAACAGGGAGGCATAGTATATGTTAACCGTCCAGTTTTTCTGATTGTTGAGGCTCAATCGCGACTTCGAATGCTGACTGAATCATTACTAGGTATCTCCCACAGACGGGGACGACGTCGTTTTGACTACTGGAGACTCCAGTGGCAGCCTTCAGACAACTCACATAAATCCACACACCTTTGTACGCAGTAGCTCTACTCGAGAATTGTACCTGAGCTCAAGCGTGAGACCCTCCATATCCCTCAAAGAACAAAGGATCGTCCTGACGTCCTTCTCCAGATAACCGCGTTGTGTTACTCTGATACTGTTCGACTGTAAGTCGTATTACAGGTTGATCAAGGTTTTACAAACGTAACGCATATTGCATGATACCGACTGACCCTTTTGCTCAGCGCAGTTTCATTTGGGCCGTCACCCAAGATTGCTGTAGAAAATAGTGGACGAGATGCAGAGTAGGTCATGTCCTTATGACACTACTTATTTACTTGATATTGACCTCTCGGGTAGTTTATGGACGATCATGAGTTTTCCGCGGCATCAATGTTATGATATCCGCGCCGCAGACCTTTCAAGACACAGTCTCGCTTTAGGTAGTGCCATACATTCGCAGCGTCATCCTGTAGCTTACATACTTTGCCCTTGATACAGGTGCCGCAACTCGAGGAGTGCTAGTGCCAGATATTGAGACAAGCTGGACCGAGACGCTCCACACAGGTAGCGATGTGTTTGCTATTTGCCAAAAAGATGTACGTGCGAGATTTACTTCAATCGCTCCCGTATTAATTCTAGATTGTATACCCTTTTCACTAGCATCTTGTGTATACGGGATCGCGAAATGGCTCCTTGAAAGCATTCGACAAGCGGCGTCTCGATACAACAGGTAAAGGCCAGGAGCTGTTCGGCGAGCGGTTCAAAAAGGACACACGGTCCATCACGCACCTCAGCATGTTGGATGACTGGCAGATGCTAGTCAGCACCATCCGAGGCGATGTTAGTCATTCTTGCACCGCCTTCGCACCACATACAACCAGCTGACATCGCTGCATTTCGCAGATAGAACTACATGATCTCCGCTTCGCCCGAGAGGATACGCCGTTCATGGAATTCAAGGGTCATGTCAATTCGTACAGCACAAAATTGGTAGGATTGTTAGCTTCTATGTAGTTCTCCTTCATCGAGACTGATTACACATATTCTCAGGGAATCGCGATTTCACCTTGTCAATCCTTGCTATTCGCGGCTGGTCAAGACAGTCGCATCCGTGCGTGGTCTCTACGCTCTGGACAACCCCTATCACCTTCACCAGCATTATCAGAGCGTGAGACATCTCGGGAACACCTGGATACATCAAACTTGCTAGCATGTACGTTTCCGCAACCGGTAGTAGCTCTGCAAGTCACGGACGACAGATCTACCGGCCTTCGTTCTATGGAACGACCTTCTGGCATGACACTCTGGGCAGCCTCCGGTAATGACATATATAGATATGGGTTGGGCTGGCAGATAGACCTTCACGCGGGATAACCAAGAGCATGGATTATGGGATACTTCATGTAATTTGAGTGGCTACATGCGCCTTTTACAGTTGGGTGAATATACGAGTTATACAGTGAAGGCGAAGGAGAGTTGACAGGACACGATGCAGGAAAGGCGGACATTGGTCTGGAACACAGCTGCGAGAACCAACCCAATCGTGATATCATTCCTGGAGTTTCTCTGAGGGATCATGACCTTCTTCCTTAGCCATCATTTCCGCTGGCAACAACGAGGAAAACCCTTCACTGTGAGGATTGTCAGGCTTGTCAATTGAGTCTTCCGTTACTGAGCTTGCCACAGCTGTGTTTGTCGCTGTACACGCCAGGGAAGAAACAGCGGCTGATGTCCCTGAGATGCGGTAGACTGTTATAAACACAACGTGAGCACATGGTGTGTACTGAGCTAACCTTCTTTATTTGAGGCCTGAGCAGGGGCAAGGATGTCTTGAAGAGATGTAGCGCGAATCTTCTTCGAGAGTAAAGTCAAGTCTGAAAGGCGCACTTGGTATGATACGGGGAGAGAATGAAAGAACATCGGTTGCGACAGAAGAGGTCTTGCACGAAGTTGCATCGAGGGACAGTCTGCAACAGGATAATGGGACTGCATAGACGGCTCAAAGGAAGACAGTTCTGATTCGAAGCCAAGAGAGGACAGGAATGCGGACTGAGCCGTATCTGTTTGCACGGAGTTATGGCGACCTGAGTCGAAATTTTGCTGAGGCTGAGGAGTAGAGGCATCTAGAAGAAGGGAGAAGAGGGAAGGAAATGCTTTGGAAGCGTCCATGCTGGGAGTTTCTGCCATACTGGCAAGACCAAGATGAGGAACGGCAGCAGGTGGACTTCGTGATGTAGACAACGGGAGAGACGGCGAGCTGGAAGAGGATAGAGAGCTTGGAGCAGGGCTAAGGGACAGATCCTTTTGCGTATCAGAGACAGAAGACAGAGATGCCATTGATATGGAACCAAGGGAAGGAGACTGCGTTAGATGGCGCGTGTAATCTAAGTCGTAGTGCGACATGGGCTGGCCAGTAAGAGGGTGCTGAGATCTGCCAAGCAACTCCGGAGCGGACTGAGAGCGAGTTACGTCAGGCCGCCTAGAAGAAGCTCCTGTTAAGAGGTCAAACATAGACAGACTGGAGGTTCCAGAAGTTGTATACCCGCAAACAGGAGGCGCGAAAGCAAGCATAGGAATATCGTGTGACATATCAGCGCTAGGATAAGAAAGCTGGTCCATGGAAGCCTCCGGAACGGGGTATTTCGACGCAGCTGTGAGCTGTTTCGGTTTCGTGCGAGATTTGTTTTGGCGCATTACCCATTTCCTGATCCATTTTTCTGCACTATCTCGAACATTGCCATCAAGTGAGACAGCTGCGATGACACAGTACTCACAGGTCTGTTGTTGCTGAAGCCTGGAGAAAATCTCCCTTAGTCAAAAGTCGTGAGCAAGACGTGTCATAGAGGGCGTTCAGTACGACGAGCTGTGCAGGAGACGCTGCGATCCTGGTGAACGGTTTCTTGATCTCAGGATGACTACCGGCCGAGCCAGGATGGTAGTTGAGGCGTAGCGTGTTATAGCCTGTGGTCGAACGCGTTGCAGGCATTGTTGAGCTGGAAAGTACATGAGCGTTGCCGACCAAGTCGCTTCGATTCGAGGTCTTGCAAGGCTGATGTGATAAATTGATGGGCAATCATTGTGAAGCCCATGGTTCGACACAAGTAGACCACAGTAGATGGACAGTAGATGGGCTTTCTGAAACTGTAATTCCTATTTTATTGCCGGATTCCTCAACTCTAGAGTCAGATTTTGGGTCCTCGGATTTTCTGTCGAACTGCTCGGCATATTCGGGTCCTTGAATATGCCGAATGTAGTCAACTTCCTGAAAACTGACCAGTGCTTTCCGTTGTTCATGAAGTCCAAAGTCAATATTCTCTGTATATAATACACACATATGTATACAGGATAGTCAGAGTAAGGGATCGGGTTCAAGACCACTGCTACGTTTTCGGCTTGGCAATAACCCAACGCCCTTCTATACCTTCCCTCGGCCTCATGTCTCCTTTTGCGCAACGAGTTTCTATCCACATGTCCAGGGAAGCAACCTCTCCTGCTGCGCTTTCTCGCCCCCTAGGTTTCACTGATTGTAACGCCAAAGATTGATACAGCCATTCTCTGGTCGAAGCGGGGTCTGCATCTGTTGTTTTGGGTAACGATAGCTCCCGATAGGCACTCCGAAGGACAAGCCAAGTTGTCTCCCTAGCTTTTGTCCGCAGAGCTCCTACTAGAGAACACATAGCTTCGAATGCCAGGTCGGAACCAGGGAGCCGTTGGTCAAACTTTCCCGTGGCTCGATCAACTCGGGAACGGTCAATGGAGGTGAGGACGCGTTCACAGGTTGCGTGGTCTGTTAGCGCTTCTAGTTGAGAATAGTTCCGCATGCGGAGCGTCTTCGCCAGGTTGCTCAGCCAGCTGAGGGCCGCATGCTGGGTTGGCACAAACGAAGATGGAAGTGAATGGAGATGTTCGAAATAGCGACTCTGTGAAGGGTAGCCGGCAGCAAGAAAGTGAAGGGAGGAGAGGAGAACCGTCAGCATTCGGTTTTGATGCATGTCCGGGAGGGCTTGATACATTGAAGGCAGCAGATGGGAGACGACCGCCGTAGTCTGCGCAGGAGAATTGAATATTATCGAGAGCCATAGGGAAGTCTCGTATACTAAAATGATATCGACGAGTGAATTAGCAATTCATAGATAAACTAGATTTCATAAACCTTCTAGTGAAAACGCATCCATCCTTTTGGTAGATTGTAAACCTTCACGTAGCTTGCCTGTGTAAGTATTCAATTAAGATATTATCCGCGATATAAACAGCAGGCTTACGGAATAGTAAAAGCAGATTGCTTTGAATCTCATCTCGTTGCTTGATGTCTTCAGAAGAGTTTCCGGATCGAAATCGTCTCCAATAATCATCCAGCTAAGACCGAGGTGAACAGCTCAATATGAATCCGAAGAAGGGATGGACTTGGTCAAACCTTGCTTTGAATGAAGTCGCGGTACTCTTGCTGGACTTTAAAGTCTCTCAGCCTGTCCACCTGCCGTAGATCATCGCCTCAATTCTTATACAGGTATGCAGCTACTTACGCGTCACCATCTTTGTCAAGCCCGCTACTGCGACTGACTGAGGGAATCAGCTCCATATGCCGCTTATTGGCTTCGTACACCCTGAGGGGCGGTTTCGACCAATCCCGTCTGCTTTTCGGAGGCATGCTCTTCACCGAAAATTATCGTTATAAGTGTGTCAATAGTATTCAGCTAAACTGAAGGATGATGAATGCGAAAGAGAGGATACCACAGGGAGATTACCGGCCGTCCTTCGCGCGGGGTCTGAATTTAAACATCGTGATCTGCAGTCCATTTTCGGGTAGCGGCCGTGGTTCATTTATGCGTGGTGATTGACGGCTTTCAGATGCCAATCTACTGCGATCCGGACTCGCGCTACTGCTTTGCCATTCCCGCTGACGATATGACAATCGAGTCTGCCTCACAGATTCCACCTGAGACACAAACGGCACTGCCAGCCAATGTTCCTCTACGCACGGGCCCTCCGATGCGAGAGGAACTGCTGGCGCATTATCCTGCAAGATTCACATGGACCCATATGAAGACCTTCGTAAATTCCGGGTGAGGAAGGATGGCTTAATGAGGTCGGATCCCGCTAATGTGATATCCTATCCAGTGATCTCGGATTGCTCAAGCGCGACAAGAAGCTCCAGGTTCGGTATGAAACATGGGCGAAAGGGATCAAAGAGGAATATGGGACTATCGGTGAGTATTCTACGGTCTGCTCTCCTTGCGTGTCATCTCTGATTCTTAGCATGCTGACTTGCAGTCAATTATCTACGCAACTATCGACTCCAATGGGGAAAGCCTGATCGGTTATCGCTACTACCTTCTGCGCTACCAGAGACTGATACCGTCGAAACCGAACCGACGGGGATAATTCGTGCTGCCAATGATAATTCCCAATTGCCACCAGTACCGGCGGATGCACCCCCTTACTTCACCGCAGATACGCCGCATGAGTTCATCAGCATTATTATGAACGATTGGCCGTACTCAGGTATGTCCCTGTTTCATTTGTACATGGACGCGAGCTGATATTCTCTCAGTTCCTCCCGAGATCGAGCATTCTCTCATATGGACTCGTATCCCCTTGATACCGACCGATCTCCCGGAATCAATTGCACCACGAGTAGCACAAGATGGATTATGGGGATTTACTGGTTCCTTGACACCTCCGCCCTCGCCTTCAACACTCCCGGACTGTCTACCCGCATTGTCTGATTGGGACGTCACCATGGACAAGCTCATTGTCTCCCCGAAAGGCACTCCTGAAGAAGAACAACTCATCACCAAAGCAGGGAGCGAGATTGATGCATTCGTCAAAAGACGTTGGAACGAGCGTGAATGGGAAACTGCTTGGTTTGTCAATCCACCCGTGAGTACTTCGCCGGCCAATTACTACCTGTATTGACTCCTCCTCAGCGATTGCAGAGTGTGCCGGATATGGCACATGCCCATGTGTTTGCTCGCCACAAGTCCCCGGAGGAAATTGCATCGTGGCAACAATAGATGATAGACCAAAGGCCAGAGACGGAGATATTCCTGTACAAGCGAGGATCTAGACACCGCTGGCGGACGGAATCTAGAGTTATAAAGATGGACTCATCGATACATCATTGTTTATATCCTTAATACTGACAGACACGGCGATGAGTGCGCCGGTGCGATTACCCTAGAGTTACATACATCTATCTTTCCTTCCGATTCACCAGAACAAGCTCATGATGAAGGCTCGGAACCAATGGACACCTTGCTCATGAGGTCGGCAAGCGCGTCGTTGGCCTTCTCCAGAAGGCTCTTGGCTGTGAGTGGCTCCTCCGCCGATGGAGCTGCCGGTTTCTTCGCTTCCTCGTCCTCTCCCTTCTTTTCCTCTTCCGCTTCCTTCTCCTCCTTCTCCTCTTCTTCTTCTTCCTCCCCCTCCCCCTCGTCCTCTTCATCCTCATCTTCCGTCACCAGCTTTCCTCCGCGTGCCTTAAGCACTCGAGCGAGGACAGCGAGACTCGCATCATCTTCTTCAACTTCGTTCCACTGCAGCTCTAATCTCTGTAGCGCCTTCAAGTCTGAGTCGACGTTCTGCGCCAGTAGTGAGAAAGTTGCTGAGTCGAAGTTGTTGTTCTGGAGCAATAATGTATGCAGCTTCGGATTCGATCCTTCTACGAGCTTCTCAACAACAGGTGAGACAGAGCCCTCCTCGGCGAGAACGCAGTCCGAGAGGTTCAGCGTGTGCAGGTTTGGCCATTGGTCCAGAACGGTGGCTATAGTCTGCGAGCCAAGTTCTCCGAAGGTGTTGTCTTGGAAATCAAGGTATTCCAAATCCTTGCATTCAGCAATACCTTTCACTAGGGCGGCGATACCGTCCATGCGGATACCGTTCTGTGGCATACGGATCTCCTTGAGGCCACCATGTTCCTTGAACGCGGTGGCCCAAGCGGTGGCGGAGCCATCCTCAAGACGATTGCGCCCGCAGATGACGGTACGAAGGTTCGAGGGCTTGTTCTCCTGCTTGGAGAGGCGAGCGGACTCTGTGAGTGCGTTCGCGATGACTGCACCGCCGGCGGGTCCGAGTCCGTTGTTGTTGAGCTTGAATATCTGGAACGAACGGTTGTGGGTGAGGAAGGGGACTATGGGGTCGACGGAGCGTCCACCAAACGCATTGTCGCTGAGATTTATCTCGACAAGCGTCGTCTTGTCCTTTAACGCGTCGCAGATGGCAGACAGAGCCTGCGGGATTTCGTCGATCAGACGACCAGTGAAGATGTCCGCAAAGTCGGCGATCTGTTGAGCATCGTCAGTCGCTGTGTCGTTTGGATACGTTGGGCAGGTTTGCATACCTTCAGTGCCTGTGTTTTCTCAAGAAATTCTGCCAAAGCTAGCGATGCCTCTACACCGATCGTGTTGCCACCAAAATGAATTTCCTCAATGACTGCAGGATCAACCTCTTGGAGTAGAGGCGCGATGTCAGCACGAGAGTCGAGTTTGAGGCCCCTGCCGTGAAGAGAGAAAATCTTGGTGCTAGTAGCCATGAAGTTGTAGGTGGGTTGTGTATGCGATCGGTACAGGTTGCAGGTTGGTGTTGAGTGCAGGACGCGATCAGCCTCAGAAAACGTTATAAGAGTTCATACAGACGCCCATTTAATCCATGTAGAACATCGGCAGACGCCGCGTACTTGTAGAGATGTAAGATTCCATGAACAGAAAGAGTGCAGTGTTTAGAGTGTACAATATAGCTAACTATTGCTGAGAGCAGCTCATGAGTTTAAATCCCCAGTCCCGTTGAAAGCTTGAACAGTGAAAGAAAGTATGCGAGGAGAAACTATACTATCGTGGTGGCGTGAACTGACCTCACAGCCCTACAACTTCGACCATATCGCCGTCTTCAAGATCTGTCGCGCTGATCTCAGACTCTGGGTTCAACCTATCTCCATCAACCATGAGTGCAGGGCCACCCTTGTTTTTGCTTGGGGAGTCAGGATACTTGTCTGTGAGTTTATGGTGCTTGATGAACGCCTTCAGTACCGCGCTGCACTTCGTAGTCTGGCGTACAGTGAGAGTAAGAGATTTCAATGATGCAGCACGCAATGTGATCTTGAGTGTGTCGTCGTCTTCGGGATCGTTCTCCCCTTCGGATGGCGCCACAGATTCTCTCCCTGTATCTGCCGGAGATGCACCGCGAGGATGCATTATAGGGTCGAGGCTAGCTTCAGGGCCTGGTGAACGATGGCGATGTTTCTGCATGTAATCAAATGTTGACTTATCACAGGCCTCTGCGGATTGAGTCAGCGATGTGCGATTTTCAATCGAGAAGAACGTACCTAGCTCAGCCTGTGCCCATACACCAACCCCATGGGGCGAAGCCGAAGAGAAGACGCGCCTTCCTTCGTACGTGACTATGATGTTATCAACAGGTATTCCAGCGATATCAGCGACTTCCGAGAACATTATGCTGAAAGAGTCGTGCTGTAGAACAAAGGTTTAGGGTAATTCCAGGTGGGGAGGGGCACCATACCCTCTTCATACGAAACGCCCATACACCTCCCTTGCCCTCCTTGTTGAGAGGATGATCTCTCCATCGAACTTTCAGCGCGACCACTTCAGGCCCGCCACCGACGGTTTCCGGACTTGCGCTGCGGCTGCCCGTAGGATGTACAGATGTTTGACGTTTGGCTTCCATGGCAATCATAGCGAGTTCAGGGTCGAGTTCGATGTTGTCCAACGAGTCTTCTCCAATATTGGTAGGCGATGGAGCACGAGCGTTTTGTCCCAGCATGCGCCTATATGCGGTATAAAGAGAATGATATAGACGGAGGCAAAGACACATACCGAACCGTTTCTCTCGCGAACTCCAACGTATGGGAGGGCAAAGATGGAGGAGGAGTAATAGAACGCGATCGGCTGCGCTTCCGGTTCGGTTTCCCTAATTTCCCTGCTCCTGAGCCTGTGGCAATGGAGCTGCCAACGATCTCTATGCTATCGTCTGATTCCTCATCTGAAGAGAGACTATTTCGTGGTACATGAGAAAGTGTCGCTCATTAAGAGGGCAATACGTACAGAGCCGCTTTCGCATTCTTGGTCCAGGAGGGCATGGAGTCCTCCTGAACCTTCTTACGGCGACGCGGCGTTGCTTGCACATCGTTCTGGTCTTGCAGCTGTGCGCTATGAGACGGCCCAGGCTTCTTTGTTTCTTGTTCTATGAAAGTCTTAGTTAACTACAGATTACTAAATAGAAGGATGACTTGACACACCTTCCGTGAGTTTATCAAGCTTCTTCCATGCCTGAAGCGTTCTAAACCGATTTTTGAGGAATCTGGCGTCCTCATCTTCCTCGATGTTGATGGTAACAGGCGCAAGCGGCTCTGTCGTCGGGAGCGCTCCAGGAGTTCCTCCGGGGGACGAAGGCGGAGCGGCAGATGCAACGCGCGGGCGGGGTTTCGGCCTCGGTCGTGGACGCGTCGACATCGCCGTTCGTAATTAAGCACGATGCGTGGGAAAATACCGCGTTCGCGTCACGTCCTTCGCACGTGATGGCATGTGGGCGTTTGCACACTACGCCAGTGACCACACCTCAGATTCAAGTCCACCGAGCTATTGCTTCTATATCCCTGCACCAACAATATGGCGGACAGTACACCGGTCACGTTCAAACGGAAGGGAGCAAGGCCTACACAGCGTTCGCGTCCCACCGAGTTAGACGCAGAAGCTACAGTCGAAGCTGCGTCTGATACTGCAGGTACTCGTGAAGACTCTCCGAGTGTTGTGGCTGCAAAGCTCAAGAATAAGCTCAAGACACGTATCAAACCAAAGTCGAAATTGAGCTTTGGCGCGGATGAAGATGTGAGAGGTCATATTTCTCGCCAGGTCATGTGCTAATGATGGGTAGGGAGGGAATGAGGAAGTCTTTCAACTCAAGAAGTCCAACTTGAGTCGCAAGTTAACTCTAGGCAAACAAAATACTTCCAGGTATGCTTAGATGCACAACCATATTCTTTGGCACTAACTTTGCATCAGCAATATTGTGACATCCTCCTACGATCCCACATCCTCTCCCGCTGCCAATGACAGACCAACGTACAATGCTGCATACCTGTCCGAATTGAAAGCCGCTACGCCGACATCACGTCCCCGAATTGTTGCGGACGAATCAGGAGCAGTTGATGGAGAAATATCGATGAGCATTGATCCCCCTTCGGGTCGTGCTGCGCGAGTGGAAGAAGTGGTAGATTTGACAGGTGCGTGCTGCGAAGAGAAAGGCATCACCAACCATGTTCATTGGGTTCCCATCGAAGGTGACGTTGATGTGGACATGACCATTCCCTCAAGCTCTGCTATAACAGCGGCAAAAGAGAAAAGGGAACGACTACGAAAGGCAGAGCCGCCAAGCGACGATTTCATCTCGCTGTCTCTCACCAAGCGTGAAGATTACTCTAAGGGACCTCATCCAGAAAGTCGTCTGGTGCGCGAAGACGACGAGCTAGGAGAAGGAGATGATGGTTTGTCCCTCGTACGTTATACCACTTGTGCTTCTAACGAGCGCCACTAGAATATGCCGAATTCACAAGTGCTCAAGAACGCATAGCACTCGGGAAGAAGTCTAAGAAACTAGAAGCTAGAAAACGCAGAGATGAGATGAGTGAGATGATCGTCGACGCGTGGGTGTATATCTGGACTTCCCCCATCCACCCATGCTAACTGTAGTGTCCGCGTAGCGAAGAGCAGGACGAGGAAACCTTGGAATGGGAGCAAGAGCAGCTTCGTAGGGGAGGTCTTAAGACCGAAGAAGCTGTTGCGAATGTTCCCCAGCCCACATATAAGCCCACGCCGAGTAAGACTTACATTCGACCCAGCCTGGACGTTCCTCTGACCATCTTATAGTACCTTCCATGACGCCCATTCCAAGTTTGACGCCCGCTATAGCGCGACTGACAGCAGCAATGACCGCATTGACAACCTCGCACGCCCAGAATACTGCAACAATGACTTCCCTTGCGGATGAACGAGCGCAGATTGAGATTCGCGAGAAGCAAATGCGTGACATGATTGCCAAAGCGGAGGACAAACGAAGCTGGTTCTCCGCCTTCAGAGAATGGATAGAGAGTGTAGCTACTTTCTTGGATGAAAAGGTATGATTGATATGTAGTGCACTGACTCTGCGTGACACTGATTATCTTCTAGTACCCTCAATTAGAGAAACTGGAAGAAGAGCATATCTCTTTATTGCAAGAACGGTCAGATATCATCGCCAAGCGGCGTAAGGCCGATGATGAAGATGACCTATCGCTGTTCCTGGGTATCCTACCTACCGCTCCGGTCGTCAAGGCGGAGGAGACAGACGAGCTGGGCCGTGAAGTACCCCACCCACTCATTAGCCGACACGAGCGAATGATCTCTCGCAGTGACCGCCGCTTGCTTCATCGCGTCAAACGGGGCAAGCAAGAAGATGAGGAGGAAGGTTTCTCGACAGACTCGTCGCTCTGGAAGTCAGACGAGGCGGACTTCGACCTCGCGATCGAAAAGCTGGACGAGAAGCGAAAGGACATCCTGGCCGATGTCCGCGCTAAGGACTTCAAAGATCCTACTGTGGGTCTCAGCAAGTGGTTCGGCGAGTGGAGAGACCGTTTTGGCGACATATATACCGGTGCCTGGGGAGGACTCGGCATGGTAGGTGCTTGGGAGTTCTGGACGCGGTTGGAGATTGTTGGCTGGGATCCACTCTGGGTAAGCCTGGATCTCTCTGTGCCCGACGGATTTTGCTGAGATTGCGGCCTCAGGAAAGACATAGTCTGGATACCTTCGCGTGGTACAGGTCTTTATACGACTATTCGCGCCCTCGAGCCATTGGAGCAGACGAAGAGGACGAACCTGAGCTTGGACCTGATGGCGATTTGGTATCTGCCATGATCTCTACTGCTATCATCCCTCGACTATGCAAGATCATAGAGGGGGGAGCCTTTGATGCTTACTCTGCGCAGGCAACTCGCTCTGTTATTAACATTGCCGAGCAAATCGAGGTTTCTGTCCAACGGGAAGATCTCAAATTCCAGGTATGCGTTAATTCTTTCCCAAATCACATCGTACTTATACTTTGTGTGATTCAAGATGCTCCTGAAATCCGTGTTTGTCGTCTTCCAACGTGCCGCGTCTTCAACAGAGTCGACGGTAGCTCCTTACCTGGCCCTGAACAACCCTCGCTTCGATCCCGAAGCAATTCCCGCACGCCGACGTTTCCTCAACCGGTGTACGAAACTGCTAATCAATATGACACGCTGGCGGAAGTACACCGGTGAACGGTTCGGTATCGGGATAGTGATGACCAACCTGTGCACAAACTGCATGTTGCCGATTGCTGAGAGCGGGTGGGATGTGGGAGGGGAGGAATGTATGCGGAGGGTGAGTACAGCGGCTTTCTTCCCCTGTGGCTCAGATGCTGAACCAATACCACACTCAGGCTGTCACAACATTACCTGCCGAGCTTGTATCACCGTCTTTACAGGCGCGAATGCGTGCCTAGTGTTCGAATAACTATATTCCTCGTCCAGCAGTCCGCGTATCCCAGCGTATTTTGTGGGATCCACCCGAGAGCTTAGCCGGCTTAGCCGCAGCACAAGTGTGAATGACGCAGCGATCAGCTACCCTCAACGTCTTCATGCTATAAGCAATCTCGGAGAGCAAACACGAAGCTCTTTGACCCGCTCGGTGACCATTTCTGGTTTTCACACTGAGCGCGGCTCGTTCCGCTGTCAAACATCTCTACCATAACTACTCATCCATTGTGCAATATCTATCTGCAATACAATCGGCTTGTTTTGTTCGCAGAATAAGGAATGTTGAAGCATCGTCTATATAGAACGAAGTAGGTCTAAGAATACAAACGAACGATATCAGGTCACCAAGGTCCATATCCTTCCCCTTGCTATCACAAAGATGGGTCATACACACTCCGGCCGAGCCGACCGCCAGTTCGATTCTCACCAGGAGTGTCTTCCATTTCAACACGAAAACAAGCTGAATACATCACCACTTCCCCGCCAGCCTTCCCACAGCCCACGCGACACCTCCGCCTCCCACCGGCAACAACAGCACCCACACGCCGATATCCCACAGCAGCCGCTTCGTCCATCGTCTTCGTTGCAGAGTGCGCTCTTTGCGCTGGAGCAGCTCGTCGTTGTGCGAGTCGCTCCTGGAGAGCGTGCCGGGCCGCGGTGTGGTCGGCGGCATGACGATTGATAAGGGCCGACGCAGGTTGTGGATGACGATGTGGAGGAGCGCTGTGGGAGAGATGCGGTGAGAAAGGTCACTGATTAATGCGGGTTTGGAGAGAAGGTCTTTACCTGGTACAGTGAATGTGCCCAAGAAAGCTAAGAATAGCAGGATGTCGCTCGTAACGCGGACGAACCCGGACGATGTGAGCGAAATTCCTAGTGATACGGCCAATAGTATGACCCGCGAGACAACCAGGTGGTTGACATGTCTTCGGATGGCGAGCGGCACCGGTAGCGCAGGGGCTGTTACGAGGACAGACGGAATACCAAATACCAGTACAGCCGCGCTCAAGAACGCCATGATGCAGTTGAATGCTAACGGCGGGGGAGCACGAGGCTCGGGTTCTGCGTCCTGTACAGACGCAGTGCGGAACTGCAACGTTAGAGCGAACCCAGTTGCGGTTTCCTATCTAACTAAGAAGGTACGGAGTGTACTTACGGGAGAGGTGCCCGCGAGCCGGAATAGCGTCGGCGGGAGGATGAGCGCGACGGCGAGCGCTATTGAGCCTAGAGAGAGCAGCTTGAAAGATCGAGACCGCCTGGGCTTCGATGAGCCGAAGCCGCCACTGGAGCTTCGCAGTGCAGAATACAGGGGCAACGTCGACGAGGTGGCGAATGTGAATGCTACAACACCTGTGAGATGCCGTTAGCGAATCAGTCTTTTCCCGGTCGGGGATGAAGAGCTTACTGAGACCCTGCCAGAGGGCACCAAGTGATCCGTCAGCACCATTGTCGGCTGGAGAAGGAATGGGGAAGTGTTTGGCATGGGCATACGCCGTGCCGGCGACCCAAGCGATATATGCTGCTACGGAGAGCCAAGTGGCGGAAAGTACAGTGGTTGCACCGAGTGAGGTAGACGGTGCCAAGCTCAACGGGAGCGCTATAAGTGCAAACAGTACAGAGAATAGCGGTCGGGATGGCAAGAATCCGGCGACGCGCGGAGGGAGGAGGGGTATCACAGCATCGGTGGACGCTGTATCGTAGTATCAGCATCCGGCAACTGATTACAGCAACGCAGGGAAACGGATCACGTACCTCTTAGATAGAGCGAAATGAGCAGGAGACGGACGAGTCCCGTGCCAGACTGGACCACGAATTTTATCCATCGCCTCTTCCGCTCGCCTTCCCTGCCTCTACCAGCTCCTCTTGCAATCGCCTGGAGGAGGATCTCCTCCATGTCCGGCTTCCGCACATACCGTGCAAGTATGTACCAGATTTGCCGCGTGAGCGCACATACGCTCGCAAAGAAGAACAGGGCCGGTAGTGTGATCTTTAGGGGCTGTACATCGCCAACGGAGGACGATAGCAAAGCGCCTAGCTTCAAAAGAGGTGAGAGGAGATAGAGGAAGACCGCTAATGAGGACAATGGTGGTACAGAGGACCAGGGACCTCCTGTTGTCCTCCCGAGAGGACCGTCGAGCCCTTCGTCTTGAGAATCGTCGTCGCTACTTGATAGAAACTCGAAGGCTGCAGCGTCCTCGTCCAATTCATCGTGATCGCCAGGTTCAGGAGCGAGAATTAACGCAGCCGAAGGATCGACCTCTTGGATGGGAGATTGTCGGCCCGAGGACAACGAGTCTATTGAGGGCCGGGGAGATGAGCTATAGGGAGTTGGTGGAATGGGAGTGGTCATGGTAGAAAGGAGAGGAGGGTGTCTTGGAAAAAGGAGGGACTGGGACCGAGATGGTACAGGACGAAGACCCGCCTGCGGAAGAGAATAACCGTGGCAGGGTGTTTGGTGCAAACGAAACACCCGTAGTGGTAGTGTACGGCGCCTCAATCGCAACAATGCAGCGTCTCTTGTAGGTGTCCGCAGTCACTTAATTATAGCCATTCTTACAGTTCTTACAGTATAGAAGCTTGAGATAAGTCATGAGAGCATTAAGGCCTCACGTAATGATAAGCCGCAGCTGGGGCAGTGAACAGAACTAGGATTGTGGCGGGCGGATGAAGACTTGATCGCAGATTCGCTCAACTTCGCAATGAATTTGTACCTCTTGTATTACATTGCATGCTTTCTTCCTCTGGAAGGTTCAGTAAAAGAGAAACAAAAACCCACGGATTGCGCATTTTGGAGAGTAAGAGCTCAAAAGAGGTAACCAGTAGCCCACCGCGGGACTCGAACCCGCAACATTCAGATAACCATGTAAGCATGGATTGCCCGCTAGGCCGTAAAAGTCTGACGCTCTATCCGATTGAGCTAGGCGGGCTTGTACCTTGATATGTTTTAGTCATATATATCGGTGTCCGTTATGCAGTATACGCGAAAATACGTCATTTACCGGTTCATTCCGCTGGCGGTACGAACAGTTCGAGTTGGAACTGTGCTACTCCCCGCATACCTCACATCCCCTTACTACATCCTTGCATTATTTAACATGGCCTCCAGACTATCACGTACGGTGTTCTCGCGTCTTGCTCGCCCGGCTGCACGCGTGGGTGGGCGCACCGCTCCCCGCCGAGCAATGAGCAGCAGCTCAAGTGCCTCCCAGGGCAGCGACAAGGCTTGGATTGTAAGGCCATTTAATTCCATTGCCTGCCTTGATGCCAACCTGTGTCCTTTCTATAGATTGGCTCAGCACTCGTCTTTGGTCCTGCGGTACGTGAACGTAAACGAAGCCAGTTGAACCGATCACAACTCATGCGACCGCACCAATCTCCGTTATTGCCGTGCTCCACAGGCTCTTTACCTTGTATCCCCTTCGTCGCAGTCTCAAGCCCACGCTGCTCAGCAACACTCTCTACCGAAGACAAAGGAGTCTCATCCTGAGGATGCTCCCGTGCCCACTACCCCTCCCCCGCAAGAGACCGTGAGTCGTGTGCTCACTCACCTGAACCTATTTAAACATTGAATGTATGATATGGCAGGCGGAACCCGAATCTTCTGAGCCTTCCGCATTGAAGGACGACGAAGGCACCGAAGTGTCCTCCAAAGACGTCACCGACTCTATCAACAAAGCAGTTGTGCGTAATTGCATTTACCCATTCCCTAATACTCCCTCATACCACATGTTTCAGGACGACGACTCGCCCAAGGACGCATACGCTGCGGAAGCTGGCGAACAGAAGGAAGCTACCCCCGCACCCTCTTCTGAAGCCAGCGGCGACAAGGCGATCTCTGAGAAGACCGAGGCGCCCGGTAAACACGAGCAGAAAGAGAAGCCCGGGAAAGAAAAAGATGCCTCCGGCACTCTGCAAAGCAAGGAGGACTCAGGCCCCTCTGACGTCGGCGACGCCCGCAAGCAAGCGAAGGTCAGATATTCCATTGCCCTGAATTGCATGAATTTGATGCTCACCCATCTTATGTAGGGCGGGAACGACCCGAAGGAGGCGAAGGCGGAGTAATGCCACGGACATGCTTACATATAGAATGCCTGGACATTACCATCAGACACTTCACACAATCAATGCTGATTATCCGCTATCACAATTTCCTATATGCCACACACTTGAGTTAAGCCTTACTAGACGGACTTCGTCCATTCTAGTTCTCCGGCAGTCGAGAGCCTCCCGCACAAAAATTACCAGAACATGCATAATTCATAAGAAAAACCAAGATGAGTTTAAAAAAGTAGGATGAGGTCACGGACACATCAATCGACATTGCAAAGTGCGTTACTGTAAGTAGCATATATCTGAGAGCTTAACGAGGAGAGGGACGGAGGGGAGACAGGACCAGCAAAGAAGGAAACACATGAAAAGCCGTGAGGACAACGTAAAGAGGACATCAGACAAAGCAGCAGCAGCAGCACAAAGGCACGAGCTTTAAAACAGGGACGGAAAGAGGTGTAATAGGATCAGAGCGGACAGCAATAAGATAGCAGTGTGGGGTTCAAACAAAAAATATGATGCAGCAGAACGACAGATGAAGGGACGTGAATGAGAAAAATGAGACGTGACGGGACAACACGAGACCAGAGCAGAGCGAAGTCCGCGAACAGTCGTGAGATGCGTACCCAGCGAGCAGCGGACTCTTCAGAGCCGCTTGACAGACATGGCCTTCAGCGCACGACGGACGATACCGACCGAGTGGCCGCCTTCTTCGTCTTTGGAGGGAGCGGCACCGCCCAGCGGCCCAGGCCCCACTCCAAATTCGTCAAAGGAAGAGGTTCTGCGAAGATCGTCGCTGGAGACAGGCGGGGGCATCGGTTTGCGAGTAGAGAGGAAGAAATTGGGGTTGCGGCGGACGGAGGCCTTTGGTTGAGGGATGTGCGATATCGGGCCTGATGTCTCGGATTGATATCCGCGTCCGACGCGCTTTACGCCGGTGGTCGACATTAAAAATCTGGAAATGGACATCAGAGGAGAATTGTGGAGATGTATGGTGGGAACATACCGATCGTAGACACCTTCCAGGTGTCGCTTGGCGGGCGTGTCGATGGTGGTCGAAGTCTTCGATGGCGGCCTGGGAGGGTACGGCTCAACATGTTGAGGGGAAGCCGTCAGTTCGTCCACCTTCAGCTTCTCTCCAAAACTGGTACATCCAGGGCTCCTAAGTCCGCTGCTGTCTGAGATAAAGATGCTCGGGTCGACCAGAGTCGAAAGACGGGGAACCGGCTGGGGCTTGGACACTACAGACATTGTCACGTAAGTTTAAAAAATGCGAGTCGTAGGCATTGAAGCACTTACGTTGTTCTATCTCGAACTCCAGACGAGTTACAGGTGTGATCGGTCTACCGAGTTGCAGGTCGTTCTGCGACCGCGACTTCTCACGTCCCTTCGAGGGCGAAAGATCCAACTGTAACGCGGGTTTAGTCTTTGCTGGCGCCTCAGGTGAACGGCTAAGGATCGTCGCCCTACGACGTTGACGCGATGGAGTGCCAGGACCGTCCGATAGCTTCACATGCGTAATCATCCTGCTGGGGTCCTCCGATGGGATGCTTGGAATCGACGCGTCGTTGTTCATCCAACTGCGGCGGAACTCAACAGACTCGTTCGGTTGTTCGTTGACCGAGACGTTCAACGACGTCGCGGTAGTCTCGCCTTGACCGGGTTCATAATCTTGCGAGAAAATATGGTTTGCAGCAAGGATCCGTCGTGGCACACGAGCCGAGTGGTTCGAGTTGTTCGAGCGGTTCTCGGGACGTTGTTCAGATGTGCGACGCGAGATGGGAGCAACCGGAAGAGGGGGGAGGGGTGCGTTGGTGGACATCGCAAAGTTTTGGCGGGCATCCTCGACCACCTCTGACCGAAGGTTTTTCAATTAGCATCGAGCAGGAAATGACGTATGCATGGAAGGCTCACGTTCCACGTTCTTGATCCAGATTGTCATGCGATCAAGCTGGTTGGCAGCGGCGACCTGCTCGTTGCGCACTGCATGGCGAACAACGGGCAGGGATGATTTCGCTGGGTGATGTGCAATGTCAGCGATGAGTCAAGAATGGTCAGTAAGTGCTGGAGCCTACCTTCGCGAATGATGTTCTCATCCTCCCATGAAGCCCTGTCACTTACGCTCTGACGAGAGAGATCTTCTTCGGGCGTCTGCTCGCGCGATGACTTCGAGTACCCAAGCGCCTGAGTGGAGGACTTGTAGATACGTTTCGTCATGTCTGCCATTTCGTACACCGATGAGCAAAGCATATCTCAATAGACAAGAGTTGACTCACCAATAGACATCCTGAGGCTTTGTTTCAGGAGGCTCAGACCGGTGTCATTGCCAGAACGCTCCTCAATGTCGTAAAACATGGAAGGCTCTGCAAAACAAAACGTCAGCTTGCGTTGACGATATAAGGCGACACCATTCTCACCTTCGATCAAAGGACTGAGGGGCGTAGGAACATGTGAGGTGGGAGGAGTGGACGGGGAGTCCCTGCGAATGGTGATACGAGGGTACCCATGGTACATCTGTACATCCTCCACTCGCTGCCTCTCCAGCTCCTCTCGCACCAGCTCAAGCTCTTTCTGCCTCTCCCGTTCTGCCTGTCGCAGAACCTCCCGCTGGCGCATCTTCTCGAACTCCGCCTCCTGGGCCTTCTGCCTCTCTAGCTCCATCTCTAGCGCGTACTGCCTCTCCATGTCCCGCCTCATCTCTTCCTCCTCTCGTTCCTGCTCCCTCTGGCGCTGTCTCTCTTCTTCCGCCTCGCGCATGCGCTCCTCAATCTCCTCTATCTCACGTATCCTCTGCCTCTCGCGTTCCCATTGGCGCATACGGTGGGAAACCGACTCCGCCTTGTATTCCCTCGGAGAGTCATTTTCACCACTTCGGTTGGCCTTAGAAGAATCGCCGAAAATGCGACTCCTCCTGTTCTTCTCTTTCTTCTCTACAAGGGGCGAATTCTCATCTTGTGTTCTGTTCTCCTTCGCAGGTCGCTTCTTAGCAGGGGAACTGGGAGGGGAGGGCTTTCTAGGCCCGAGAGGCTTGCGCGCGGCGCGCGAGACACCATTGACGGCGGTGCTTGCTTGTAGGACATTCTCGCGGTCCCTAAGCTCGCGCGAAACTGAGTTGTGAAGAGCTTGGGCAGTGTTGGTGGAGAGAGGTGAGTGCTTGATGGGAGAAAGAGTGGCAATCAATGACGGCGCTCGTCCCTCTTTCCTAGTCTGAGCAACACCGCGAGCTATGAGACCAACTGTGAGTATCATGCATGCACACAAGAAGCACAGAGCACTAACGTTCAGCAGGTTGAGTGACCGAGTGAGATTGGGATCGCTTGTGGCGAGGCAAAGCAGAAACCAGCGCGGAAGCAGAACGGGACTTCTCCCTTGCAAGCCCGGGAGGACTGGCGATATTCTCCTTATCGACCGCAACAGGGATTTTCGTTCGTTCCTGCTTGGCCTTGCTTTCTTCCTTCGTGCTACGGCCCGTCCAGACAGGCAAGCCATTGGGGATATCAGCGAGAGAAGTACCTCGAGAGTGTGATACGCTGGCAGATTTTCCTGCCATCCTGTTGTAAGTACTTTACTTTCACTTGCCAAATTGCACGACGTACTGTGGGACGCAAGCGGAGAGTCGCCTTGCGTTTGAGACCAATACCGATCCGCCATGGCTTCAGATGCGTTATAGCGAAGGTCAGCGTTGGGCGATATCATCCTGCGAAGCATGCGCTCCATGCTGGGTGACATTTTCCAACTACCAATCCACTTGCCGCGCAGCTAATTCATAGCTTTCAGTATTCTGCACAGCACTGAGCAGAATGAATGGCATACCGTCCGCGACCAGTACTTCTCAAGATCCTCCTTGGTAGAGAACTGCTCGCCTTCGGATTGCTCGAAGGGCGTGCGGCCGATAAGTATCTCGAAGAACGTGATACCAAGCGACCAGACATCGGATTTACGCGTATCATGAGGAAGGCCTCGAGCACGCTCAGGAGACAGGTACTCTGGGGTACCGTAAGAAAGGTTGCTATGGAAGGCATCGGTCGAGCCGAGTTCGTAACGTTCAGCAAAGCCAAAATCCACGAGAACTGGTACGCTTTCAGTAGACAGCAGGATGTTTGCGGGTCTAACATACAACGGAAACTCGTGAGTAACAAGGGATGATGGAATCACTCTATACGCACTTAATATCGTTGTGTACGACTCCACGTTTGTGCAGAAATTCGATACCAGAGAGCAATGAATGGAACCAGGGTTTAGCATGATGTTCAGCCACTTCGACGGGAACTAGACGTGGATGGAAAGCCCTGCAAGACGATAAATGAAGGAGAAGATAAGAGAGCAAGACAGGCCTACATTGTGATCAAAGCATATGATGGGGTGATGATAAATGAGTAGAATGGGATGATGGAAGGATGAGGCTCATGTTTGAGGGATTTGACGACCTTCATTTCATTCCATCTGTCAACATGTATAAGCCTAGTTCCTATTCTCTCATAGCCGGGTTGGGCTTACAATGAGCGGACGCGAGCAGCAGTGGTCGGCGTCTTCGACCTGTGAACCAGCTTCACAGCGATCTTGGTGTTTATGGGTGCATGCGGGGAACTTGATGATGGCGAAGACGGGTCGGGCTTTGGACGACAGGCCCAGACACTTCCCCAGTTTCCAAAGCCAATCTTGCAGGAGCAAAGGTACAGTCAGTATAGACATCCAACACGGCCACATAGTAATGCACCTCTTCAATGAATTGCAGTCTATCAGCGAGAACTTGGTCGGAAATGGAGTATATGTCGGTAGCTTCTTGCGGTGGTTGCAGCGGCGGGTTCATGATGAAGAGCGAGGTCGTGAACTATATATACAGAGCAAATGAGACGGGACTGCCTGCGACGCTGACAACGTCAGAATCACTAGCATTAAGGAGGAGTGGTTGGAATGGTGGACGCGCTAATGTTCATCACTGCAAGTCGAACTTTGTTCCGAACAAACAACGCGTGGGTGGCGCCCGGACGTGTCGCGTTCGCCAGGCGGTCACATGAGCGTGTGGTTCCTGGGATGTTGTCATTGTGGGGCTAGACATTTTTGGGTTGGGGTCAAACATTCATCCTCAAACAACCTCGCGCACGCAGCACTTGCCCGCCGAAAGTATGCGCGCTGTTCGCTGGCACAGGTAGCTGATGACAGTGTTTATATGGCGATGTAGCGAACTCTGATAACATATATACATTGCAGCTTGCTAGGAGCCTACAATACTCGGAACCATTAGGCTGCAGCTTCACATGTAGGGTCTTTGTCAGCCACATGCCTGCAGGTCACCTCTGGAGCGCGAAGGACAAGGTTCAGATTCTGTTATGTATGACAAACACGCCTTCGACTTGCGGATTGCTCGGCATTGCCGTACAGACTGTACGATATAATGTCGAATTTCCAAGCATAAATGCGCGTCGTTCGGAGTGCGCTCTGGTGAAACACGAACTGGGTGAGTGTTGTCCTAGCCGCATAGCATCTACGTAAATACGGCTACTCAAGCAATCGCTAGAGGGCTCCCGCTGCCAAAAGTCGCCTCTTTTTGAGACACACTGTATAGGGCCTAATAACATTATTGCCCGACTGCGACTTCTTGAAACCTTATTCGGTTCGGCTCCAGCAAGGCGATGATACTTATACTCCAGCGGTATGAAGAGCAATGCCCATCCCGCCCCAGCCCCTTGACCACACACCACTAACGGTGAGCGGATCCACAGCAGCTGTACTGAGGATCTCTGACCTCTTCGTCCTCCTTGCCTATCTAGATACGAATCAATGTCTTCGACCAACCCGCACATCCCGCTCGACGTCATCGAGCTAATCATCGACGAATGTCGCCATGACCGGGCTACACTCGACGCTTGCTCTCGCACAGCTCGCTCTTGGCTCCATCGTAGCCGGACCCATCTGCATCGCCGTTTCACTCTGCACCACGCCGACTGCCTGATACGGAGCGAGAAGGATCTCTTTCATTACTCCACCATGTTGCGCGACTTTCCGGTCATCGTCGACTATGCCGACGAATTAGAGATCCGTACATGGTCGTCTTGTGCCGTCGTACGGGACGTGGAGCAATGCGGCGCGCAATTCTGGGATCTACTGTGTCGCATGCGTCACATACGCTCGCTACGGATATTGGATATGGACTTCACCCAGAGTTCACCGTATTCCGCCCGACGGGCTGGCTGGGAAGACTTATTTCCCAATATCCGGACATTGGAACTTGTACGGAACGCCTTCCGCGACCCTCGGGATGCTATTAGTCTCGCGAGTAAATTCGTGCCATTGGCTACCCTGAAGCTAGACAGGCCTTCCATTCGACATGTTACACTTCCGTCTCCCGCTAGTCCGTCTTCCGATTTCCCATCCATTACCCCCGCTACAAAATTGCCTCCAACGCCACGGAACATCAGCATCCAGAACTGTCACGACTGCCCCGAGATGCTTGCAGCTCTTACAATCTACCTTGCACAATCCCAGGCCGTTAGTAGCGTAAACGGACTGAAGACCCTTAGCATCAATCCGGGACTCAAGTCTGGCCGTACTTCCGACTTAGCGAAGTTTACGGAAGTGGTGGGCGCCTCCATTGAAAACGTGAGCTTGACGTTGCAAGAACAATGCACAGCGCCGGATTGGCGATCGGACTTACGTCCTGAAAATATCCGGAGAGGTACGTGCCATGCCTCCGGTCTGTAACTATTGTATTCACCTCTATACAGTGGCGCGATACCTCGTGGATTGCGGGAGGCTTACAACCTTGTCGCTCTCGCTTAAACGCAGTGAGTTGGCGGGGATGATGCACGCACTACAACGCCTCAAACACGACGCTTTTTCACCATGGGACATCTATCGCCAGCTCTTGACTGCACTCACCGACACGACGTTCTGCTGTAGCGAACTGTATCTCTATTTCGAGCTGCGGGACATCATATCTACGTCTGTCACCAAATTCGAAAACATCGCACTCGATCTTCCCTTTGGGATCCAAGCAGTGCACTTAGTAGTCTTTGGACACTCACAAGCGGAGGAGGCGCAGCGGTTCAGATCGCTGTGGTCCGCAGCTCTTCCGAAGCTGAGAGCTCGGTGCCAAGTGTATGTCTCTTTCTCTTCGTCGCCTTCCTAAAGCCGGCCGTCAGTATCTTGGAATGCATTATAATATTCGAGTAAAGAGCAATGTAGTCATTACATTATCACTAGCATCATTAATGCATGCTCTAATCGTTGTTTACTGTCATGAAATGGAATTTACGAGTTTATCGGTACCAAAGCCAGCCTGGGCGTGAAAATGTCAATAATGACTGCTGTGCGCAGCGCGCAGTGGCTACGCCGGTGACCCAAGCGATAAACCAAGCGAAAGCGTAGGCACTCAGCTTTACGTAGAAACGCCACTTGGCGGGCGAGAGCCTGCGCCGCGGCCGCGCCCGCCTCCTGTGTTGAATCAGAATGGCAATCGCCGGCCATCTTGATATGCCTTATAGTAGAAACACATCGCATCGTCCAGTGCATCGTATCCGTTAACCCCTCCCTGTACTTTTCGCCCTCATCCCTCATACTCAACATACAATATGGTAAGTCTTTCTCCTGAATATCTATGAGTGAAACTGCTTAGATCCCCTCCCGCCACATCCAGGCTTCCGGTATCGGCGTGTCCCAGCAATGCCTTGACGTGTTCCAAGAGCTGAAGATTGGCAAGAAACACAAGTACATCATATACGGGCTGTCATCCGACCTGACGGAGATCGTCGTGGTGAAGACATCGAGCGAGACAGACTACGAGACCTTTATCGGCGACCTTCCTGAGGGCGAGTGCAGATATGCCGTGTATGACTTTGAGTTTGAGGCCGAAGGCGGTGGCAAGAGGAACAAGATCATTTTCGCTTCTTGGTACGTGATACACTACCAGTGGCACTCTGAGACCGCGTTTCGACGTGCAGCTGCCATCGGCTAATAACGACGCGTCAGGGTGCCCGATGATGCCAAAATCAAGGCCAAGATGTTGTACGCTTCCTCGCGAGACGCACTCCGACGTAGCTTGGTTGGCATAGCCGCTGAGGTCCAGGCAACGGACTACTCAGAAATCAGTGTCGAGACAGGTCAGTTTGGATCGTTGCATGTGATCAGACGACACCTTACGCTGATCAAACATCTCAGTCCTGGAGAAGGTCAAGCGTATCCGCTAAGCTCTCATCGTCATGCTCCGCCTGGAATTTCGCGAATCCCTTACCGTGTACCATGAGCGCATCCCTACGAACATTTTCCCTGTTGAACTTAGTACTCGAAGCTAGAGACGCGAAATAAAGCCCAATGTATATTTCTTCTATTCGAGACGCTCTCTTCAAGACAATATGTCGGTCAAGCATCTTGAACAGCGGGGAACGGAAAGTGAGCCTAAGAGAATTCCAGATGGTAAGTACTATATACAGAAACGAATGCAGGACCATTATGCAACGATGTATGGTAGTTATGGGGGCTACGGCCCTCCGTTCGCTTCACTGTTCCAAGATACCCATGTCCTTCCATCTCTCCCAAAGTGCACCGACCCCTACAGCAGAGCCAGTTTGACCCTTGATATCCTTCACGTCGAGAAGATCATATTCCTTCCCAAAGGCAAGGAAATGAGCGAAAAGGGAATTGAAGTGCGGCTCCGACCGCAGATGCAAGATCTGAGGATAATGCGCGTGGTATAAGTGAGCGAAGACGCGTAAAAGCTGTCGATAAACATGTTTGACAGTTGAAGGGAAGTTGGGCGGGAAGTCGCGACCTGAAAACGCGCTTGAGCCGGAAATGCTGGTAGTACACAGTATTGTTACGTACCTGACTTCGTCGGGAAGGCGTTTTGGTCGTCCAGCAGGTTCTGTACCCACGTCATGACATAATCAATATACGTCGGCGCCGGGAGTTGCACGCTCTTGCGATCGTGATTGATCCATGTGTAGTTCAAACTGTTCAGATGTGTCAGAGCGCGGAGGCATATTACAGAGAGCCGACGTACTCAGGACCCGCCGACATGGAGGGACATGATGTCGAGGTGCAGCATTCGGCAAGGACTCCATAGAACAGGTTCAAGTTTTGGTAGAAGTCAAATACTGCAATATTTTTAGAATTCGGTCCCGGAAGGGTGGCTTGGCAACGCACTGTTCACTGCGACCCATTCCTTTATGTCTGCATACTTCGGCTGCATTACGATTGTCTTGAAGTTGCCCTTGACCAGAGCAGCTTCGACGAAGGGACTGCACAGGTATAACGGCTTCGGAGTTTGAGAAGGGGGTTGCGTCGTACTAGGACTGGAAGGCAATGATTCCGTGGAGTTTGTTGGGAAGGTAGCAGACGTTGGCGTTGTAGATCGTCGCGGCGGTCGAGGGGCACGGGACATAGACCGGCTGGTGAAGAGTTGGACTCAGCATCTACTAGGCATGACGAGCCAGAGAGTTATGGTCTATACTCACCCAATAGAATTAAGGAAGGACATGGTGCTTAAATCCGATTGGGGTGATTTCCAGACTTCTCAACCTGGAAGGAATACCGAGCTTGGGATGCGAATCGTGCTTCGTGAAATACCAGAGACTGCGACACGAAAAGCTGGTAGGAAAGGGATGTGCTGGCTGTCGCCTGCAGCGTTGCGATGAAGCAGAGACTTTATATCACGCCCTGTTTAGAAAGCATCACAATATAATACAGATCAAACTCCGATTACGTGCAGCGCCACATACCTCCCACATATGGCACCTCGGTTCGGCCTCCGCTATAATTGGGAAATAAACACATTTATTTGTGCTTGTTAGTTTCCAAAGCCTTTGGCAAACACGCGCAAATATCTTGAGAAGTTGTGGCCGAGTGGCTTTGGACGCCTCTTCCTGCTCTGACCACCAGGTCAACACACTTCATGACCAAAACACGAAGGCAGAGTAAGGCGGCAGCCGTAGCTGCCACCGAGCCTGTCACACGCGAGCCGTCCCCTGCACCGCCTCAGGCATGGACGGTGCACATTCCGGAAGACGTGGACTTCGACCTCCTGTCGGCTTTACTTCCTGAGACGCAGCTTGATGTGCCGACACCAGAAACAATAGTCTCGTTATACAGACTCATTGTTGCGCAGGCATCTGAGACTGATGCCAATCAGAAGGAGCTTGAGGAGATAAGAGCCGAGGTTCAGCGAAAGGAGGTTGAACTGGACCAGGCTCTTCAAGACCGGGAAACCGCGTCGAACGAGCTTGAGAGCGTGTCCGAGGGCTTACAAAACGAGTTGAGGCAGGTGAAACAGGAGAAGGAAGAAATTGGTACGTGAACGACTCCTCGTGCCCATGCCTCGCTCTCTAAGCCGGGTACAGTCGCGTCTCGGAATGAGTTGCAAGCACAACTAGTGTCCATTACGACTTCACGATCAGCGACTTCTACCGAGGCGGAGCTTCTCAAGCAACGCGTCGATGACACGGAAAGAGAAAAACGAGACTTAATTGGAGTTATTAGTAGGCTGAAGGAGGATGCCACACAGCGCGAAGGTTGGTGCTTATATTCCCGTGGTTTTCCGATCTCTCATTGTTGTGCAGAGGAAATTCACACACTCCGAGGAAACCTGAAGCAGGCTCGTCAGGACTACCAGGGTCTTGAAAGTCAACTCCGTGAGCTGCGGTCAACGGAAACTGCTAATAAGGTTTGAGAATTCTCGACTCCATAGTTCCAAATTTAACCCATCATATGTAGTTCAAGCTGGACTCGCTTTCCCAGCAGCTGGAACTGGCAAAGGAAGAAGCGAAGCGAACGTCTGCGGACTTGGCGACCAAGACGGAAGAATATGCCACCTTTAGGCGCACGAAACATGCGGAGTTGACACAACTGCAAGCTACGCATGACTCACTGGTTCAAAAACATTCGGCAACGGAAAGCTCGCTCAAGGCTCTACAATCGTCCTACAACTCTCAGTCCCACCAACTCACTCAAGCGCTTGCTCGCGTCCAAGACTTGACCGGACAGCTGGCCGAGCAGGAAGCTACCTACTCCAGCGAAGCTTCAGGCCTGAAACGCTTGGTCGAGATGATGGAAGAACGAGAGGCGCAGGCGAAAGCTATTGTGGAAGGTATTGAGAAGGAATGGGCTGGCGTTGGGGACCGCGCAGAGAGGCGCGAGGCGGTGTTGAAGGAGGAGATTGAGTCACAGAGACAGCGTGCGGAGGAGGCGGAGAACAGAGTGTCTGAACTCCAGAACATCCTCGACAGGATGGATCGCGGAGAGTTCCCCATACCTGGTGGTCCTGGCGCAAGCCTGCCTTCTACTCCCGCACGAGGTTTCGGCTCACCTTCTTTCCACGGCACACCCGATTTCTTGACACAAGGAATGATGGGCTTGAGTCCTACCGTTGCAATGGCCAGCCGTGCTCAGAGAGGGGGAAAGACGTTCACCGAGGTATACGCCGAGTTCGTGAGGCTTCAAGAGGAGTTCGCAAAGAAGACCGCTGAATGTGACCATATGGACCGCACTCTATCTCAAGTTCTGGCACAGATTGAGGAGCGAGTAAGTAAATCCTTCGGCGATTGCCTGCGTTTATCTCATTTTATATAGGCTCCCATCCTTGCTCAACAACGTCAAGAATACGAGCGCATGCAATCGGAGGCTACCCTTCTTGCGTCCCAACTTGCACAGGCTCTTGCCGAACGCGACGCACATGCAACAGCCGCTGAGGAGAATGGCCAGAAGCTGACTCAAAGCAGCCGGGAGAACGAATTGCTCACTAGGCAACTCGATGACCTTGCCCGCCAAGTGCAAGGGCTTCTCAGAGAACTTGGCCGTCAACAGGACCCTTCCATTCCTTCCGACGAGGAACTCGCGCAGATCGCTGACGCCCATACTTCGGATAACATTGACGACGTGATAACGAACAGTCTGGTCCTCTTCAAGTCACTACCAGAACTTCAACAGCAAAACCAGCGCTTGTTGAAGATTGTTCGTGAATTGGGCAAGAAGATGGAAGACGAGGAGAAAGAGTACCGCGAGCAACTTGAAGCTGAGCAGCAGGTTGCGTTGCAGGAAGCGTACACTGCCGTAAAGGAGCTCCAGGACCAATTGGAGAACCACAAGAAGAGCAGTGAAATCACCATTCAAACCTACATCAAGGAACGCGATGCTCTGAAGAGTATGCTCACCCGCGAACGAGGACTGAGGGCGGCGCGAGGTGTCAACGGCGTCAATGGCCACGACGACCATATGATTCTTGACTCAGACACAACCAAGGAACTCGAGGAGATACAGTCGCATTTCGAGACCTACAAGACTGAGATGGGTGTGGACTCAAGTAGGATCAGAGAAGAGCTGGTATCCGTGCGTCACGACGCTGCCCATGCTGCCGCCCAGCTCGCCAAAGCCAATGCCAAGGTCGAGTATCTCACCGGTAAGCGCTACGCTACGGTAGCAAAGTTCCGACTTGACGAAGCTCTACTTTCACAGAACGTCAGCGCATGCTGCAGGAACAGAACAGCATGCAGAGTCGTGACATCGAGAATCTGACACGACGCAATCAAGAACTGTATGATCAATATGCGCGCATTGACATACAGTGCAACCGCGTGTCTGAGGACTTCCTGTTGGCCAGCAACCAAGTTGAGCAGCTGCGCAACGAAGCAGCTAACCTCCGCGCTGAGAAGAAGATCTGGGAGGTCAGGGTTTTTGCTTTTTGCTAGATCACGTTCTTACTCTGCTCCAGAGTGTACAAGCTCGTCTTGTCGAAGAGAACAAAACACTGACTATGGAACGATCGCAATTGTCTGACCTCATGACTAACGTCCAAAGGATGCATCACGACTTGGAACGCTCTGGTGAAAACGACAGGCGCCGCCTGGAGAATCAAATCTCGATGCTCGAGAATCAGACGTAAGCTCCTCCCACATTCATATTGTATGCGGGCATTGATCATCGTCCGCAGTCAGGATCTGAGGACACAGCTCACCCAGGAACGAGATTCCATGCGCCACTCCGTTCTTCAGAAGGATCTCGAGCTCAGGGAGATCCGCACTCGGATTGATAAGACGGTACGTTACCCAGCGGCAACGTCTGGACAGATATTCATCGCCGCCTTTTCCTTTTCAGACTGAGGACTACGCGAGAACGCGCGAGTTGCTTGCTGCTGCTGAGACCAGCAAGAAACATCTCGATGAGCAGGTTGAGCAACTTACGCGGCAGTTGCAAGGCAACGAAGAGAAGCTCGCTGTTTATGAACGTCGCGCTACCAGTGCTCCTGGAGCTACCCACCGTATGGATGAAGACCTCAGTCATGAACAGCAGCTTGAAGCTGAAGTCGCTGAGCTTCGGTATGGCTGACAACGTATTCGTTGTGACTCGTCCTGACATGTCATTTAACAGGTCTGCATTGAAGGTGGCTGAGGTTGATTTGGCTGCCGCTAGGAGCCACGCCCAGCAGTTCCAGGAGATCAGCCAGGCCAACGAAACTGCACTTGAGGCGTTGAATGCTACGCATGATGAGTACAAAGCTTCCACTGAAGCACAAATTGTGAAGCAGGAGGTGAGACGATTGAGCTATGCATTTGCTTGCCGTATTGACGTCTTTTTCGTCAGAGCGAGTACAACGCTCTTCTCGCTCAGCTAGAAGCTATCCAGCGAGAGCTCACACAAGCTAATCAAAGCAATACCGAACTGAAGGAAACTTTGTCCACTGAGCGTTCCGCATGGGCACAAGACAAGAAGATGCTCGAGGATACTATCGTCGATATAACCACATCCGAGCGCAGCTCGGACAGTGATCGTGCTTCTCGTGAAAATGAAGTTCGTGAACTAGAGGAAAGGGCCAAGGCAGCAGAAGAGCGTTACAACCGTGAGCTCGTGTCCCATGCGGATGCGATCAAGACCATCGACGGCCTCCGTCAGCAAATCTCGTCGGTTCAAGCGGCTGCTAGGGATAATCTTGCGGCTGTAGAGACGGCTCGTGCGAAACTTTCCACCTCGGAAACCAGCTGGAAACAACAGAGGGAAGCTCTTGATAAGGAAATCGCTGATTTGAACTCAAGGTGAGTATTAGTATGTGCATCCAGTGCCCATCGCCCAACAACGTTTCGGAATAGATGCAGGGATCTCGTCTCGCAGAATTCTATACTCCATCAGCACCTCGAATCCGTCAGTTCCCAGGCTGCTCGTATTCGCTCCGCCGCCGAGCCTTCATCGTCAACCCAAGGGGAGGCCGAAAACATCGAAGACGCAGACACTAAGTTGTCAGAGTTACGTTCAGTCGTTGGTTACTTGCGCAAGGAGAAGGACATCGTTGACTTGCAACTCGAATTGAGCAAGCAAGAGAATGCGCGCTTCAAGGCTCAAATAGAGCACTTAACTCATAGCTTGGACGAAGCAAGGAAGACGCTGTCAGAAGTAAGTCAAGCCTGAGTCGACCTTTACAGTAGTTCTGATACAAATTACAGGAGCGCGAACGTGCCGTGGAGGCTGCCGCCTCCGAAGCCCAGCATTCTGAGCTGATGGAACGGATCAACCAGCTCACCCTTTTGCGAGAAAGCAACGCCACCCTCCGTGCCGACTGTGAATCCCACGCGAAACGCGCGCGCGCTCTTGACACACAGTTGCAGCAGGTGCTGAGCGAGCTGGAGCCTACGCGTGAGCAGCTCAGGGTTGCTCGTGCTGAACTAGAGGCAAGCATGCAACAGGTCACTCGCTTGGAGCAAGAAAGTCGCGGATGGCAAGAGCGCAACAAGCAGCTACTGACCAAGGTTCGTATCATCTACTCTCATCATTCATCCTCTGATAAAATACTTCTGGCAGTACGATCGTATTGATCCAGCAGAGGTTCAGGCTCTCAAGGACCAGATTGAACAGCTCACTGCAGCCAAAGCAGAGTTGGAAGCTGCCAACGCCAATGCTCAGTCGACTGATGCGGACAAGGTGTGTACATGGATTATATACGGTGCAAAATTTGCATTGATCTTGTCTAGATATCGAAATTGGAAGAAAATCTTCAGAAACTGCGTGATATTAGCAGGAAGAACAACGAAATTTCCAGGAAGAAGTTCGCCACTCATGTCGCCGAACAGGAAGCGCTGAAGGCTACCATCGCCGGGCTTGAGTCACAAGTCGCCATGCTGACCGCTGAACGAGATGAGCTCCAGACCAAGACTCAAGACATTGACCCTGTCGCTTCCTCCGAGAAAGAACAGGAACTCTCACAACAGCTGGCAAGTCTTCGTCAGGAGAAAGCTGAGCTTGAGCAGCGTCTCGAACAAGCCGCAACGCAGACAGAACAACCTGGGCAGACTGAAGAGCTTGAGGCAGAAGTTGTAAGTTGATTCGATACCACTAGGTCAATCATTCATCATTAGCACTACAGGCTCGTCTTCGACAAGAGAGGGACGCCTTACTGTCCGAAAAGACTACCTGGGCTGCTTCTGCACCGTCTTCGGAGGACGCTCAGCGACTATGGGAGACAGAAAAGGCCGACCTGGTTAAATCACGGGATGAAGCAAGCAACGGTCTCAAGGTTGGTGTATATCACCCCCGTCCCTGGCTGTCCGCTGACATTCACTCAATCTCCAGGAAGCATTACAGCGTGCTGATCAGTTGGCTGCGGAGGTGAAGGCGCTACGCGAATCTGTTGTAAGTTGTACGAAGGATTGCTCATATTTCGCTCCTGATCACACCGTCTCCCAGGCCAAGCTACAACAGCAGTTGCAGGCAACGCAACAAGCCCGATCCGCTGATGCTGAGCGGGCGAAGACAGAACTTCAAAATGCACTCAACAAGCTCCGCGAGGAGTTATCCGCGTCTGCCGCTCAACCTGCTGACGCCGCGAAGGCGGCCGAAGAACTGCGGATGTTAGAGGAGCGTTTAACAAAACAGCACCAAGAAGAACTCAAGAAAGCTCTGGAATCTGTGGCTGCCACGGCTGCTGCCACGACCAACGGCGTAGTAGATCAGAAAGCCATCGACGATGCTCTTGCCGCCAAAGAAGCTGAACTCAAGGTCAAGCACGAGGAAGAACTTGCGGCTGCTGTAGAGCGAGGGCGTATGGAGTCTGCGGCGAAGGGCAAACTCAAGGATGGCCAGCTCGTCCGTGTTCAAGCGAAGTTGAAGGACCTCGAAGCGCAACTGGAAGAGGCGCGCAAAGCTGGGTTCGCTCCAGCGGCTGGTCCGTCAACGGCTGGTCCGAAGGCCGGTCCATCGACTACACCAGCTACTGGTCCTGCGAAACCTGGCCCCTCCAGACCTGCTGTTCCTCCCTCCGCTGCCGCTGCGAGACCGACGCCGACTGCACCAGCTGCTGCGAAGCCTGCAGGGGCAGCTACACTTCCAGCAAGGCCTGGGCAGGCTGCTGCGACGGCTGGTAGAGGCCGCGGTGTTCCTGTAAGAGGTCGTGGAGGTATCAATATCCGCGGAGCTGCACCTGGTGGTGCCGCAGCTAGCCCTACGACGCCGACGGCTCCTGCTGACGCGTCAGGTGGAATATCCATTGCTGGCGCCGCCGCTAAGCGAACGAGAGAGGAGGGGGAAGGTGCTGATGGCGACAACAGTTTGGCAAAACGACTGAAGCCGGAGGGTGCAGCGAAGCCTGTACGGTTGAACCGTGATCGTGTAACTCCATCTTCATAATTTTCTTCTTCTATGTATCTCTCTCACTCTTGCATTGTATTATATCTCAATCTACCATACATCCTCAAGTCTCATAGGTACTATTATACTATCGGACAGTTGTGTATTCACTCCATAATGGATTCACAATCCCCCATCTATGATATCTGCCCCGAACATATTCCTCCCTGAGGACCCAAGGTACCGTAACGCGTCAAATGCTATATATAATGTGAGTTTGCTACAAACTGATTTCTGTGCATCGTCAAAGTTTGTGGCTCGGTTCAAGCCTCGTTGGGGTTGCTAAACTACATTTTGTATGCTATGAAGCGAGCCCATCAATGAGGCACTCATGGGCATCATCGCAACTGACAGACGCTCAGTCCCTGCCACCCGTCACGCGCTCTCACACTGCGGCGGGCATTATACCACCGTCAACGTCAATGGCAATCAGATGAACGTACTTTTCCTCGCGACGACAACGAACACGCCGTTTCTGGTGGACAACGCTGAGGATGAGCTGTCCCATGGCGACGTTCAAACTCGACCTCAAAGCCGCACTCCTCGAACCAGAGGACTGGGAGACTCTGGTGCAGGAGAAAGAGTGGAAATTAGAGGCTGAGTCCAAGAAGTCGGAAGAGCCTTTCGGTGCTCGTCCAGGACCGTCCATTCAGCTGCTGAACGACACAGCGATTGTCCGTAGTATAAGCTCGTTCATCAAGGCGTCATCGAGCACTGCACTCGCGGTCCTCGCGTTCGCAGACCGTGCATCTGCAGAATATCGAGCACGATCTTCACTTAGTCGTCTTATCAAGCTCCACGGTAACAGGTATACCCCGGAGCTCCGATATGAGCTCTTAAAGCTGCATAGGTGAGGTCCGGAGATTGTGCTGTACGATGATGGGTACCGCTTACTACGTGACGGTAGTGCTGCTCTCAAGGGCAAATATTCTATTATCACGAGATCCAAAGTATCCGAGACACGTATACAATACCTATCGGAATATCTCCAGTCAAGGCCTCATTCCGTAGAGCCTTATGTCTACAAAGATCTAGTGGAGTTGCTCAGGTGCGAGCAGTTCAAGCTTCCGCACGAACACGGCTTACTTGTTTCTAGTATCGTCTGCTCTGATGAATATCCTGTAGCCATTTATGATCAAATATGGGAGGTATTTCTACGCGAGCTGCGTTCCGAAGGAGCTAAGCCCATCGCAAGCGCACTCATGGAGTGCGACGCAGGAGACGTATATCTGCTTCTGAGGCACCTGGCAGTGTCTCACATCCTGGCCTGGTGCGCCAGCTTATTGTAAAATGCGCCTGGGAAGCATGCTGATAGCCGTCTCAGGAAAACAAACCCTGTGCCGTTCGCCATCCAAAGCGAGGACGACGCAAGACGGGCAGCGAAGAGTTTATCCTTTTCCCGGGACACATATGAAGGCTATCTACGAACGACTCGTGGCTTCTATGAGCTAGTGGAAGGTATGCTTACGGTGTCACCATCACTGGTGCACAACGCTTTCGACGATACACGCCTCCACCTCCTTTGGTTGAAGTACATCCCGAGTCCCGGCATACGACCCCTTTGGGCAAATCACACATTTGCTCCTGCTGTCCAGGGCAAGGAGAAGACTATCGACTTCTCGCGAGTACTGGATGATGTTGCCAACTCGCTTCTGACATTTCCGAAACGCCTCAGCGCCGAGCTTCCTCTCGAAATCGAGTGCCTGGTTCGCTTCATCGTTACCAGGACAGACCAAACCCTTGCAGTTCGAGCTGCTCAACACGTAGCCGAAGCCATAGCAGAATTCGGTATGCCGCAGCATTATGTCTTCTCGATCTTCCAAACGCACGCCGAAATCAATAACGGCGCTCTGGCACATCCTACTCTCCCTTTCCTCCTGTTCGCAGCACGTTTATTGCGCGAGAGCCGGGTAGCCGCAGAGGAGTTCCTCAAGCATGGTGTGATAGAGGCCCTCCGTGAGCTGTGGATGGCCGACTTTCCCCGTCTGCCTCGCTACCAGACTGGGATATGGGTTCCCGCCGACAAGACACGACAAGCGATGCGGATTGCGTCGTGCGTGGCCATGAGTGCCATTGCTGCCCATATAGACATTCATGCTGAGTTGGCCATGAAACTGACAGATCAAGATTCAACAAAATCTTGGTATTGGGAGTTGTCGGCCTTCGCATTGTCAGCACGAGCCCAATACCTGGGTAGACCATGGGTTCCCGAGCTTGCAACGCTCAAATCTCTGGCGTTCTTCGTGATGCGCAACCAACATTCGTTCCCTGGAGACATCGATCGCGAACGAGCCGTTGCGGACGACGCTAACATGATATGGATCTTGCAAGATTGGTCAGTCTTTCTTCTATCAATCGGAGGTTTTCACCGTTGACCCGTGTACAAAATACAGCCAAGATGTACATGCGAACGCACGACTGCGGACGTTTGCTCTGGATGTTCTCATCTTCCGAATCATGGTACCCGCTGCAAACTGGACACAGGCAGTGAACATTTTGGTCACCTGTACGTCGGAGGAACGGGAAGCTCTTCATGGGGCCATGGCTGAATTCATCGGTCATTTCCTTCACACTACTCAGTGAGTCCTCCATTAAAAAGGATCATCTGTTCCATCGTCCAAACATTTCCTTGTTAGATGGAAGTCGAAACTATCTGAGCCAACCAGGCTCGCTGAAAAAGACATAAAATCCACTGCCGATTGGCGCACAGCCGTCAATGTGTCCAGATTGCCTCATCCGGCCTTCTTATCGAACCCACTGGACCGTTTTGTCATGTTCATCTCCAACGTCTCGCGCAGGAATCTATGGGTCGCGAGCGCATTGACGCAAAGCAGGGTGCTCGAGTTGGTGCAGCTACTGCTGCAGGGGCAGTTTGACGTTAAAGATGTCGACGTGTCCTCACTGGAGTGGAGACAGAGGACTTGTGCGGAGATCCTTGCGCAAAGAACTGCCAGGATCAGCCGACAAGGACGCCTCTTGGCGGAGTCTGTGTTCAGTGGGCTGTAGCGATGAGAAGAATATAAAGTATTTATGGGTGCTAGGAGCTATAGGAAGTGGCATTTGTACAAACATGGACATCGTTTCATCTTGGATGTATAACGCAGCGGGAACGGATACTATTGATCATTTTCGGTAGAGAAAGTTATCTGTAGAAGAAAAGACAGGAGAAACTTCATCATAAGTACGGGCGAGATGCTAGTGATGCTGAAGGAAGCAACTGCTCATCCTGACCGCGGTCCACACGATTACTGCTTTTGTCCTCGGGCCGTTCGGAACCGAAACTAGCTATTACGCTGCGGCAACCTCATGTTCTCTCTCAATTCACCGACTGACAAGACCGCAGCTACTGCTAGTAGCATCCGCAGCCGAACGCAGTCGCGCAACATATGGCGAACTGGAGTCCTCTTGGCCGATCTCGTCTAGATTGTTCTGCGCAGTCATCCTCGCCATAGTACAAAAGCCGTGCTCTTTTCGAAGATAAGCCTTCACTGAAATCCGGGACACACTCATTTGCGAAAACATACGAAGCCATCATGGACCCTCCGTCTTACAATGCATCGCCACTAGTGGACGCGGAAAAGGGGCAGACCACCTATCTCACTGCGGGGAGCCCCTCTGCACATCCAGGATACAGCACGATGTATCCTGCGCAGTCAGTCACCACCCCGTCTGATCAGCCTCGCCGTCGCTCCCGGGGTCGAAGGTTCTGCGTGCGACTGCTTCACATCCTAATTCTGGACCTTATCTTCTGCATGCTCTTGTTCTTCGCCTATAAGGACATTCATAGGTTCACTCGAGCAGTCAGTCTTCCTCTTGGTATCTGCCGTGACAGCCCCCGCTGACAAGTTTCCTCAGTTTAAAGATCTATTCTCCGGAGGTTCACAAGACGGCATGGATCGAGCCGACATCCCTTTACCCGCCGACTGTGTTAACGTTGCTGAGTGGGAGATAGTCGATGACCACCCCGACCACCCTGATCACCACGGCTATCGTCACGTTGCGCAAACCAATGTGAACTTGCCCATCTCTTCCGACCTCCTGTACTTCTTCAGTCGGGGAAGCCTCTCACATGGAGTCATTCGCTTTGTAGACAGCGGCGCAGAGAACTCGGACGTTGCAAGCGTCGACGTCAGGTTCTTATACAACGAACAGAACTTGATTGACTTCGCTAAGGTGTGCCACCTGCAAAAGGACGATAGCAAGAACGGTGTGGGCATTTTCGTGAGTCAGTTGTTCAGCATGGTTTTAGCCACTTCTGACAAGCCGCCGCAGAGCCCTTCATGGGTAAACCACCCCAGGGACCATCATCATCGCACCGCTTTCGATGTAGTTGTGACGCTGCCAACCTCAGCATGGATCGAGACTCTCGAGACGAACATGCCTCTCTTCGTACACGAGCTTGAAGACTTCCGTAACACCATTTACTTCAGCAGCATTTCCTTGAGCACCACCAACGTGCCGATCCATGCCGAGGTACGTACTGACTCCGACGTGTATACCCATTAACTAAGTGTTCTTCCAGTATTTATCGGCTGCCAAGGCCCGCCTGAGGACGACGAACTCGAACATCGCCGGTACTATCAATGCCACGGAAGTTATCGACTTGAACACGAGCAATGCTCCTATCAATGCTCAACTTGTCCTTACCAATGAAGATACTGGCAGCCCGAGCCGTATCACCGCGCACACTTCCAACAGGTACGCCCACTATAGTCGTCTTCTACTTGTTGGATTCACTAACGTTGCATTTCTACAGTAACGTCAAGCTCGATATTTCTCTGGCGAGCGCTGCCAAGGACAACAAGGGCGGCGTGTTCAAAGTCGATGTCACAAGCTCTAACGGACCCCTCGACGTCCAGTACAGCGCAGCTCCAGTAGGCTCCAAGCTTGACTTCCGCGGAACCACCTCGAACTCCCCCGCTCGTGTGACAACCCACGAGACCTTTGAGGGCACGTTCTTGCTCACCACGGGCAGATGGTTCGATGCAGCAGTCCACGTCAATGGGAACGCAGAGGATCCGGCTGGTGAAGGACGACAGAGGCGCCTGACTACTCGTATCTCCCAGAAGGGTCGGGCTGAAGGCAAGGTTGTTTGGGATAGCGATAGTGGGAAGGAGCTTGGGTCCGTTCAGATCCAAACTTCCAACTCCCCTGCCCACCTCTTCGTCTGAGCTCTCCGCTCGCTGCAATTCCCTATGACTTCCTGTTCATCGCTTGTTGTTTCTTCAGCAAAAAGTTTTCGTCGTCGAGTCCAATGTCGGTGGTAGCTAAACTGCATATGTAACAATACTATGGCCAATTGAAGGGATTGATTTGGGTTTTGCTCACGCTGAATAACAATATGTGCTCCGTCTCATTACGCACATGCTGACCGCGCCTAAATCACTTGAACCGCGTACTGTATGTACCGCGCAGGTGATTATCTTCTCTACTCTCTCCCTTGACCATTCGTATGCCATCCAAAGCTCGTACCTTCCTCGCAGATCCAACACTACCATGGCCTCAGTTCCGTTGCGCAGACTGCGCGCGCATCATATGAGCAGCACACACGATAGGAGCAGCACAGGGATCTTTACCTGGAGCGGCAGAACACCCGTAGGTCAGCTCCTTCCCCTCGCCCTCTATCCTCTGTCCCCCGCCCTTGTTCATCTTTACTGACCATACCCAGACATACATGCATTTTTCAAGGCTCTCCGCGAGGCCCCTGTTGTGCGTCGCCTGTTCATCCCGCACGTCGAGCTGGGCAGCGTAGATTGCACCACCGTCTTCGACTATCTCCGTGCCCTGCCTCCTTCCCGTTGTGTCATTACAGATATAGACATGCGCGGGTGTGGCATTGATGACAAAGCCCTGAAAGCCTGTGCACGCTTCATCGACGGGAAGCAAACGATTAGGGAGCTGCACCTTCAGAACGTACGTCCGCCTCGCTCCCGTTCCCCTCGTCTCCGCTGACTGCATGTATGCATGTGCATAGAACACATTCGGCGCAGACCCTGCCGCCGTCACCGCGTTTGCCCATGCCATCAATGCTTCACACCTTGCCACCCTCAAGCTCAGCTCCAACCCTCACGGACCGACGCTCGTCCCCGCCCTCCTTTCAACCCTCTCCAGCGCCCATCTTCACACACTTGAACTCTCCACCCTTTCACTCACCGCCCCTTCAGCCGTACCCCTCGCTGCATTCCTGACCTCGCCCCACTGCCACCTGCGCACGCTCACCCTGAACGGCAACGCGCTCGGTACACGCGGCGCCCGGGCCCTGCATGCCGCGCTGCGCCTCAACTACTCGCTTACCCAGTTCGAAATGTTCGCAGGCGGCGGCGAGGGAGACGAAGACGACGAGGAGCAAGCCTCTCATGCGCTCAGTCTTGCGGATGCCCTCGCCGAGCGTCGCGCAATCCTGACCCGCAATCAGATATTGCAGCAGCAGGTCACCAGCGACGCGCTCACGCTCTTGCGACATGCACGCGCAGCCCTTCTCCCTTTCTCCCCCTCGTCTCTGTCCTCCATGGGCGCGACTGTTGCGTTGCGATTACCCACGGAACTGGTACTACACGTCCTCTCCTTCCTCGCACCCTCCCTCTCACCAGCACAATGCCTGCGCGTGTGCACATACGCCGCGGACAGGACGACACTTCCGCCGCTCCTCCCCCGTCTCTCCTCGCACCGCTGTGTGCCGGACCCCTCTGCCTTCCCGCCGCCCGCTATCACTGTGGCAAACACAAAAGGACGAGCAGGCCGGAAAAACGGAGTAGGCTCCGGAGGGGGCTGTTCGGACGAGTGCTGCATGGGCGCGGCGCACCATCTGTCGTGCCGACGCGCGACGGAGCGAGCAGAGTGGCTGCGGGACATGCAGTGCGAAACACTCGACCCGGGTGGGTGGATGGCTGCTGCGTTCGCGAGTTTGGCTGCCACCCGGTGATGATACCCCTCTTCTCAAGCAATCACATTGTATAAGTATCTAAGTCTCATCTGTATCCATATTTCTGTAGCATTGCACGCTCAATCCTTACGCATCGTTCACATCGCACCTTCCTACCACTCATCCCATCGAACGGTGCACAATACAATTAACAACTTGGCCGGCTTCGCATGTTGTACTCCACACCGATACCAATATAATGCTGTACACTATCTCTCCTCCGTCGTCCTCCAGCAACAGCAACCACCGACGCGATCCCTTCCAGCCCCTTCAAGCGCACCCCTCTGCTCATTCGCCCCCTCCAGGCTCGCGGCGGCAGACCAGTCCTGCGTACCCCTACAATGGACGATATTAGGGTGGACACTGCGAGTTTGTGGGCCAGGCCTTGTGAAAATCAACATCGCATCATCTTTTCACCGTACTGTGACTCTCAACGTTGTGGCACCGTTGAGTTCAACCCCAATCTCATCTACCGATCTGAAGTTGTAAGTTCACGCATCCGGCAGCAATGATGGCTACAACGGCAGCACCCGAGATGCCGACGGTGTCTTCCACCTGGATCGGCGCATCAGGCGGCATATCCGTTTTAGGTATTGGCAGTCGGTGACGTCCTGCATCCATACCCAGATGGTCAGCCACCGTGGTTGAAAAAATGGTCAGCCACTGCGGTTTGAAAAACAGTCAGCTAAACACTGCCTGTTTAGATATGAACTGGTCGCGCCAGAAACCGTACTTCGCCTTCACACTGTCCCCTTGGATCTCGCAACATGCGCTGCTATAGCCTTCAGAAGTCCCAGCCATTGGCCTTGATCGTCGCGGTGCTAAGCCTCGGATTGGGGGTGAACTCGCTTCCGGATAGCTATCCACGTGTATATCCGGGGATACCAAGTGGGAACTACAGCACCAAATGGCAGTCATGTACGTGCGGACGTTGTTTCCTTGTTGCTGACCTCCAGTTATGCCAATCCAGATTTCGCCGTCAACTCCAGCTCACTTGGACTAGGCTTCGACGTCGGGAATAGCTATGCTGGCAACATCAATGTGCAGCGCGAAAACCATCCGAATAATACCCTCTACTTTTGGGGCTTCGAAAGCCAAAGTGGTTCGTTGACCGCTGGGCCCGGCGAGCTTTCCGATCGACCGTGGGCAGTCTGGCTGCAGGGAGGGTGAGTACACTCTCAGTCTGACTAATTTCTCTGCTGAATACTCTTAAAAGCCCTGGTACATCGAGCTTGTACGGTCTCCTCACTGAGAATGGACCGATTCAGATGACCCCTGGAACTAAGAACCTCACGAAGAATCAGTACGCATGGAGCGGCCTAGTGGATTACTTTTGGATTGACCAACCTGTGTGCGTTTTCAAACTGGTAACTGTTTCTTTCTTAGCTGATAGCTTGGGCTATTCAGTGGTGTGGGGTTTTCCACGGCAGATGCAAACGGATACGGTACGTTTGCATGTGTCTAGGTCCGTGGCACATCTTATGGTGCCTTTTAAATAGCCGCAGACGAGACTCAAGTAGCACAAGACTTTGTAAGTTGTCTCGTGATGTCCCTCTAAGTCTGTATATATATTGATGCGCCGCTCTGCTAGGTCGGGTTCTTGTCAAATCTTGTTCAGGTCTTTCCGAGCTTGCAGACACGCCCCTTCCTCTTGACTGGAGAAAGTTACGCAGGAAGATACATCGTTAGTTCCGGATGGTCTCCCCATTCCCCGTATCTCACCTATCATATATAGCCGTACATTTCCAAAGCTCTGCTTTCTATGCCTAAACCCCCGGTGAACCTCTCTAAGCTTGCTATAGGCAATCCTGGATTAGGGTCGAATAGCGAATTCAAGACCATGCCGACAGTAAGATTATGCTCACCAGCGCATACATACGTCTAATTGCCCGTCATAGTTGAGCTTGATTCAGACATACCCTCAAATCATTGGTTACGACACGAAAGTCTATGATTATTTTGCTCGCCAGTGCGTATATTTTACTTTATTTGTTCCAACTGGCTAAAGCGATGCCTATTAGGGCTCACTTATGCGCTTTGGACCTGAACTTGACTTACCCGCAGAAGGGCGGCCGCTTTCCACCTATCAAACTCGTGGAGGGTCAAAATCGGAAACACCCTTATCAGCACGATCTTACGTTTGCAACGGAAGTCGCGAAGCGATATGAAGAAGGAAGCAACGCATACATCTGTCATCGAGGTCCGAAAAGATGGCAGCACACAGTAACTGGAAACGCGATCTCACAGGGCGCAGTAATCGTACCATTGACCCTTGGTATGGATGCTACATCTGGGACGAGATGGTAGACTACGCTGTCAATTTTACCTACCCGTGGAGTGAGTTCATCATATGCTAGATCGAGAGTCAGATTTGCTGACGTGAACGTGCGTTCAGGCCAATACAAAGATTTCGACGTGAGTGCACTATTGTGCAGAGAACACCCTCACTTACCATCGTGTTCCAGACGTTCGATGTCCCTGACGCTCTGAGCCCCGGGCCAAGTACGAATCCGGCCTTCTTTTTGAATCGTGAGTGGGCGTCCTATACATGAGGTGCGAGGTGGCTCATTATTACTATCAGGGGCTTCTGTCCGTTCTGCTCTTCATGCTCCTAATAAGACATGGAGTGTCGGCTTTGACTATCCTTGGGGAAATCGTAAGGACATACTGTAACTGTCTCAGAAAGCAATACTAATGCTTTTTCGCAGAGGCATCAGGTGTTGATACGAGTGAGTTAATGGTTCCCCTTTTCGCATCCAAGAGTTGGTATTGATTTCTCGTGCTGGAAATCAGGCCCGGAGTAGGTTACAATGCGTATATTATCACTTCGAGGCCTTGCTGATCGTAATGTAGGCCAATGACATTCCTGTCCGCATTAGCAAGTAATGCCTCAAGCCGTGGAATCAAGATAGTTTTGTACGCGGGGAACGACGACGCTATTTCTCCGCACTTTGGCACGGAGGGTGAGCACTTCTCTTCGCGAAGGTATACCTCCTGATAATTATCTTGCATTAGTGACCATACAGGTGATGCTCCATTCTCCTGCTCTAGCGCACCCGTCATTGACATATGATACAAGAACACGACTTTCGGCGGGATTCAAGGGTTTACGGAGAGACCTAGTACACCCTGGTGGGATGACAATGGCAACTGGGCAGGAGTCGTTCATCAAGAGCGAAACTGGACATATGCGTTGATTCACGGAGCGGGACACGAGGTCCCTTCCTATCGTCCTGTTGCTGTGCGTATCAAACATAAATTCGACTCACAACCAGTCTCTGATTAACATCCCAAAGGCATACACTTTCCTTCGGGAATTCATCATTGGTTCCAACCAAACCGGCGCTGTCAGCGGCACTGGGCAGATGACAGTCACAAACGGCGGCAAGAATCCAACCCTGCAGCAAGTAGCGATACATGGACAGCCCGGTATCGCGTACGGTTTACAAACTGCACAGGGCACCACTGTCTGGCCCAGTGCGACTGTCGCTGCCTTCGAAAGCCACATCGGGCAGGTAAAAGTCACTGGTACCGACCCGATTGCGCCTAGAGAGACGTCTCATCCTTCGATATCTTCTGTCATGGTTTCGAACACAGGGGCGCGTTCCGGTGTATCCATCATCCTGGGGTGCTTGATTGTGCCAGCTGCATTTGCCGTGATGTTCCTTGTGTAGAATTAGGGAATATAGAGACTTGAACTTAGCTATTGCTTCCATCTAGATTAGAAGCTCGTCTATAATATCGATACATGGTTGTGGCTTATAATATACATCGGAGTCCCGCAGACTATACCCTGCCCTAAACGCATAAATATGGGCACCACCACGGTAAGGTTGAATGCCGACCTTTCAAACTTAGTTTTCTCGCCATTGGTGACCGCACGCCGCGCAACTGGACACCATGTGAGTATCAAATGAGACCTATGAGTTCGAAAGAAATTTGTACCGATAGACTAAAAGGCGTCTCAGCAACAATAATGTGTTAGAATAGAACAGGGTGTACGTACACGTTGTCATAGGCTCGTCAGCAGAACGAATCTGCAACATATAGAAATATGCACGCCCATGGTCGCATTTGGGACATGTGGCTAACAAATTGTTAGATGAGGGTCGGTGCCACAGAACAGGCATTACCTGCGGTAGAATCTGCATGTTTCCACATGTCGGCGCCTCCAAGAACATCATCGACCTCTTTACGCTTCAGCCTTGTGCGTGAGGTCATCTTCGTGCCAATAGTCAATGTCCGAAGCGGCCAAAGTATGGTAGATTGGTATATTGACTCACCTGTTTCGTTATAGGGAACTCGTATGCACATGTGTTGCATGCCCACTTGTTATATCCAGTCTCAGTCGATATGACCAGAAGATTTGCACAGCTGGGGCAAAATAACATTTTCGATGGTGTCCGGCACTGCTTATTGTCGAGCGTTGGGGTATGTACAACTTGAACCCAAAGCGTGAGCATGAACTTTCTGATAGATCGAAATCGGGCGTGAGGCTCAATTAGGAAGGGGGCGCTAGGCCTTTCTCTTTCTCTCCTTCGTCGATAAGTGCAGGTCAAGCCTCGAAAATGGCTTGGCTGCGAGCTAGTCTATTAGATACATACTACGCAAAAACGTTATCCAGCCATGTCTCGTAGTCATACTCTGGTTCACCTGCTCCATTCGGCGTAGAGGGCATGACCTCCCGTAGGTAGTCGATACTACTTTGCGGAAGATGCGCAAGACGAAGATCCAGCTCCGTCACGAATGGCTGGAATGAACCATGAGTAGCGCACGCAATGAGTATCTGAGGTCCTCACGCACCTTATCTCCGGCGAGCCCGCGGAATGAATCTCTCAGCTGCGCGGGTGATGTCTGGTCCTCCGTGATCTCCACCTACGATGTCCGATGAACATTTGTATTTGATTGTAAACTTGGAATACTCACCAGGAGGTTGATGAAAGCCTCATACGTAACAGCCCCATAGTCTTGTACAAGTTGGTCGTATATGAGATACATGTCTTCTTCCTGTACGCATTTGTTCAGTGAAAGATGCGGAAGAGAATGGCTGCAGACGCACTGAATACACGATCCCTAAGCTCGCAAGAGCAGCCGTCATTTCGGTAGGCTCTAGGGTGTTGGATTCATCTTTGTCGAAGTAACGGAATGTAGTCTCGAATTGTTCGAGCTGCGCGGGCGTGAGGTTTGTCATATTCCGCGAAACAATCTGTAGGGTAAATGTGATGAGGAAAATGCCGCGTACTGGAAGTAACGTGTCAGTACTTGGTTATCAATGAACGCAAGCTTCTTAGTGATGCTCTGCACCACAAGCTCGTGTTCAAACTCCAGGTCGCGGTAGGTGAAAACCGTGTAATCGTTCTCCTCGACGTTCGCGGCCTGGCACTCTTGCTCCACAACAGCGAGCATAGACAAGGATTCCGTCACCCCGGGGATTCGGGTTTGCAATTGATTCACCTGCTGTTGTTGATCCTGCACAATGTTTAGTACGAAGGATAGATCGTCCGTGACACCTATACCTCTAGTGGGCCTTCTATTGCAGCAAGCTCAGACGAAATTGCAGAGATATGTCGTTCGAGGTCATTAGCTACGTCAGCGAATTTCTTTCTCAGGGATTCCTTAATTCTGCACGGAATGCACTTTAGTTGATGTCAGGTTGAGAGCAGACGAGCGTACTCTCTAATTTCAGCATTAATTGCTCTTGATCGACGAGCCTCCGAGGACAATAAGGCCTTCCAGGCAGCATCAAGGTCCTGCCATCGGATGATTTTCTATCCCAATGCTGAAGGCGGACAGTACGTACCGCCAAAGAAAGGCCCGGAGGTGGGACGTACTCTCGCAGACCATATGTCCTTAACTTTGTCTGCACGTTACTGAACAAGGTCGATACATCTTGCTTCTCCGTGACCCATTGCCTTTTCGTTGTCTGCTTATATTTCTGGAAATTAGCAGCGTGTTCTTTCGCATCAGCGTAGACTTCAGCCGGCCTAATGGCAGCCCAGAGTGCCTGTATTTCGAGAACCGAGGCAAGTAGCTGCGAAAATGAACAATAATAAGTGGTTCATGTATGCTCGACTTTCAGCACTACTAACAGTTCGGACGCGCCGTTCGTAGTCATTCTTGCTTAGCCACACAGAGTGCATAAGTTCTGCAAATTTCTCAACGCGACGGGAGACAGTCTCCGCTTGATCTGGTAGGTGGTTTGAGCGAGAATAAATCTTGGTCTAGTGATATGTGCTCACCCATTGTGGAGAACGCATGAAAGTAACTTGCAACATAGGTCATAACACTACGTTCATCGGGGCGGGCTACATCACACAAATCTGCAACTTCAAGTAGTTGCTACAACCCGAATCAAAGATGGAACGGATAGAGAGAACCACATGCACTTACGGGAATACCAAGATGTTCCTCGGCTATCTGAAAGGCAAGTCGGGTATTTCCATGTCGATCTGACTTGAATGTCCGAAACATCAATGGCTTGTTTATGCCCTATATCAGTAACACTAACCTTGTTCAACCTATCATAATCTAGCAAGTCGGGACGATGACAGTGAATGAGGGCACATCTAGAGTGACTAGGAATCGGCACCGATGCAGATTGATATGCATATGCAGAGTCACGCACAATGCGAGACCATCAGACCAGCTTTGAGTAAAATCTTGCACTTCGACTTCTTTGTAAGGAGCTGTCTTCCTTTGACACCACAATAATAGTCCTTCTTTCGCTGATAGACCTTCTTCACTTCCCAGAAGTTCAGTCACATGTTAATGAAGAATAGACACAAAAGGACGTGTCCCCATGTCCACATACCTGATATCTGCGATTGTAAACCGCAGAATGAGCGTCCATATCATGCCAAGAATGAGCTTCAAGTTGCCGTCGATAATATCTGGAACGCGGGTATTAGGGACAGAAGGAAAGGCCGTGAGGCTGGTAAACCTTCTGGGCCAATGTTGGTAAGCTTCACGCCTCGCGAAGTAATGAACTCAAGGGCTTTATTGACATTCTCTGCTTTCTGGACACGCATCCTTGGGTTCTTGTTATACCGACCAAGGGACGTATCACCTACGGATTGGATATGGGTAATAAACAGAAACGATATACAACAGGCACATACCCATAATTTCCTGAAGATAGTATTCCGCGTTAATATATGAGTATATGAGGTACAGGGAACTAACCATAAGCTGAATGAGGCGTACGCCGTCTGAGAGATCCTTCACCAAGGAAGTCATCTGAGGGTAGCCGTTAGCTTCAAGCTTCGTGTTAAGCCTGAGAATACTATGAGTTGGTGAATAAGACGCGAAACTAGAGCACATACCACTTGCAGAACGTTCTCTCCTGGACATCGCGAGAACGAGATTCGAGGGACTCCATCAGGGATGAACGCGTATCGTAAAAGTCGTAGCTCTCGGTTCTGTATTAATTTGAATGAATGGTACCGTTATACCATATATGCTGTGCGAGATCCGTAGAGGATCGTGAGGGTGTATAGAAACAACGCTGGAGTAGAACTACGCGAGAGGCACTCTATATCGGCGTTTGCCGCCAGACGCGTCTGCAATATTCGGATGTGGCAGCGTGTGCAAAGCGCGTTTGTACAGTGACTGAGTCTGCTCGCCACCACCACTACGTTTGTTCCCTACGGCTGCGCACACCCAATCACAAATGGCCACACAGTTTGATGAGATATATTATGGTCTCTCCCCTCAGGTTGGAAGTGCGTCAAACTCAGCTTGTCCATTTGCCGCGACTCTTACTGTGCTTTCCCAGAGTTGCGGATAGCGGCAAGTGGAATAGCGTGGAAAGGGGATAACAAGGAAGCTCAAACTATCGCAATTCCTTCTGAAGACATCAAATGGGCACAGTGGATACGCGTCGCAAGGAACTATCAGCTCCGAATCAGCCATGAACACAAGGATAAGAAGCAAGCAGCCGACAGAAAACAAGCGACTTTCGATGGTTTTATTCGCGAGGTGAGTCCAATGGTGCGCGCAACTGCTTAACGAGTTCCTTAGAAATATACAGGATCATGACCGGCTTGCTCAACTTCTAAAGCAACACTTCAGCATTGCCCTAGAAAGCAAGGAGGTTTCGGTGAAAGGTTGGAACTGGGGTACCACAGACTTCCAGGGTGAGCCCCTTGTAGTGAATTCCCGCATCTACCTGTCTGAATCTGTGACGACAGGTCAAGACCTCGCTTTCCTTGTGTCGAATAAGACGGCCTTCATGCTTCCGCTGAACAATGTGGCCAATTCGAACATAGCTGGCCGTACCGAAGTTTCTCTTGAGTTTGCGGTACCTGCCGACAAAAAAGCGTCGAAACACGATGAGCTCACCGAAATAAGATTCTACGTCCCCGGTACCACAACAAAGGAGCGTGGGTCAGACGCGGGTTCCCAAAAGTCGGACAATGAAGATGAAGAGGAGATCAGTGCGGCACAGGCGTTCCATGATACCGTGAAGGAGAAGGCAGAGATTGGCCAGGTTGCTGGCGACATCATTCTCAGCTTCGAAGAGGTCCTTGTCCTCACACCTCGTGGACGTTATGACGTCGATATGTTCCCAGACTTCCTGCGGCTGCGCGGCAAAACCTACGACTACAAGATTGTCTACACGAGCATATCAAGGCTTTTCTTGTTGCCAAAAGATGACCAACATGTTCTTTTCATTGTGAGTATTATGGAACATCCCCTGCGCCACTCCTAACTCTGTATCAGCTTGGCCTTAGTACTCCCATTCGACAAGGTCAGACTCGATACCAATATCTGGTCATGCAATTCAGCAGAGACGAGGAGAGCACTGCGGAGCTCAATATGACTGAGTGCGCCATTATGTTTTTCGGAGCATATTTTCATCGTCTGAAACTACATTCAGGGAGGAAGTCGCAAAGTACGATCGACTGAAAAAGTCGTATGATGACCCTACCTTCGAAGTGGTATCTGGAGTTTTCCGCGCTTTATCTGGGAGGAAAATCATTGGTGCTGGTAGCTTCCAGAGGTAGGTGTCTTCTCGGCCAAAAACTGAAACCAGTCACTCACTATCTTCTAGTCGAGCTGGCCACCCTGGAATTAAGGCAAACTTGAAGGCCGTACAAGGCGACCTCTTTATGCTAGAGAAATACATATTCTTTGTCTCGAAGCAGCCGACACTAATCGAGCTATCCGATATCCATCAAGTCGTGTTTTCCCGTCTGGGTGCTGGTCTCGGGGCTACAGCTGCACGTACTTTCGACCTGAAGATTGTCACAAAGAGCGGTCCGGAGTACACTTTCACTTCCATAAACAAGGAGGAGCACGAAGTGACTGAGACATACCTGAAAGACAAGAAGGTCAAAGTCAAGAATGAGATGATGGAAGGCGATTTGATCATGGGTGTGGATGACGAAGATGAGGAGATGCAAAGCGTGGCCAGCAGTGGAGAGGAGGCTCCGAAGCCGAGATTGGGCATGGACGATGACGAAGATAGCGAAGAAGGTTGGCCGTCTGCAATGCCTCTTATAATAGCCAGTCTCATTTTTATTGCGCAGATGAGGACTTCCAAGCGTCTGATTCAGACGCAGGCTCCCCGACATCCTCTTCATCCGATGACGAGGGAGGTCGGACCGCCTCCGATGCCAGTGGCGATCGGGACTTTGTCAAGAAAGGGAAGGGTAAAGCGAAAGCAGCATCGGCACCGAAGAAAAAGGCACCCGCCAAGAAGTCAAAGGGCAGTGAGGAGAGTGATGCTGATGACGACGACGACAAACCAAAGAAGGCAGCACCGAAACCTAAGCCCAAACCTAAGAAGAAAGACGACGATGCTATGGATGTGGACGAGGACAAGCCCAAGCCCAAACCGAAGCCGAAGCCTAAAACAAAAGCAAAGGAGCCGGAGGAAGGGCCTGCAAAGAAGAAGATAAAGAAGTCGGACGATTAACGTCGATATACCGTTCTCAGACCCTTACTTCCTGCTTTGTCGTACATAGTTTGCTATTCGATCTATTGCCTTAATACTCGATTGCTAGTACTGTACCGAATCTACAAGACAACTCTAAGATTACAGCGATGATATAGTTACAGAATGAGGAGTAGATGTGGATGATTGAAATGATAAACAAGGAATGACTGATGAGATAAATAACAAATGAATGTGGTGTGTAGAAGGTATACAAATGAGAGATAGTCCGTAGTGTGGCCAATGATATTCGTGGAATAAGTTAGATGCCACGTTTTGCTAACAAGGAGCCTGGTTCGAAGCCAGGCGGTAGAGGAGGAGACTGAGCGTCCACAGCGGCGGCCTGTCCAAAGTGGACAAGGGGTTGCGCAGGTCGTTTGCGGGTGCCGGCACGAGAGAGTGCAGCGCCGCCAGAGGAAACAGGTGCTGAGACGACTGTGCTTGAAAGAATATTGCGATCTTGGTGTAGAACGTAGGACTGTAAACAGGGTCAGTCGGGGTGGATATCAGATCTGCAAAGCTACTGACCCGAGCAAGAAGGATGCTATCCAGCCACTTTAGACCGTCTTTCTCGTCGCATGAGAAAACATGTACGTAGTCTGTGGTGCTTTCGAAGAACGACAGACTGTCGGTAGATTTGACAGCAAACACGAAGCCCTTCGGCGCTTTGCTGACACGGGTGACAGCATAGGCATCGAAATTGTTGAGCGAACAGAGCATAGTCTGGTCCTTGCCCTGTGAGAAATAAGTCAGCACGTGTATTGGCCGGCAGTCATAGAACACGCACAGATTCGCGTTTGGAGATCCACAAGCTGTGCTCTCGCAGCTCCAGCCATCGTTTCTGCCACTTGCCCCGCTTATATTCCCATTGCACGAAGCCACCCAGGGTGGGTGAGCTAGCTGGTATAGCCTGCATCAAGCATCAATAAAGTAATCCTATGCAGCGAGTGTATTTTACTTACAGCACGGCTGAGCTTAGGTGCCAGGAGAGTTTTCTTGGCCATGAGGACATTCGTCGTCTTATCAGCTATCCAGGAATTTGTGACATCTGACAAGACCTCGAAACTCCGTATCGGCCGTTCTACAATGACGTGAATTACTCATCAGCAACCGTACCCCTGCTCACAGCATATAAGTATAAGCTCACCCATGCCGAAATCCTGGCACATCTCGAAAATCATCCACCCGCTCGCGCTCCCGTCCAAAGCGTTCTGATGTTGAAGAAGCTCCAACACTTCATGCGCAGTTGACGTCGATGTAAGCTCGACTTGGCAGTAGCGCTGCAGGTTAGAGATGAACACTCGCTGTTGATACGCTGTCTGTGTCACCCCTGCAAACACCTCGCCGGACGGTAGAGAAGGCATCGGCGGGCGCGCGTTATCGCTTGACACTCGACCCGACGGTTCCGCACTGGGTCGCCTCGAGTGCGATCTTGTCGAGCGGGCTCTGTCAAGACTCACGCGTTCTTCTTCCCGAGACAGATGGGAATTTACTGCTGACTGAGCCTCGCGGTGCTTCTTACTGGCACTGCGTTGCAGGTCGGCGCCGGCCATAGGGACGGGAGGGGCGGGTTCATCCGTTGCCGTACGTGGTCGGTGGAAAGAGCGCATATGCATCAAGCGTTGCTGCATCCCAACATGCCCATCCTGAGCGGATCGTGCGGCAGAGGTCCGATGAGAGTACTCAGCGGGAGCGTCTTTCGAGCCGAGCGGCGTACGAGGTAGCGGGACATTGGCGGCATCATGAGACTGCCTGTGCGTTGATGTAGAGGGTGTTGGTGGAGCACCGTGACCGTTCGACTGGCTGACTGTCTGGACACGAAGCAGCTTTTTCGTCAGTTCGCCCATAGAGAATGGGCTTGTCGGTTGGCTGGGCATAGTCTTCGTGCGGGCACGACCGACGGGTGCAGAGGCGGATTGTCGGGGAAGCTCATGTATGTTCGGGGGAGCAGGTCTTGGACCCACGCTAATGGATTCGACAGGAGGTCTGAGAGGAGGCAAGGGCGAAGGAGGGATCGAGCGGTCGAGAGGCAAAGCCTTGGTGATATGCAAAGGCGAAACAGGAATAGACCTATCAGCGGTCCCTGGCCGACGAAGGCTGCGCGCCCTCTTCCGCTCTTCCCGTTCGTCCTTTATCTGCCTGCGGATAGTACGCTGCGCCTTTAACGCGGTGGGCATCTTCTGAGCCAGCGGTATGTCGTCATCTGTGCCGGATGGGCTAGATACACCTCTAGCAGGCCGAATCTTCGTATTGGGCTCATCTTGGCCATAATCGTCAGAGCTATCTTCCTCCTCTGAGGTGTCCTCCGAGTCGCTTCCCGCGGGGACACTTGTGCGAGAGGGCCGCCTATTCCAATCATCCCCATCACGACCCCGTCGCCCGCCACCTGACCCCTCTCCATGACCTCCTGCACCTCCGCCGCCGTTGCTCCTAGATCCACCATAACCGTTCGCTCGGCTGCTGTGACTCTGACCATGATCGCCGCCGGTGGTGTATTTCGATCCTCTGTGTCCGTCCCTCCGTGCACCATCGCTATCCACCATCTCCTCCTCAGCCGACACATAGCGGCTCGACTCAGGCTCCGACCGACTAAGCTGACTCAGTCGAGCGATGATATCCACCCCTGAGCTCTCACTGACCTCCGATTCATCTTTCTGCTCAACTTCAAATCCGTGTGCCACAAATCGTGGCGGCGAGCGCGATCGAGAGCGCGTCGATGTCTCAGGAAGCGTTCCTAGCGCAGACTGGTATTCCGAGGAGTCGCCCTCGTCTGAATCGCTGTCAAAGCTCAAGAAGTCGACTTCGTCGCCATAATCACTGGATGTCCCCGACGAGGACGAGGTCTCGCCACTCGTGAATGAGCTTGCTGAGATCGGGGAAAGTGGGTTTACGTCCATCTCCGTCGTCCACTCCATAGACACACTCTGCGACGACGACGTGCGCTCGTGAGGAGCAGAATGGAGGTGGCTGCGAATCGTGCGTGCAGAGGTCCCAGGCTCAAAGTCGCATTCGCCCTCTTCCGCCGCGTGGGACTCGGGCGCAGCAGCACCGCCGAACGCGTATAGCGATGATGGTGGTCTGTGAAACTGCGAGACCGCCTGCGAGTAGTCGTACCCGAGCGTGGAAGCGAGATCCTCATATAGGGAGCTCCTCGCCTGCCGCGAGAATCCCCTTACGGAGCTATAGCCGTATTCTGCAGGAGAAGCCTGTTCGGGAATGTCCATGGGAGATTGCACGATGACCGCGGCGGGAAACGCGACGTCCGGAGAACCGTATGATGCATCATCAGACACGCCATACGCGTAGATGTCTGCATCCTCGTCCAAGGGCGAAGCTATATTTGGGCGCGATGGCGTGGGATCCGACTGTGCGCGAATCAGCACGTTCGGTCTGTTCGCGTTGTTTTGCTCAGAGGCCCGTGGTGTAGTTGAGCGCTCGATGTCTGCCCCGTCTGGCAACTCCTCCGAAGCATCCCCAGGTCCAGACTCGTCACGCTCTGGAGAGTACAGCCGAGAATCCCTGATTGTACTCAACCCGGATGTCCCCCTGGGCACACTCGTACCTTCTTCTTCAAGGTCATCATCATCATCCGAATGAACGGGGGAGGAGTGAACGAGCTCCCATGGCTCAGCGGGTAACTTTGCACCGACGCGGCCACGTTTTACCTACACGAGTTTGATAATTGATTAATCATTAAACTTCGGAACTAGGTAAGTGTCTGTATTTCACTCACCTTGGGCACGATCACGTGCATCTGCGAGAGAGTATTCAGAGAAGGTAGCGACGGACGCGACGCGAACGCAGGGCGTGTGTAAGCTGGCCGTGCCTGGCCGTTCCCTGATGAGCGCGGACGACGTCCATAGGAACCGGCTTGGCGGCCGTTGATGGGCGTTGGTGGTGGTGTACGAGGAGGCACGCGCCATGACGAATCGGATTCGTCAGACACGTCAGTGAAGCTATTAGCGAGCGGAGAGCGCGGTGTCGGTTGTTTATGAGGTAACGGGGCCGTGTCTAGCGTAGGGCGAAGCGGCGAGGAGGAGGGTATGGAGGACGTAGAAGGCTCCGCTAGCAGCACAGTAGAAGGGGCAGGCGCAAGATTCGCGAAAGGGTCATCGTCAAGGAGGTCGGAGGGTGGCGAGTTCTGCTGAGGGACGGCATGCGGACGCGTCGAAGGCACTGAAGGGATAGGAATAGCGGGAGGTAGCGCGTAAGATGATGTTGATGCCGCTGCCGAGTGGGATCGCGTGCGCATGCTCGACGAAGGGGAGGGTAAGGTGAGGACATTGTCCGCTGACATGGCGGCCTGGAAGAAGGGGGGAACCAAGATGGCTTGCAGAGAGCGGCGCTTTTTAGCCATCACCGGTCCTTGCGCGATGGTTGATCTAGGCTGCGGAGGATGATGTACAAATAAAGACTGTTGTTGTGAAGAGAACGACAGTGAGGTAGGAGGGGACGGTGATGCTTCGCCAGAGGATGGACTTTCGTCAGGCTGGAATAGTCACCGAGTTAGCGGGGTCATAACAGCGGGCAGCAGTCAACTCGGTCAGTCGTGCGCCTTGTTCATAAATGATCCCAGAGTTACTGCGTGGATAAAGCGAGACGCGTATGTAAACGGCTGCTGTACCCTTGTTCGTACAACCCTGGCGCCTCCCTCCGGGGCAAGGCCGAAAACAGAGGCCCGTTATTTGAGTGAAACACTCACTTTAGGATGGTTGCCCAACGACTCTGCCAGCTCAGTCAAATGCGAGGTTTCTGCGACTATACTACGACGCTGGTCCAAGCGATCATAGCCCGAGATGTGCTTGTATATGTCCTGCGAAGCGTGGTGCTTGTGAGAGAAGAAGCGTGTATCGGTAGCGGTGAGCAAGTCGGTAGATGGTGGTACTAAAGGGAACCAGGATTGCTCGGGTATCTGAATAGGCATGGACGGGAACCAGGCGTCAGCTGAAGGGAGTAAGACGAATTATTTGCAAGGCACCGCCTGGGCACAAGTTTCGGGGTAAGAGAGTTCTGTTCAGGATCAGCTCTGCACACAGCGTCTGCATGAGGGTAGAAAGGAGAAAAGGCAATCGCCGTGGATATCGAAATATGGTCGTTATCAATGCCAGATATGGTAATTTAACACGCGCCGATAGGCCTAATATGGGTGTTTCACGTAATTATTTCCCGCGTTAACTGATCACCCTCTCCCGACCCGTTGTGTGATGAAATTCCTTTCAGCCCAACGAGCTCAAGGCGGTGCCCTGCAGTCGGCCACAATTGCAGCATGCGACAACCACCGGAAGTAAAATACGGTTGTACCCCAGTTATCATCGGGAAAATCGTTGCGTTTCTCCTCGTCATGGCCGAGGCCTTAACCCGATCCCCCTGGCGATTAGGCCTTGCTATCCCATGCTTAAAGTTCGTGCCTTGCTTGCAATGTGCACACCATCCTCAAAGGTACGGTCACGATTGCTCTACCGTAACATTCATCATAGCTTGCTGAACGGCCAGAGACCTCATGACATTTTCGAGACAGATATGTTGTTGGGATGCGTTCCCAAGATATCCGCAACACGTCCAGCGGCTCCGGAAGCAGCCAATCATGGCACGGTGTTCAAAGTATTCAGCACGACACCTTCCTTTTATACTTACTCGCTCGTCCAGACATGTCCGACTGTGGCGGAAGTTCCTGGCGACCAGCAGAACGTACAAGGCATCAAAAGCAATAATGGTAGCTTACGACAAATTTACCTCACCGTGTGTCAAATAAGAATCCATGTGAGTCTTGTGCGAACTCCTTCGCGACACCCGCGCTCACAAACAACGCCCTTCAGGGAGTTCGTCGGCGTCTCGCAGAATAATATCAAGATCATGTGCGATTGTTATATTGCATGCCCCTTGCTCCCCGTGCGACGAACTACACTTCATTGGCTGAGCGACGATGCAACCGTGAGGCCATATTCGAGCGGTACCGCACGCACGTCCATCTATTGGATGCGCACGCCGTTCAATCTTGGACCCCGTGCCAGATTTATGTGTCCACGTCAGTGTCATACCCATGATGATCATCTATCTCTCACGTTCCGTTTACAAATCACCAATCCGCAATCTTCCAAGCTCCGTAAAAAGGAAAGGCGGAAGACGGTGGACTTGAGCCAGCACTTCGTAGACTGGTACTCGAAGCCGGGCCCATAGGCCCATAGGCATTATTTTTACCTCACAGTTAAGCTCGCCATCAGCTAGAAGGTGCGAAGACCGTCAAACGCCTACTCTTACAAACGTTTCCAGGATTCGCTGCGCACGTTAACCCGCGGTGGTCGTACACCGATGTCGTCTGACACCACTACCTCCGCAAGTATCTTTTGCACGCGCTGCGGGTCCGCTGTATGTCCACCCTCCCCCAAAGAAGTGCTCAGAGAACGCTTGGCGGAGTGACTTTCATCCCGGATCGCCACTTCTTGCACAGGACTACACAAAAGAGAAGCATGTCATGCATAAATTAAATGCGGACCAACGTCTTCGCAAGAGCGAACTACCCTATACTGAGGCCCTTCCACTTGGACGACTGATCGGAGGTAGACTGACGCTTCGCGTAACCCCGTCTGCTCTACACGCACGAGGGCTCGACCTTGTCTTTCTTGACGTTCTCGACATAAGCTGCGCGCTATTTCTTCAGTGAGTGCAGACGTCCTTCCGAATCAGAACCGTGAAGAACATGATCGCTAAAACGGACACCGTCTAGTGGCCTCGTTTTCTTGTTTTCTGCTTCATGAACCCTCCTCGAGCGGACGAGCCTCTTCTCGGGAATATCGGAAATTATTATGGCGCGGAACTGTTTAGCAGAAGTTTTGCGCTGCCCTCTTTACAAACTACGGGATATTCTTGCGTACAAAGTACGTACAGCGCCCGCCCTTCGTAGCGCACTGGTCCGAAGTTCCGACGCTCGTGTTCTAGACGTGCACGTCCGGCCGAAGCCTTCTGCAATTTTCGTTTGTCAGTGTGACGAATCCGTATCGCGGTCTTTCGTCATCCCAGTTGGGGTAGAGGTCCAAATATACCGCCTTGCCGCGTCCACAAGATGCACGTAGGATGATGCAGGCGGTCAGCGAATTATACGATGCTGCAGGCAGTTTAATTGGTTCGTATCGCTCTTGTTGGCATGCAGCAATTTAGAACGTGGCGGCTCAAGTCATCGTGTGACTCGTAAAGTTTTCGACTCCAGCTACTGTACTGTATTGGTTGAATGCCTCACTACCGCTCATTGAGCCCGAGCCATACTACAATAGTCTTATATTCGAGGCGACTTGTCGGACGTGAAGTAACCATAGCAGTAACAGCGGCACCGCACTTAAAACTGTACCTCTCAGGTACGTTCGACCATCTTGATCTACTGATCTTGCGTGAGTTGGATGATCGAGTATCGTTATTCAATGACACGGCGATACCTCGAGGAATAGTTTTGAGGTCGGGGTGTAGGTCCACTAAACTCTGGCCTGGTCGCGCCATACCATGTAGGTGAAGGAGCCGCTTCGAAACGACGGGTAGAAGAGACGTAATGCCCATGCCGGTATTTCTCTCCTCGTTGAGAAAAATTCAACAAAACTGAAATACCTTGCAAAAGCTTTCGGATGTGGGGAAATGATCATTGCTCTACTCAGATCCTATCATTCCGACATTGGGCATAACCGTCGCGGAGAACACCTACTGTCAATTAGTAGCACATTATTATAGTAGCCCGGATGGGATCTTTATACAATACTATTGTATCAGCTGGTGTCAGCTGATGAAC